>JBBBDQ010002203.1:1655000-1920000 GCA_037127315.1 Ascarosepion bandense
CTCTCTCTCTCCTCCTCCTCCGGTGTTCTTTTTCTCTCTCTCTCCTCCTCCTCCGGTGTTCTTTTTCTCTCTCTCTCCTCCTCCTCCGGTGTTCTTTTTCTCTCTCTCTCCTCCTCCTCCGGTGTTCTTTCTCCCTCTCTCTCTCTCTCTCTTTTCTCTCTCCCCTTCCGGTCTTCTTTCTCTCTGTCTCTTTATCCTCCGGTCTTCTTTCTCTCTGTCTCTTTATCCTCCGGTCTTCTTTCTCTCTGTCTCTTTATCCTCCGGTCTTCTTTCTCTCTGTCTCTTTATCCTCCGGTCTTCTTTCTCTCTGTCTCTTTATCCTCCGGTATTCTTTCTCTCTGTCTCTTTCATCCTCCGGTATTCTTTCTCTCTGTCTCTTTATCCCCCGGTCTTCTTTCTCTCTGTCTCTTTATCCTCCTGTCTTTCTCTCTCTCTCTCTCTCTCTCTCCTGTCTTCTTTCTCTCTCTCTCTCTCTCTCCCTTCCGGTGTTCTTTCTTTCTCTCTCTCTCTCTCTCCCCCCTTCCGGTGTTCTTTCTCTCTCTCTCTTTCTCTTTCACCTCCTCTAGTGGTTTCTCTTTTTTCTCTCTCCATCTGATAATGGTATTTCTCCTACTCCTCTTTCCATTCCCTCCTCCGAGGATCTCTCTCTTTCCCCTCCACCTTCTCTGGTGGTCTCTCTTCTCCACCTTTTCCGGTGATCTCTATCCTTCTCATAATGATCTTTCTCTTACTCCTCTCTTCATCATCATCCTCCTCCTTCAGTGGTCTCTGTCCCACTTCGCCTGTTTTTGTTTTTTTTTAACCCCCTCCCTCCCTTATTAGAGAGACCAGCACATACTAATATTTAACCTTTTGCTGATATTGGGAAAGACACAGATTCTAAAACCTTCGAGTCTAAACTTGACGGGACCTACAAATCAGATGTTGAGAGCTATATTTAAAATCATTTGCAGACAACATCCAACTAAATCACAACTCTATGGACCCATCCCTGGTATTTTTACAATCCTGAGAGAACGCTGAATGCAATTTACAGGGTACTGCTAACGAAAAAAAACAAAAGAACTTGCGAATGATCTGCTGCTCTGGACAACTAGCCATTGAGCAAGACGAGTTGGTTGCCCAGTAACCACCAACATAGACCAGTTACGTTAAAACACAGAATGCAACCCTAATAACATTATGAACTTGATGCGGAACCGTGATGGTTGATGTGATAGATTCATGAATATCCGAGCTATAGCTCGATTGAATAATAAATAAATTTTGTTTTGGGCCAACTTTACTTCGTCTTCCAATTTTGTAATTTCATTTTTAAAAGGATTTCCATTTTTTTTTTCTTTCTGTTTCTTAGTTTCCTTTCATTCTTTTTTCTTCGGCTTTTTTCTTCTTCTATTCACCCCTCTTGTCTTTCATTTGTAGTTTTCTCAGTTCCTAAAATTATTTACATTTTATCTATCGGGTCTTAAATCTACATTTTCGTTTAAACCTCTCCCCTCCCAATCAACCCTTTTCTTTTTTTTTTCCCAGGAGCCGTCCCACCCCTGACTCAAACCCAGTAATTTATGATCTAGTCTCATCCATTTTCTCATCCCCATCCTGTTCTTTTTCTTTTTAGTTTGCTTCATTTCTTTCTTCCCCACACTTTGGGCTCTCCCTCATTTTATTATTAATATTATTATTATTATTATTTCCCTTCGTCTTTCATCTTCATTGTAGTTTTATCTCTACCCAGACGTATTTACATTTTATCTATTGAATCTACATTTTTATTTAGGCCTCCCCATTCTCAACGCACACTTTTTCTTCTTCGCTATATATCTCCCGACCCTCTTCTCACAATTTCGATAACCCGTGCTCTTTGAAATGTCGAATATATATTCACTTGTCTTTGATTGGAATTTCCTCTTGGGACTAGAATTATCTAACTTACAAGGAGTTCAAAGACCGATTCTTGCTAGTAACAACGGAACGTTAACACGATCCTTTGAATTCATCAATTGGATCAAATCACTCCCTCCACATTTTCGTTGTGCTTATTTGTTTATTTAGTTTTTTGACAATTTCGCTAACAACCCATTCTGGTTAATATATTTATCATTTAACAGAAAGTACGATTATTGCCGTGTATACTTCAGGATTGGATTTCTCCCAGCATTTTGACTTTACACAATCTTAATTGTTGGAATAGGCTTCCAACAATACCGCGTCACACCTCTTACCTGTATTCAAATTTTCTTCGAAATTGAGCAGACATCCAACCTGCCATCGATAAGTAAATAGAAATGGAAAAAATGTTTGACAATAATGAGGATGAAAAAGAATTTTGCGGTTTCGATTGGGTGAAATGGTGGTCAAAGGGAATCAAATAATAAAGATTTGTTTTCTAATTCTTTCACTCCAAGTAATCTCGTGTCCCTTAGTGGCTTTAATGCCTTAAATGGGATGAATTCAAAATATATTCTGGAGTTAATGACGAGAATGCTTTTAATAGACTATACTAATAAATTTGAAAAGTTGATTATCTGGGAGTATCAATAAAGAAGAGAAAGGTCATGATCAATGACGCTTTTCTTTTTTTTATAATCGTGTCGCCCCCAAGCAAGGTATTTTACTGCCACTGTTGTGCAGGGGGTTACATAGGATGAATGTTATGAGGAGTGAGAGGCTGCAGGGGGGTGTCAGGAAGAGTAGTAAAAGGAAAAGAATACTGATGAGAGTGGGGTGGACAAAGGAAAAAGCATGAGAGGATGTAAGTTAGTGAGACAAGAGATGACTATTGACTTTACATTTAAATTCTTGGAGATTCTAACTGTCGGGAAAGCAAGTATGCGGAAGAGAATTTCACAGGCGGGAAGTGCGAGAAAAGAAGCTGATGGAGTAGAATTTGCGTTTAGAATTTATTGGTTTCACAGTAAAAGTGGTGGGACCTAGTTGCTAATCTTGTGGTTCGAGAAAATTCATATATAGGGGGCACCAGTGAGCTTTGTTTTGACTTCATTATTTTTTTTATTTAAATATTTTTTTGTTTCAAAATTTCGGGGAAAAATATTCAGATTTTTTGTTGACCAAGTGAATTTTTAAAACGTCGGAAGAAACATTAAATATAAAGGCTCATTTTTTTTTTTTTAATAAAAAAAAATATTTTAGTCGCGTATGACACGTGATTTGATTTCTGTGACGTAATTTAGCAACCATCTTACATCTAAGATGTTTTTACGGAGCAAACAATCGGCTCCATTGGCCAAAAAGGGAAAATTGCTGAATTTAAACTCATAAAGTATGTGTCGACTTGGCTTCCCTGTAGATATGTCCCTAGAAAGTTTGAAAGGCGTAGCTTAAAAAATGTAGGGGTTTATAGGGAACAGTCACACACACACACTCACAGATTGCCTTTTATATATATATATATATATATATATATATATATATATATATATATATATATATAAATAATAAGTTCATTGTAGCAACGAGTTACACGAATACCCGCCAATGATGTCATTGATTTTGTCAATTTCCCTGGAGAAAACGTTACCGAAATTGATTGGTTCTGCTGATAATCAGAAGCGTTTGTATAATAATAATAATCATTTTTTTTTCTCGCAATTTCTTCAGTTATTTTTTATCCTTTCATTTTTACCTAACGGTAAAAATTAAATACAATCTGACATTGTCTGTTCAATAGGAATTCTATTTCATTTTTTCAAATCATAAAGAAAAAATTATCATTGCTTTAGGAAATATACTGATCAAAGGTTTGTCGATAGAATCTTCTTATCATCAACATATTTCTATTTCTGCTATGGTCACACTACCTACCAAGTCTGTGGAAAGATTTAAGGTAGGTCGTGGTGTGTTGTTATGGCTTCAGTTCATGGTTTGATTTTTAACTCCTATGAAATTACTGACGTTTCATGGACACAGTTCTTAATGTGTGCGCTGTACTTATCAAGAAAAAAAAAATTAAGCTGGGATTCTCAGGGGTTTTTTCGGTGTTAATATTATATTTCGATTTCTACTATGGTCACACTACCTACCAAGTCTACCGGAAGACGTAAGACAGGTAGTGGTGTGCTGTAATGGCTATATTTCATTTGTTTTTCTAACTCGCATAACGTCACTAGCGTTACATGGACAAAATTCTTATTGTTTGGGCTGTTCCTATCAAAACAATTTTTTGTATTTCTCTTAAGCTAGGATTTCTAAAGATTTTTAATCATTCCAAACGCACCTACTATAAAACGTACTATTCTTGTTTTCAATTTCCACATTTAATTTTTATATTTCAATTTTCAGGTCATTATACATCGATAGTTTTTTCAAATTCCTTGTCCGTTGGGTAGTCATTTAGTAGACAAGCTTTTTTTTTTCTTTTTTTTTTTTCCAGTTTTTTATTATAGTTCAATTTCTACTATGGTCACACTACCTACCAAGTCTACCGGAAGATCTAAGACAGGTAGTGGTATGTTGTTATGCCTATATTTTATTATTTTTCTTTCTAACACCCATGGTCCTGGGCATCAGGGTAAGCTCTATCCGGCAGCAAGGCCTTTGATTGGTAGGTTGTGAGGAGCATGGAACCACCTCTTAATTACAGTTGTTCCCAGGTACACTCTGACCCGAAGTGGTGGCACCTGTTAGGGGTTCATGCTATGGGCAAATAGTTAACCCCCAAACCGGGGTCAAAACACTATGAAAGTATAAAAATACACTTTTATAGAAATATATGCATAAAAATAGACATTTATATAAAAACTAGCAGTATAGCCCGGCGTTGCTCGGATGTAATGAAAGCTTTGAAACTAATCCATGGTCCTGGAGTTCAGACTCTTTGGATGTTTGCACGAAAGACTAAAAAGCAATAGTTGTTTCCAGTTAAAGCGAAACCGTAGATTGAAAGAAAAATGAATGGATATGTCAAACTTTTATTTCCTGGTATCGATATCAAATTTTCTGCACTATTGTAAGAACTGCAACCTTGAAACTTCTGAATATCGTTTCTTATGCCTTTGTCTATGAGTGTATCAAATTTGATTAAAATCGGACCACTACTTCTATAACCCGATTTTTTCGATTATCGATTTTCGATATTTATCTGTGGTACCTTGACACACAACCTAGCTAAGAACGCTCGCAGACGCTTATAGTACAACTGTAAATTTTCAAGAAAATCGGTTCAGCCGTTTCGGAGTCTATAGGTAACGGACGCACACACAGAGACAAAGTTCCATTTATAAATAAGTTTAGATTAGGTATACATTTTTGAAGAAAAAAAAATTATTCTCGGTAAAAGATTTTTTAATACAAAACTAGAAAACATTTTCAGTTTTCTAAAATAAAAACAAAATTTTCATTAAAATCTGACTAAATCAACCTACTCACTATAATCGAACATTAAAACAAAAATACCTTAAAACAATACCTGCTTGGCATTAAATAACCCACAGAGATGTTGATATGCCATTAAAGAAAACTCAACCTCAAACTCAGAAATTTTTTGTTAGTGGGTGGGGAGGTTGATACTCTATAAAACGGAATTAAACACTTTGACAAATATAAGAAATCAACTTTTGTCTATATTTCTGATATGAAATATGATTAATATTTACAGTGTTCGGACTGTTGTCCTCATTTTAATGCCATTTTAAAAGTTGTGGCTACACCAGAGGCGAAAAAACAAAAACAAAAAAACAAAAATTGAGTTACTAAAGGGAAATAATTAAAACGAGATATACGAAAAAGGCATAGCACATGGAACTAGAACAATCTATCCGCGTGGGTGAAATAAAGGGTTCGGTTTTAAATTCCAATGTTTATCACATGAAGCAGACCGGAGCGTACAACGGCCTAAACACCATGAATATGATAAAAAAGATGTGTACAAGAGTCTGGATGTGCGTTGTAGTGCAGTGGATACCGACTCGGAACGACAAATTGAGGTGCCGAGTTCGAATTCCAGTTGAATTTTGTGCATTCACTTATGCTTAGGAAAGGTATTAATCCGTCTCTTCCCTCCAGTTATGGATCAAATAATAGGACTGATTGGGTTCTATAGCCTTGGCTGGCAACTATTCTACCGCAGAAAGCAGTGGCAACCTACTGCAGGATAATCTTCTGCCCAGTCAGTCATGTCTCTTTCGAGACATGATCGCCTGGGGCATATATCACGTATGGCACTTAACTGACTGAATGAATATAATAGTTGAAAACATAATTAAAACTTCTACTGGTCATAAAGGGGGGATCGATTTTCTATTGTTATAAAGTAATAAACTAATCCCCCACTAATTATACTTAATATAATAATGTAATGTGATCTATCTTTTCTCCCTCCAGCTATGAGTTAAATGGCAGGACAAATTGGGTTCTATAGCCTTGGCTGGCAACTATTCTACCGCAGAAAGCAATGGCAACCTACTGCGGGATAATCTTCTGTCTAATCAGTCATGTCTCTTTCGAGACATGATTGTCCAAAGTTTGTATCACGTATGGCACTTAACTGACTGACAAGAGTCCGAAAAATGTGAAGTGTAAATAGATCAATTATCTCACAAAGAAATTATAAACCTAGTGTGTGTGTATATATATATATATATATATATATATATATATGTAGCTGTGGCAGTATCAATACCATTTCTATGGAGAGAGCATTGGCTTGCATAATATAATCTTACATAATATATAAACATACTTGCATCAATATATCTCCAGAAGACGAGTGCTAGAAGCAGTAATCTTGTTCAAGCAGGTGACATCTGTTTTTTGTTATTTCTGTGAAACACAACTTGTTTTCCTGCATCGTGTATTGCAATTGTGCGGTGAGTGGGGGTGCTTCGGAACAGCCGAGTCATAACTTAATCACATACCATCGGAAAACATCTTGCTTTTCTCTTGTTTTTGGGATTATTTTTTTCTTCACTTTTTATTATTATTATTATTTATTTATTTATTTGTTTTTTAATTTTTCGCGTTTTGCCATTCACTGGTCTCTGTTTGGTACGGTCTTTTTGACTTTGTACCATAAGCAATTCTTAACAAAACTTCGTTTTTTCATTGCATCAGAAATATGGCATCTGTTCATTCAGAAATATATATATGTGTGTGTGTGTGTGTTAATCAAAATTAACACACACACACACACACACACACACACATATATATATATATATATATATATAATATTTGTTTAAAAATTATTTTTAATGGATACTCGTATTTGAGAAGATACTGATATTTTTTTTATTAATCAGTATATTTATTTCTATCTACCGGTTTTGAATAATGAAGAAATTTTCTTAGGAAAATATGCGTTCTCCGCCAAAATTCGATGTGGCTTAGACCGCAAAACCACGTAAGACTTACAGTTAGACAAAGGCTTAAATGGTGCTTTTAAACACACACTTTTCTTATTTTTCGTAATAATTATATCTGCTCTGTTTTTGTATTTTACTGTAAACAGATTTAGACATAGACAATATACAGGGTGGAGCAGAGCAACTTATTTATTTGAATTTGGCCAGCATGGTCCCCTGATTTATGAACATGTGACTATTTTCTTTCTGAAGTCAATTGTTTACAGCGATCGTCCTAACACCTTGGCTCACCTGAAAAACAACATTCGTCAAGCTGTCGCCAACAAACTCACCGATATGCTGGAAAGAGTTGACCGAAACTTCAGAGTGCGATTAACCCAGTGTATTGAGCAAAATGGACGCCATCTGACTGATGTCATCTTTAAAGCTTGTAAAACATAAAATTTAAATGTTGTAATTGATGCTGTTTAAACAATTACATATATATCTGCATTACTTTTGTTTTATTTTTTATTCCAAATAAGCAAGTTGCTCTACCCCACCCTGTATTTACGAAATTCGTTAGTTGTCATATTTCAAATTTATTTGCCGGAGGACAAATCCCGAGACAGTCAGTTTATATTAAGCACGTGTTGATTGCAGAGAGCATGAAACTATGAGTTGTGTTTTAGATGTGTGACAATATGTATATTTATTAATATATACTTCTTAACTCTGTTATGTTATATATGTTATAAAAAGCGATGAAAATATACAAAAAGGAATTAAAAAAATCAGCGTCCCCTCTTCTTCATGCGCACGTGTAGTTACCTTAACACAAACGTATTTGTGTCTGTTTCAAAAATGATATTTAAAAAGATCAGCAGTTTATCAGCAGTTGCTTTCACGCCTCCTCTGCATTCTCCAAATTAGTCAGCTGTGACTATGCGTTTAGTAGGGTGTTTAACGCTACCTTTTTTCAATCTTGAATTAACAAAAGTTGGTAGATCAGCTTAGTAGATGTACAGTCAGTAATTACATACTAAATTGCAATAAACTAGGACAGTTAAAACCGCCTCTTATATAAGTCTCAAGTTTTTGGAATGCAAGGAGTGTATATATATATATATATATATATATATATATATATATATATAAAACAAGTTGTGTTAAACAATCGAGACAATATAGACTTATGTTTTCTTCTGAATTTTTTTTTCATATTTTCTGATAATACTCTTTTTTTTTTTTCTTCAGAATTATATTTGTATAAAAATTATCCAAAAGTTTTCCTCGTACTTACGAACGTCATCGTTCATCATCAGGGACTACATTACAGTTTAAAAATCAAATATTGCCCTGTAGCAGGAAAAATGTTACAACATTTTAATAGAAAATAAACGTTATGAACAATTTTTAAATTCAAAGTCAGTAGTAATGTAAGCAACATGCACACGTTAAGATATGTGCTCACGTAGATGCGTGAATTATATGGAATACTTGGTTGTTAACGATTTTAAATGCCGTAAAAATACGTTAGAGAATTTGAACTTCGAAGGAACTAATTGTGTAAATAAGCAAATTACTCAGAGGCAAATAATTATTTACCTTAATTATATTTCAAATAAATAGAGGACATAATGAGGATAATATATAAATTCATTTAAAGGTGCTGGAGTCTGTTTACATCAGGTTCTGCAGACCATCCTTGTGTAAGCAGCGAGAGTGTTATCTGGGTCTTTCTGTGATAAGTCTCTAGCAATTCAATCCCCCTTCTTATTATGGACCATTTCATTTTTCACAGCTGTTACATTTTGCGTTTAATTCTCTCAATAAAAATCTTTGATAAGCGGGAGAGAAACCGGTTTTTCTTCTTTATATTTTATCCTCACTATGTTCTCTAACAAAAAAATTATAAATCCCAACGGATTATATATATATATATATATATATATATATATATATATATATATATATATATATACACACACACAGAGTTAATGAATGTGTCTCAAAAATCGGACATCTTAATGATAGACACAGAATCCACTGTTGTGACTTTTAAATGGCGAATGGAGTGACAGAAACGCAAATAATAATTGTGAATAAATGTTTTCTTCGGTTATTGCTCTTTTTCGTTAGTTTGTCGAACTGCAGGACTTTTATCTTTAACAGAAAACATGTTTGCTTCATTGGCGATGTTTTTATTTTATTTAAAAAAAATTTTTCCCCCTTTCTCTTTTTCTCAAAATGTATTCGTCTATATCTGCTTTTAATGTCTGTAATTCTCAATAAACACTTCAGAATGTGTCTCGGCAGTCCATAGAATGATGATCGATATATATTTTCCTTGTTAAACTGCCTGTCGCCAATTCACGAACGTAGAGACCACTTGTCAGACTGTCTTGGGAAAAAGAGGATTTTATTATTTATGTCCTGTTTAAAACGATACAAGGTGCAAAGCTGCGCCACTGGAAACACGAAGAGAAAAAAAATAGAAATAAAACTTCTAATAAATAAAAATGATTAAATCTATTTTTATAAATCAGATTTGTAGCAATAATAATATGAATTATAAAATTTAAAATAAACACGATGGTTAATTGTTTAATAACAATATAAATAATAAAATTTGAAATAGTTATTTTTAATAATATTTTTTAATAATGACTCGGTTAGTTGCTATACGCGCTACCCACTTGGGTGATCATGTCTCTTTCGATTCATGACTAACTATGCAGATTTTCCCGCCGTAGGTTGCCATTGCTTTCTGCGGTAGACTGGTTGCCAGCCAAGGCTATAGAACCTAATATGTCCTGCCATTTAACTCATAGCTGGAGGGAGAAGAGATAGATTATATTACATTATTATATTAAGTATAATTAGTGGGGTGTCAGTTTATTACTTCATAACAATAGAAAACAGATCCTCCACTTTATGCCAACTAGAAGTTTTAATTATGTTTCCAACTAATATATTCAGTCAGTCAGTTAAGTGCCATACGTGATACACGCTTTGGGCGATTATGTCTCGAAAGGGATTTGACTGACTGGGCAGAAGATTATCCCATAGTAAGTTGCCATTACTTTCTGCGGTAGACTGGTTGCCAACCAAGGCTAAAGAACTCAATGTGTCTTCAAATTCAACCTATAGTTGGATAAAGTAGTGTTGTAGCCCTAAAAGTTTAATGCGTGAGTAATCATCAAAATGGCGGTTGGGAATAATAGTATATCAACAAGTACAAGACTTGCACGCTGTGGGAAGTAGATACACTGCTAGTAAACTACTAATAAGTATAATCACTATGTAGTTATCTGCTTTTCCACATTGGTGGAATGCGACACAAGGCCATTTTTAAAGTGAGATCTCCGAGCCCTTAAGCTCGGCCAAAAATATCCTGTTGACCCTGCACAAGGCCGTGTAAGAACTACTGTGTTCTTCCTGTCCGTAAGCAGTGAGGAAGACAGAGAGCGATGACTGCTAGTCAGTATAATCACTCTTTCCTGCACCAATAGTTTCTACGTATTTAAGGAGATAGGAACATTCCATTCTTGTATGCAGGTAAGTATACAACAGAGAAGAGATGGATTAATACCTTTCCCAAGAATATTTGCGCGTAAGTGAATGTAACGAATTAAACTGGAATTGAAATCTCATAATAACTAAACTACCCATAAATCCTTTGGGCTTCTATTAAAAATATTTCGTAGTAAAACAATTATTATTAATTACACATTTTAATTTTAATTTAAATTTAAAAATGGTAAGTTTAATTTCTGGACCTGCTTGATTTTAGTGTCCTCGACCTGTAATTGTGTCCAAGCCGCATGCAACCTAAGTGGGTTGAGCTAGCTTCCTCTCCGACAGAGAAAGTTTCAATGGGATTTGTTTAAAGGCAGGGTCCCAAGTCCTGCCCTGTTATTTAACCCATAACTGGAAGGAAAGGACGGATTAATACCTTTCCTAAGGGTACTAGCGCGTAAGTGAATACAGGGCATTCAACTCGGGTTCGAAATCGGTTCACCGATTTCTGTTACTGCACCACAACGCCACATCAGTCAATAAACGCTTACAGCAGCGGGTATTCCCAAGCAGTCACCCATCTAAGTACTGACCAGGCTCAACCTTGCTTAACTTCTGTGATCGAACGAGAACCGGTTTATTCAATGTGATATGACCGTAATTGGCATTTTGGGCACCTCATTTTGCTGATGACTATCAGAACTGTGTTATTTGCATATTTTATATTGGTAAGATTGTAGCCGTCCAGTACAGATATTTAAATACCTAGGAAGTGTTCTAACAGAGGACGGCAAGTGCGACTCTGAAATCCGAAGACGTATTGGCATGGCTAAGGAGGCATTCGAAAAACTGAGTAGACTACTGAGGGACACGAAAATTTCGCTGGAAAAAAAAGTACTGAACTGTTACGTGATATTTGTCCTCCTATATGGTAACGAATTTTGGGGAATCTTCTCAAAGATGAAGGAAAGCCACATGTATGTGTTTTTACAGAAGGATGTTGAGGATACTAAGGACCGAACATGTGAGCAAGGACGAGGTTTTGGAAAGGATGTACGCAAAAAGAAAACTTATACTTAACGTCAGGAAAAGACAGTTGAAGTTTCTGAGATACGTAATGAGGAAGGGCTTGGGGAATTTGATACTCACAGGGCGGATAAAGGGAACTAGAAACAGGGATAAAATTAGGAATGTGGGAGAAAAAGAGTTGACTTAAAAGGAAAAAGATATCATGTTCGGAATATGTCGTGTGCTGGTGTCAGTTCTATCACATTCTGCAGTCTCTATCTCACCGGCGCGACGTGGCTTCCCTGTGTCTCTTCTATAAATACTTTCACGGCTTCTGCTCCGATGAACTTAGATCACTAGTGCCCCCTAAATACGAATTTGAACGAGATACTAGATTAGCAACTAGATCCCACCCTTTTACAGTGAAACCGATAAAATGCAGCCGTAACTTCTACTCCAACAGTTTCTTTCCTCGCACTTCCCGACTGTGGAATTCTCTTCCAAACGATTGCTTCCCCGACGGCTACAATCTTCAGGAGTTTAAATGTAAGGTCAATAGACACCTAACACACTAACCTGCTCCCATTCTATCAAACACTCTTCCCATCTGCCCAACCCTCATCCTCGCTATCCTTACTCATCTGTCACCTTCCTCCTGACATTCCCTATGTCTAACCACTCCTTCTCTTTACCTTCCCCTATGTAGCCCCATGCGCAATAGTGGCAGTGGAATGCCTTGCTTGGGGTGAGATGATTAAAAAAAAAAATTTCTGAGGGATAGAGAACGAGAATACAGGAAGTGTCCCATTTTTATTGTCACTATTTAATAGCGCTAGCTAACGGGTTCTTTGCGAATCTAGCAACACCATGTGGGGGTAATCTAAAAGACTTAATTTAATATTTTGGTTTGGTCGCAAATTGAAGTTTTCGGCAAAGTGTTTAAAACTAGTCTATTGTGCTTGTCTAGCATAGGTACTTCAGCTGTTGTCTGATTACTATATGTGCTACGGTAACGAACACACAGGAAACGTTTATCAGTCTGACATGGTTCTGGGCATGACGGTAAACTGCATCCGGCAGCAAGGCCTCTGATTGGGCGGTTGTGAGGAGAATGGAACCACCTCTTAATTGCTGTTGTTCTCAGGTCCACCCTGACCCGGAACGGTAGCATCTGTTAGGGTCCCAGCTATGGGCAAATAGTTAATCCCAAAACTGGGGTCAGAACACTAGGAAAATATAAAAATAGGCTTTTATAGAAATATAGGCATAAAAATACTTTTCTAGAAAAATATACATTAATGAAGGAAAAGAATTATTACCATTATATATTTTTAAAGAAAAGAAAAAATTATAGCCATTATACATTTCTAAAGGAAAAAAAATATTACCAGCAATATATTTTTGAATACAAAACTAGAAAACATCTTCAGTGTTCTAAAATTAAAAAAAAAAAAGAATGTTTTTCATAAAAATCTGACTAAATCAACCTTCTCGCTCACAATAACTGAACATTAAAAATAACTTAAAACCCACCTTTTTAACATTAAATAACCCACAGAGGTGTTGCCGTTAAACAAAACTCATCAATCTGACATGTTTCACTTATATTAAAGCTTCATCACAAAATGAGATATCGAGAAAAAGAAGAAATAAATTCTGGTACTATTTTTTTTTTTGCTTTTGTGTTTGTTGTTCATTGGCTAATTAGGCCTAACGGGCAATCGATGTGTAAGTCATGTCATATACTTCGTTCTTTAGCTGACTGAAAGTTATAATCGTGCTATGTCGGTTGCTCATCGACTTAACGCACCCAAAATGTTAAGAACTTGGTAATCTTCCACTGAAAGCTGACTCCTTAGTATTCGGCTAACTGCCGACTAATATCAACTGCCTAGTAGTTCTACTGAACTCCAATAGAACTCTAAAGAACTCCTATGAACTTCCCAAGAACTTCTCGAGTTAATTGCCTGTTAACTTACTAATATAGTAGGGAGAGTCCATTATCTGAGGAATAGGTGTGTTTCACCATAACACTGATAGACGTAGAAAAATGGCCAGGTACGTTTGGGATTTATTATTAAGACAAATTATTATTTTTAATGAATTCTTCCGGTTTGTTTTTCATT
Organism: Ascarosepion bandense; assembly: GCA_037127315.1. Lineage (NCBI taxonomy): Eukaryota > Metazoa > Mollusca > Cephalopoda > Sepiida > Sepiidae > Ascarosepion > Ascarosepion bandense. Next base: position 1,668,955 of record JBBBDQ010002203.1, read on the forward strand.
TGCTCCAAATTTATCCAGCCCCGTATAAGGTTGTAACCGCTCAAGTCCCTTAACAAAGAAGGTTTAGGAAGTTATTTTAGCAGATTGTAGAGTCTCTTTTTGGGTTCTGGCATGATGATGCACAATATAAATTGAATACATTTAGATTGTTTTATGCAGAATTTGTTTGAATTATAACTGTCTGTGAATTCTTTTTTTTATTCCCAGTCAGTTTTGAGATATATCATTCCTGATGAAGACTGATACATTTCGAGCAGCTCGGAGCCCAGTATCGTGTTAATGATATGCTACATAATTCTTGATTTTGTAATCATTGTTTTTCTGTAGAAAGGTTTCTTATGGACAAACATAGAAGGGTTCAAATGTATGAGTAGTATTTTTTTTTTTTTTTTTTTTAATCATTTCACCCCGAGCAAGGCAGAAACGCCACTGATGTGCAGGGGGTTACATAAATGTAAAGAGATTAATTACAAAAGAGTGAGGAGTACAAGCTAGTTAGAAAGGAACAATAGAAAGCTGAGAAAGCAGGTGCAATGACAGGTACATGGGCGGAGAGAAAGGGAAGGTTATACAGGGGAGGGGAGAGAGCTAGAGGCCGGTGGTTAGTAGGTGAGTATTAACTTTGCTTTTAAATTTCTGGAGGTCGTAGCCGTCAGGAAAGCAAGAATACGGGAGTGAGTTCCACAGGCGGGAAGTGCGAGAGAGGAAGCTGCAGGAGTAGAATTGTCGTCTGCGTTTGGCTAACCTGACTGTGAATGGGTGGGACCCAGTTGCCAGTCTGGTTGAACGGGTAAACACCTGTTGAGGAGGCATCAGTGACTTAAGCTCATCCGAGCAGAAGCCATGAAAGTATTTATAGAAGAGACAGAGGGAGGCCACATTTCGACGATGGGAAAGTGGCTGCAGACGAGTCGCCAGATCAGTACCTATCACATTACAGACTCTCCTTTGGAGCTTGTCAAGAACACTGAGGAGAACGGCAGGGGCACCTGACCATAAATGGCAGCAGTACTCCATGCACGGACGGATGGTTGACTTGTATATATGCAGGATGGATTCAGGTGGAAAAAACATCCTGGATCGACATAGTGACCCAATCTTCTTAGCAGTAGATTTTGCTATGGATTCAATATAGTGCTTCCATTTGAGGTCAGAGGACAGGGTAAGTCCGAGGAGGCGTAGTGTATTACTCTCCGGGAGAATCATCTGGTCCATGCTTATGGGAGGCAGAAGAGGTTGCCTGTATGAGAAACAAACGTTAATATAATTTGTGGCGTTTTGAATTGAAAAAGACGATGCCTCCCTTCGAAGCTCCAAAAAATTCACCGATTCCAAGCTGACCTAAAAAAAACAAAAAAACCGTAAATCGCTTTTTGTCTTTAAGTGTACGATAATTGTAATGTGTGTGATTCAAGTGATAATTTTTATTGTTTTTAATTATCATTATTTTTATTGTTTTTCTGTATATTCATTTGGGTCCGTTTTGACGTAAACACCGTTTTATATTAGATTCATTAAAAATGGATTTAATAATGGTTGTTAATGTAATATCAGGTCGGTGCAAAAGTTTTTGCCGATTTAAAATTTCATCCTGGAAATGAAAAACTGTGTTTTTTGAAAATCTTTATTCCTTACAATAACGACTTTTGTTCTCTATAACTTGATTCCATCTGCTCAACATGATCTTTTTGGGATGAAATCCTGCTCTCGGTTGCTGAACTGGTCTTTCTCCTCCATTTCTTCGCGAACGCCGACATTTAACGTTATAGTAGAGAATCCATTTCTCATCACCTGTGACAAGCCTACCCAAAAATGGTGTCTGAAGGTGTCGTGAGAGCAAAGATTTGTAACAAGAAATACGTTGCATTTGCATTGGAACCTCTGTGAAACTCATAGAGTAGAGCATGCCTAATGTGTTCTTTAGATGGAAAGAACATGCATGAGAATATTGCAGAAAAATATGAATGATGCTTTAATAATCTGAAAGAAAATGTTATAAATTAATCTTAGTGAAATGTTTAAGTAATAACAATATGCATAAAATAAATTACAATGATTTAAAATGTCCCTTTTACAAACCGGTAAAAACTTTTTGCACCGACCTAATATAATGATTTTTACGTCATTTATAGTGAGTAATCTTATTAATGGCCTTTTGAAGTTATTTATTTGTAAAGATTTCTTTTTTAACTAGGGTGGCATTAGTAAAATCAAAGTTATAGCCCGTTTTGTTCTTGTGTATTACAAAATAGATTTGAACGGTTGTCCAAACGTAAATCACTTTTATGTTCGTAGATACGGGTTTTAGAACTAGTAATGTCTTCCTGTCATAAATATTTTTACATTATAAAGAAACTAATTTGATAATTGTATCAACATCTGAATTAGTGCTGGATTTATATATAGTCATTTTATTTTACTTTTTTATTTCAAAGGCCACGACAATTAAATTTATAGTATTTACATTGTTTGAATTGTTGTCCTCATCTTTATTGCTATATTCACAAGGTTTCGACCGCTGTACGCTCTGACATTCTTCAGCTGCTTAGAATTTTGACCCGAACTCTTTCTTTCGATCCCTGGGGTATATCATTCTCATTTTATGTGCGATGTCATGTAGTTATCTCTCTTTAACTCAATAAATTATTTGTACCCCACTGCCGTAGTTAGGTATTGAACTCAAAACTGTGGGTTAAGTCACTGGATTTAATCAAAAGCTTTTATCCACTGAGTCACGTGTCCATGAGAACAATTTCATTTATACTATTCTTTTTGGAAAAGGCTGTTTTGCAGATTCCGGTAAAATGGACAAACATGCTTTTAAGTTCATTTTCCCAGTTTCGATAAAATAAGTTCCAGGCTATTTTGCTGGTAAAAAGTTTTATTATGAAGGTCAGTCAGTTAAGTGCCATACGTGATACACGCTTTGGGCGATCATGTCTCGAAAGAGACATGACTGACTAGATGAAAGATTACCCCGCAGTAGAGTTGCCATTGCTTTCTGCGGTAGACTGGTGAATTATATTATTCTATTAATAAGTAGTAATTAGTGGGGGATCAGTTTATTACTTCATGACAATAGAAAACCGATCACCCACTTTATGCAGTAGAAGCCTTAATCATGTTTCTGTTATATTCAGTCAGTCAGTTAAGTGCCATACGTGATACACGCTTGGGCGATCATGTCTCGAAAGAGACATGACTGACTAGACAGAAGATTACCCCGCAGTAGGTTGCCATTGCTTTCCACGGTAGACACGGTGAGATATAATTATTCTATTAATAAGTAGTAATTAGTGGGGGATCAGGTTTATTCCTTGACAATAGAAAACCGATCTGCCGCTTGTACCAGTAGAAGCCTTAATCATGTTTCTGTTATATTCAGTCAGTCAGTTAAGTACCATACGTGATACACGCTTGGGCGATCATGTCTCGAAAGAGACATGAATGACTGAGCAGAAGATTACCCGCAGTAGGTTGCCATTGCTTTCTGCGGTAGACTGGTGAATTATATTATTCTATTAATAAGTAGTAATTAATTGGGGGATCAGTTTATTACTTCATGACAATAGAAAACCGATCACCCACTTTTGTACTAGAAGCCTTAATCGTGTTTCTGTTATATTCCAGTCAGTCAGTTAAGAGAATTGCCATACGTGATATACGCTTTGGGCGATCATATCTAGAAAAAGATATGACTGACTGGGCAGAAGATTACCCCGCAGTAGGTTGCCATTGCTTTCTACGGTAGACTGGTTGCCTGCCAAGGCTATAGAACCCAATCTGTCCTATTATTTAACCCATAACTGGAGGGAAGAGACGGATTAATACTTTTCCTAAGGGTATTTGTGCGTAAGTGAATGCAAGGAATTCGACTGGAATTCGAACTTGGCTCTCCGATTTTTCGTTCCGAGCCGATATCCATTGCACCACATGCACATGTAATGTTAGAAATAACAACACAAAGATTTATTTACTTTCTCCATCAAATGTTAAGACAATTTAAAATCTTTTCCAACATCAATTGTTAAAACAAGTTAAACTCATTTATTCTTCATCAATTATTAAAGAAATATTGAAGTCTCTTAATATTTTAAGCACTTCAAGTATAACAGATTCTACAAATCCAAAACCCGCTCCTTTGGTCGTGGTTCTTGTGCCAATACATTTCAGGTTCACCCACTAAAAGACAAGTCACATTCCACAGATTCCATACTGTTAAAGTTCAGCACACACACCTCATGTAACCACTACGCTGCTGTTCTCAAGGCTCCGTAAACATGTTGCACAGATTTTCCAAATATCTGCAGGTGGTCTCGATTGACACACTTTTGTTCAGACATGTTGCTGGTATAGCAGAATGGTTTTGTTTCACAGTATTTTTGGATTTAAGTTCTCTCCCCCCCCCATTGTACGAGTGACATCTTTACCACTGACAAAGTAGTTAAGTATTTGTCGATCCCTGTCAGTCGATGATTTCTTAATGAATGAAGTTGGCTTATTTTACTTCGAGTTAAGTAAGTGAACTCAAAGTATTTCCAACACTGAGTTTCACAGCCATACTGAATGAATATTGTGGTTTTATGAAATATATATCCTTGGTTCTATAACACTGTTTATATTTATAAGTTTACCGGCAAAATAGCGTCGGTTTCTTTTATATCTAGACCGTCAAAATGTCCTCGGCGTCTGTTGTACCGAGACCGTCAAAATGTCCTCGGCGTCTGTTGTACCGAGACCGTCAAAATGTCCTCGGCGTCTGTTGTACCGAGACCGTCAAAATGTCCTCGGCATCTGTTGTACCGAGACCGTAAAACCGAGACCGTCAAAATGTCTTCGGCGTCTGTTGTACCGAGACCGTCAAAATGTCTTCGGCGTCTGTTGTACCGAGACCGTCAAAATGTCCTCGGCGTCTGTTGTACCGAGACCGCCAAAATGTCCTCGGTTTCTTTTGTATCCAAAGACAGGAGTAGGTTATCTGAATTTTACTTAGAATTTAGTTGAATTCTGTTCTGTGTTATCTATAGTGGAATTTGTAAAATCAAGTGTGTGTGTATACATAACATTGGCTTTTAGTTTAAATATTTTTATGGCTGTTCATGGTAATGCATTATTGCGATAGAAATGCCAATAATGTTTCTGTATTGTAATGTAAATATTCTGCTTGCCGGGCGTACACTTGACTCTTCCGTTGACTTTCATCTTGATCCATTTTTCTAAAAGATCTTTGTTAACAAGATGAGCTTTTCATTTGCATAACTGTGGTTTATCGATACTTCTCTGCCTTGGAATATCTCAGCAACGTCCCTGTTAAACTTGAACAACAAATTAAAAAAAAACAAAAAAGATTTTTATTTTATCTTTTTAAATGAAATTATAATGAAATAAAATCTTCCTTCTTCCTGCCCCTCCCATAAACGACGCGTCTTCTGCGAAAAGAAACAAAATAAAATCGTTTTGCTTACTGACTTTCTCTCCTCTTTTTAGAAAGAGTTCTTTATTTCTCTCTCTTTCTTTCAACGGGCTTTAAAAAAAATTCCTTTGTCGCCTGAAATGTAATTTTAAAATTTATAAAAAAAAATTATTTTCATTAGAAGTGAAACTATAAAAGCAGTAAAGATGGATTGGCATATGGTGAGGGTAGAATTTAACCAAAATTCCTTTCCTCCCTATCTTACATTTGTTATCATTTCCCTCTTGAAGGCGATAACATTTTTTCTATCTTCTTAGTTTGTGAAGTCTTCATGTTTGAATCACTTATAAAAGGCGCTAAATGTTCTTGCTTTCTTTGAATATTGAAAATTATTTATTTTCAATTTATTCATTTTCTTGTTTTTCACAGTTTCAACGTGTTATTTTATACGGGTGTACTTCAGCCGTCAAAAATGACGGCAAAATATTTGAGAGGATTATATATATATGACAGATACGTTATTCCATGGTTAAGTGGGAGTATGGGCCAATGTCAGGCGAACCATCTTCAGCTTCCGTTTTTATTGTTAACTATTTAATAACGTTTACCAAAAATAATAAACGCAGTTCTTAAATATGCGATGCGGTTTTATGACGTCACACCGCGGGATAGCGCGAAATGACAACAAAACCATGTAGTCAAATTTTTGGTCACTATTGCCGTTGCCAAGCGGAGTTTTATGTCAACACAAAATAAAATCGTCGGTGATGGTGGATTTCATAATATTTCAGTTTGAACGACCTCTCTGAAGATGGCGCATGTGAGCCGAAAGCTTAGAAGAAAACCAATAAATAATTATCCAAATGTTGGAGAATTTTTGACTTTATTTTCAACTGAAATTAAAGCAAAAATACGACGTTTAGAACGGCTCCTGATTAAACATAATAGACATTCATTGTCTTTTATATTTAACAGCATATATTTAGAAAATTACTTGCTGCCTCGCTATACTATATATATATATATATATATATATATATATATATATATATATATATATATATAATGTAGAACGGTTTTTATTATAATAGAAAGGATATGTATTCTTCACTACGCGACGACATAATTATTGCAAAAAAAAATTAAATGAAATAAGGCGCTGTTAAAGAGCAAACATACGGTAAGAGCTTCCATAACTGGTAATAAAGAGGATGAACTCTGCCGACGCTGCCTCGCTATTGTCACTCTCTCTCCATGTGCGTGACAGGAGGATATATATATATATATATATATATATATATATATATATATATATAGGAAAAGAAGACGAGCCGTTGTGTGAAACCGCGGTAGGTTTTGGCGATCTTGTGATTTTTTACGTGTCTTTGCTCTACATTGCTTCCCCTTTGTTATTCCGCTTTGGTTAGTTCTTTATCGAGCACTTTTTCTTTCTTTGTGGTTGGTTCCGTTTGGGGTTTTTTTTCTTTACTACGGGATATTGTATGTATTGTCTGTATTCCGCAGTTTTCTTTTTCTTTCCCCTCTTGTCCAACGCCTTATAGCGACGGACAATAACGGAGTTAGATTCTGTCTGTTATTTGTTGTCCTCAAAGTTTATTTTCGTATAATTTTAAGATTTAGATACTTACAGAGTCGGTCTTGTTATTATATATATATATATATATATATATATATATATATAAGAAAAAATTTAGGCAGACACGTTGCTTCATATTAAATTGGAAGTATAGTCATATTTCAGGCGAACCATCATCAGCTTCCGTCTTTATTGTATAGAAGATTTTACACGAATTCGTGTAAATATATATATATATATATATATATATATATATATATATATATATATATTCAAGTTGTTCACGACTCGGCCATCGGACAACAATTACTTGACAATCATTCATGACTGTGCCTCTTGGTATGAGGACACATGGTTTTCTGTTCTGCACAGCGCCCGATTGGCCTATCATCTACTAGTCCGAACAGTGTAAGTAGTGTAAATACTACTTCATTTCCGAAGTATAATAGACAAACTCTAATATAGACAGCTTGTAAGTATCTACATTGTAGATGAACCATTTTATGTTTTTACGTGGGAGTATTGGAGTTTTTGGGTGCACCTGTATACTAGTGAGCCAGCCATGAGCTGACTCATTTTATAGTTCACCACTAGAAGGGTTAACCAATCAGAAGGCTCAAAATATTCAATGCAACGTGTATAAAAGGCGACCATATTTTCCGAGTATTGACGATATAGTCCGATTCAGTAGAGTGTCTGACTCGTGAGTGTTAATCTTGACGTTGTTTCATTGAGCAGATTACGTACTGCACTGTATTCTAAATTCATAAACTATGGTGGACATAGTTAACAGGGAGGAGGTCTTACCTTGCGTGGGAAGTAACCGGCATATTCCAAACGTTTTCAGACAATGGATTTAATTCATGCCAAGCATTTAATAAACTTAAGTGGATAATTTTTCTCTCCTTTTTAACTTTAGGCATTATGCTTATTAAATAATTAATAAGCGTCTGTTAATTAATTAATTTAATGAGAGGCACAGGCTTAAATGGTTATTCCAGACTTTTAGTCTGGTTCGACATGAGACAAGAGGAACTATTCTCCAGGAATTTTGTGATATGGGAATATATGTATTTTTTTCCGGCTAGGAAGGCTCGCTCAAATTTTGTCTTTCAGTGTCGCTGCTTTCTTCTTTTCCTTCATTTTTCTTTTGATTTTAATTATTATTTTTTCTTCATTTGTTTCTCTTTTCTTTTCTTATTATTTTTCCTTTTTCGTTCGTATTTTTCATCTCATTTTTCTTTTTATACTTTGTTTTCTCTCTTTTTTTATTTCTTCTTTGTCTTTTCATTGTTTTTCATCGTCTAGTTTTCATCGTCTTTTCTTCATCGTTGTCTTTTTTTTTTTCGTCGTTTTCTTCCTTTCTCTTCTTTCTTCGTCTTTTCATTCTTCTTTCTTCTGGTAGTACTACTCGTGAAAATTTCACAGTTTTGCTACTGAATTTTTTAATGGCTTCACATCCTTCCTGATTGAATAAGGCTCTTTCCAAGTTCATAAACTACGCGTAGAAATGGCTTTATTTTATCATTAAATATTTGAGCATAACTATGTCAGTCATAAGTATAATAGTCTATTTTTTTATTATTAAACCTTGCATCATAGTGACTTTATTACCTTACCTTGGATGAAATGATTAAAAAAAAGTTATTGTCCGAACATATTAAAAATGCTATTGAAAAATTACCGGCCCGACCAAAAAGGCTTCCGAAAAAAAATTTCCAATGTATGATCTGATTTTCGGGTAAGAGGTCGGGTCAACAACTTTTCAATTTGACTTAGTTTGATAAATGATGACTATAGTTTTGGGGGTACTTTCAGTAGGGTTGGCTATACCTCGTACCTAGCAATTCAACGTCTGTGCCCTCCTAGAGTCACTGGAATAAATAGTTCAATTAAAGTGTTGACACTGCAAGCCTGATTTCTTTTGTTTTTCTCATCTTAGGGGGCATCTCTTATTTTTCATCTTAGATTTGCTTCCCCCCTATTTCGTCGATAGCAAAGAGAAACGCCCAGTGAAGAATGATAGGCATTCGATGCTTGTCTGTAGGGATCTGGTGTTTTTATATATATCTATATATATATATATATAGATGAGGTGGGGATTCAACATCATAGCGGTTTAGTTTTTATTTTGTTTCCCGAGGAAAGAAACCGTGAAACACGTGACTTTTTTAATATAACATAGAAAATACCATATTTAAAAAACAACTTCACCCCCCCCAACACACACACACAAGAAATGTAAAATTATTTTAAAAATCCATTGACTCGATGATTTGTATTAAACTGTTCAGTTTTCGGTTGGTAAATAGTCTTCACTTAATAGTTTAATAACCTAACCGCAACACGGCATTGAAGAATTTTAAAAAAATTGAAATTCTACAAATTATCTATCTAAATCTAAACTTATTTATAAATGGAACTTTGTGTGTCCGTTACCTATAGACTCCGAAATGGATGAACCGATTTTCTTGAAAATTTACACAGTTGTACTAAAAGCGTCTGCGAGTGTTCTTAGCTAGGTTTTGTGTCGAGGTACCCTGACAAATATAGAAAATTGATAATCGAAGAAATCGGGTTATAGAAGGAATGGTCCGATTTTAATCAAATTTGATACACTCATCGACAAAGACATAAGAAACGATATTCAGAAGTTTAAAGGTTGCAGTTCTTACAATAGTGCAGAAAATCGATAATATATATATATAAAAAGCAAGATGTTTGTGTGTGTGTGTGTGTGTGTGTGTGTGTGTGTCTGTTTATCTGTCCGTATGTCCTTTATACAAATCCACAATTTTTATCCGATTCTCACTAAACTTTACACAAATATTCTTTTGGCTGAGTCTGAGCTCCAGGACCATGGATTAGTTTTAAAGCTTTCATTACACTCGAGCAACGCCGGGCTATACTGCTAGTATAATTATATATAAATATATATATATATATATATATATATATATATATATATGCGTTTTGCTGCTATCCATTCTTATCTTACTCTCACTGTCTCATTCATCCATTTTCACACACAAACATACGGGGTGTCCATAAAGCTCGCGTGCATTTTAAAAAAGTATAGCTTTATTTGTATTTGCGATTGAAATAATTTGTAAAAAGGGTTAGAAAGAAGTAAATCTATATTTTCTAAGGTTTTATTGAAATCTTCTTTAAGTTTCCACGTGTCCTACACCATTAACAATACAAAGGATAATACGATTTCGCAGTTCACGGCAAACATTTGACAACTAATTTACAGTAATGCCTGAAATCACATTAGTATCAATGACTATACTTAAAACTAGGTACGTCAAAACTTTATAGCATTTTTTACAGATTATTTCCATCACAAATACAAATAAGACTATAAATTTTTCAAAGTGCACACGGGTTTTCCTGACGTTGCTCGGATGTAATGAAAGCTTTAAAACTAATCCATGGTCTTGAAGCTCAGACTCTTTGGACGTTGGCACGAAAGACTAAAAAGCAATAAAGTTTCCAGTTAAAGCGAAACCGTAGACTGAAAGAAAAATGAATGGATGTAAGTCAAATTTTCATTTCCTGGTATCGATATCAAATAAGTTTTTTTTGTCGTAAACTGAATTTTGAAGGCTAAATAAGTCCTCTGAGTAAACGGTATCATGGCTGAGACTAAAAACTACAATTATACCTACTTAGAACCAAACCCGAAGCAAAAACTAAAATAAAAGGGCTGAAAAAATGATTTTGATCAGACCCGGTAGCATATCGGAGTATCGATTTCCAATATCGGAGTCTAATAAGTCATCCAAGGATAGAACTGCAACCTTGAAACTTCTGAATATAGTTTCTTATGTCTTTGTATATGAGTGTATCAAATTTGATTAAAATCGGACCACTCCTTCTATAACCCGATTTTTCGATTATCGATTTTCGATATTTATCGGGGGTACCTCGACACACAACCTAGCTAAAACACTTGCAGACGCTTATCGTGCAACTGTGTAAATTTTCAAGAAAATCGGTTCATCCGTTTCGGTGTCTATAGGTAACGGACACACACACATACAGACACAAAGATCCATTTATAAATAAGTTACATATATATATACATATATAATAAACCCATGCAAGATAGTTAAGCCGCTAAGACACGGGGTTTACTGGGTGTAGAAGAATTAAAACTGAAACGTTAATAATGAGCGTGGAGAGACAAAAAAGGAGTATAGTAGTTAGCGATTGAAATTGCATTTAGATTTTTGTAGAATAAAGATGGCTGGATAACATGTAGCCGAATGGTTTCACAAGCGAGAAGTTCGAGAAAAAAATTTTCAGAGTTCAGTCGGAGACGTTAGAAGTATAGAGTTGAAAGTGACTTTAGAAGAAACCGGAAATTCAATCTGAAACAAAAAAAAAAAAAAAATGAAACTTTTTCTGTTTAAAAGACCGTTCAGAATTCTGGAAGAAAGTTAACACTGGCTCTGCAAGAAATTTTCGTAGCTTCTTCTCTATTTCCACGAGAACATGTAATACTACGTATAACCACGTAAAGAGGGTAAAGATGATTATATCTCCATCTTTTTCTTTAATAGACCAGCGGATGGTTCCTTTTGAAGTTAAGTCTTCTAACGTTGTAGTGTAGTGGTATCGGCTCGGAATGAGAATTGGGAGAGTCGAGTTTGAATTCTAGTCAAGTATGAGTTTTGTTTAACGGCATATTAACACCTCTGTGGGTTATTTAATGCTAAAAAGTAGGGTTTTAAGGGGTTTTTGTTTTTTTAATGTTCGGTTATAGTCAGAAGGTTCATTTAGTCAGATTGTGATGAAAAATTTTTTTGTTTTTTTATTTTTGAAAATAGAAGATATCTTTTAGGTTTCTATTCAAAAATGTATTGCTGGTAATAATTTTTTTTTCTTCAAAAATGTATTGTTGGTAATATTTTTCCTTCAGAAAAGTATATTTTTTATAAAAGTTTATTTTTATGTATATATTTCTATAAAAGTCTGTTTTGTGTAAATGAATCTGTTTTGTTTAACGGCATATCAACACCTCTGTGGGTTATTTAATTGAAAAAGCAGGTTTTTAAGGGTTTTTTTTTAAATGTTCGGTTATAGTAAAATGGTTAATTTAATCAGATTGTGAGGAAAAGTTTTCATTTTTTTATTATTGAAAATAGATGTCTTCTAATTTTGTATTCAAAAATGTATTACTGGAAATATTTTTTTTTCCTTCAAAAATGTATATTTTTCTATAAAAGTCTATTTTTATGAAACTGTATTTTTATACTTTCATAGTTACCCAGTTTGGGTAAAAAACTATTTGCCGATAACTGGGATCCTAATAGATGCTACTAATGCGGATCAGAATGGAGGTGGTTCTATGCTCCTCACAACCTCCCAATCAGAGGTCTTGCTGCCGGATGCAGTTTACAGTCATATTCAGAACAGAAATTCCAGTCGAATTCGTTTAACTCACTTACATGCAAATACTCTTCGAAAAAGGTATTAATCCATCTCTTCTTCCTCCAGTTATGGGTTGAATAGCAGGACAGATTGTGTCCTGTAGCCTTAGTTGGCAACCAGTCTACCGCAGAAAATAATGGTAACCTACTGTGAGAAAATCTTCTGCCCAGTTACTCATGTCTCGAAAGAGACATGATCGCCCAAATCGTGTATCACTTATGGCACTTGACTGACTGAATATATTAGTTGGAAACATAATTAAAACTTCTACTGGACATAAAGTGAGTGATCGGTTTTCTAATGCAGTAATAAACTGATCCCCCACTAATTATACGTAATGTAATAATGTAATATAATATATCTCTTCTCCCTCCAGCTATGAATTAAATGGCAGGACATATTGGGTTCTATAGCCTTGGTTGGCAACCAGTCTACCGCAGAAAGTAATGGCATTCCTAATACGGGAAAAATCATCTGCCAGGTCAGTCATATCTCGAAAGAGACATGATCGTACAGGCGTGTTACACGTATAGCAGTTAACTGAAGCAGCATCCCCTTTAACCGAAGGAGAATTGGAAGTAAAAAGAATTTTAGGGATCAAATAGCAAAAAACAAAAAACAAAAAAAAACGGAAATGGGCTGTATCCGGGAGGTGTTTCATATTAACAGCTATGCTTGGTATTAGAGAGGACTGGGCCGCTGTTTGCTATAGATGGATGTCTGTGCATCGCGGGTCCGAAGCCTCCATTTCGTATTACCAACCACCACTAGGGATGAGGGGATGGGCGAGGAATTGGTAAAAGAAATAACTGAACAAGCAGAAGTCGTTATAAATATCGCCTACATACCCACTCGTGCAAACAGGCGAATCCCTAAAATAAACACTTGCTTATAATATGGCAAATTCATCATGTTACATTGGGAGCATGCAGAGGTCCCTTGTTCAGCTTTATAAAAGATCGGAAATATCCGTTCTTTGCGAAACAGCGTAATTGAACCTCTTATCTCAGAGAGGAAATTCACCGAAATTAATTAAAAAAAAAAATTTAAAAAAACAAAGTAATACACAAGATCTGTCATGTTTTGATTATATAAATTAGTTTAAAAAAATAGTTTTAAAACGGAAATTAGGAGAAAAAACACGCAATGACTAATCGTCTGGTTCATTTCTATTCATTAGATTTAGAAGTTTTAGAATGTTTTAAGAAAAGAATTAAAATGGAGTTTTATTTATTCCGAAAATTAATGGTAAGAATGTTTAAGACAAATGATATGAATTGTCAAAGATTGAGACCAGGGTTAATTTCGTTTTTTTCTAATCGCTGCTTGGATATGGCACAAGGCCGAAAGTATGGGTACCCAGTGAGGATCGAACTCACTGATGAGCTAGCGAGCGAAGCTTGCTAACCATTACACCACGTCGAGGTGTCAAAGGTAGAGAAGAATGTTAATCTTGTGTTTAGGTTTCAGTTCCATTAAAAAGACTGAAGCCCTCCCTACAGTATTGGAAATTATTTTTGGTATTGAGATACCAGCCGAAAACGAGGGCAAACAAGAACCAAATTGTCCGTGGAAAGCGGTTTGAAAACAGTGGAAGATAATGATTTTTTTTTTCTAGTTGTCCGCCATGACTAAGTGATTGTTTCGTCAATCCGACGTGATGAGAGAAAATGTCACTAAACAATCAATATTCATCGTATTAAGCATTTACAAGTTGGTAGTATGCACAAAGTGGAAAGAAGATTTTTACGAGTAATCTTAAGAAACAGACAGACAAGAAATTAATGCGATATATAAACTCTTTAATATATTAAGCTCTCCATCTGTGCCGACGTTCAAATGCCCAATTGCTATTTGTTCTACGAATCCAAGGCTGTTTTGAAGGTACTCTCGCCATAAACACCCAGAATCTGGGTCAGCAACGGAGGCTTCTGATTCCCAAACGGACGATTTCAAATGCTCCCTCTACAGCCTGTTATGCAAATCTAAGGCAGGCTTGATGGCACACAAAATACACAAAAATGAAAACGTAATGTCTATTGACCAACGATCGCCTGATAAAGTGCAATTAATAGTACTGAAACACGATATAAATCTCAAAGCAATATATATATATATATATATATATATTATCATCCGCAGACAGATCTGTTTCGCTGTATCACAGCTCATCAGTACGGTTAGTCTCCGATTGCTACATGACCCAGGCTCGATATATGTTCCGAAAAGTAACGAATTTTAACGAAACTTGGTTATAAACAACCGACAATTTGAAATGAATCGAAAAAAATGTTCAAACAATTCATTTATATATATATATCTATATATCTATATATATATATATATATATATATATATATATATAAACTTTTGGGTCAAATCACTGGATGCAACCAACGATTTTATCCACTTAGAGATGTTAGTTCAATTCCTGGCAATTGAGTTAAATGGAGATGACTAAGCTATCTGGAAGTGGTATGACTCATGGAACAAGAACAGTCTTACCCAGTGATCGAAATAAAGGGTTCGGTACAAAATTCCAGTGACCTGAAGAAGGTCGGAGCATACAACAGTCGAAACGTCGTGAATATGAAAATAAAGATGTGGATAACAGTCCAAACTATGTAAATAATAACAATTTCTTTTGGGTGCGATGTGAAAAGTTTAAAAATATCAAGCTACGTTTCTTCCGCGTTGGTTGGTTCTGGGTATGACAATATTCTGCATCCGGCAGCAAGGCCTCTGATTTCGAGGTTGCAAGGAACATGGAACCACCTCTAAATTGCTGCTGTTCCCAGGTCCACCCTGACTCTGAGTGGTAGTACTTGTTAGGGTCCCAGCTATGGGCAAATAGTTAACCCCCCAAACTGGGGTCAAAAACTATGAAAGTATAAAAAATACACTTTTAGAAATATATACATAAAAATAGACTTTAATAGAAAAATATACATTTTTGAAGGAAAAATATTGCCAACTATACATTTTTGAAGGAAAAATATTGCCAACTATACATTTTTGAAGGCAAAATATTGCCAGCTATACATTTTTGAAGGAAGAATATTGCCAGCTATACATTTTTGAAGGCAAAATATTGCCAGCTATACATTTTTGAAAAAACCTTTTCACTATAACCAAATATTAAAAAATAATACTTTCAAACTCCACCTTTTTGGCATTAAATAACCCAAAGAGGTTGATATGCCATAAACAAAATTCAAACTCTTCCGTTGTTTGTCCAAGCGCAGGACATAGACTAGAAAAAGAATAAATATATTGAGACATTTGTTTCTTCTTTGTCCTTCTCCTAATGAGGTTTGACATGGCTGGGGACATTCGTCTAATCAATTCATAGAACAGGGATTCATCGAAACATCTAAATTTCTTTTGGCGCCAAAGCTGACTGTGACCACCCAACACTGGCGGAGAATAACGGCTCAATTGCAATCTAAATTAAGTCCAGGAAATGATAAGAATTACCGATCATTGCGTTGTGCTAATAACGAATATCTCGCAGCAATTGTGAAATCTCGGAAGGCATCAATATCTCGAAATATCTCGCCCCACAGGATTACTTTGAAGAAGTTTAGATTGTGTGTAATTTTGTGTGAAAATAAAGCAAATTCCCAATTTGTGGATATCATCAAACGGAATTAATAGATGATAATGAATACATAATGATTATGGTGTTTATAAGACCCGGAACTTCAGATATGGGGAGAGGCAGCTACGATATTAGAGTTGACCGAATCAATTTGCGTAAACAGGTATAAATTTGCACATTTACAAATATGCTAGAAATCGTGTTTTTTTTTCTCTTCGAAAATATCAGTTTTAACATAAAAATACTCAACTTATTTAATAACAAAATCTTTTTTAAGAGTTATTTAGTTATCATTTTGTTGGTTGGTTGCTGAGTGGGTCTCCATCAATGAGATTTCTAGTATAGATATTACTTAGCTCCACTGGTCGAGACTTTTACAGTCAAAAAGCACGATATCGCATCCGCAGGGTCGAATCACCCCTATTCTCTTCGTATTCCGTTAGTAAGAAAGCAGTTACATTTGGACGGTTTCTTTCTAAGAACCATTTTTGAAGTGAAACAGACTCCCGAGAGAATGCTTTCTCGATCATTAAAATTTTAACTTTTTTAAGTATACAGTCAACCGTTATCGATCCTATATGTTCGCACATGAGAATAAACACGGAGATAACATCGATAAATATTTTATCATTTATATAAAAATATATCTAACAGGCACGTTGCCGTTTGGTTGAAACTTCAACACTCAAATTATTAGGTCGCCCTGGGTAAAATAATGATTTACATCCGGCAGCAAAGCCTCCGATCGGGAGGTTTTAAAGAGCGTGGTAGCACCTGTTAGGGTCCCTGCTATGGGAAAATAGATACCTCCCCCAAATTCGGGCGAAAACACTATGAAAGTTTAGAAATACGGGTATATCTCGCGTCGTTTCGAGTTAATTGTTCTTGATTATACGTCGTTTGTCTAAAAGTATATGAAAAAAAATAAAAATCAAGTTCAAGTCATTTTATTCGACTTTACGTCTGTCCGCCACAAATATTGAAGTCGTAATATCACTGGAAAGGCGTTAAAAGGACATAAAATCATGTTACTCTACAATAAATAAGAATAAAAGGATATAATACGTATATAAAATTGAATGTAAATATTAGTAAATTTAGCATAAATTACTTTCATAAACCACATTCACAAATAAAAAGTCCGATATACCGTAAAGATCGCTAAACCTCTTTATTTACAAGTATGTACGTACATATATTCGTAAATTTAGATTATTTTTTCTGTACTATATTAAAAAGTAAAATTTATTTATTTGTAAGCTTAAAATAGAATCTTATTGATTCTATATTATTAAAAATGCATTTATAAATAAAATACATAACTGGGAAGAGTTATTTGTGGTTTGGCATTGTGAGAGGAAAATTCGACTTTCAGGAGAGACGACTTATCGACGTAAGATGAGCTATACCTGTACACTATTATAGTGATGGTACCAGCAATACGTTTTTGTTTTAAAAAAAAAAAAAAGAAGAAATTCTTAGCAATTCTTCTTCTGGCGTTAAGGGCGAAAGGAGTTGTTGTTGGGACTCCAACATGTTGAGCTGTCGACATTTCTCCTTCATCTATCACGGTTGTGTGTCAGATCCTGCGTTTCCGCGTTTATTCTCGATATGGGCACGTGAGTCTGTATTTATATTTGTTTCTGGATTATTTGGAATATTAACTGTTGTATCATTTTGGTCTGACGCGCAGGTTTGCTGCGAAATACGTATTACCCATGAAATTTTCGAGACATGACTGACTGGGCAGAAGATTATCCCGCAGTAGGGTTACCATTGCTTTCTGCGGTAGATTGGTTGCCAGTCAAGGGTATAGAACCCAATCTGTTCTATTATTTAACCCATAACTGGAGGGAAGAGACGGATTAATACCCTTCCCAAGGTTATTTTTGCGTAAGTGAATGCAACGAATTCAACAAGAATTCGAAATCGGATCCTCGATTTGTCGTTCCGAGTCGATATCCACTGCACCACAACAAACATCCTAAAATGAAGTATTGGGGTCATATGTAAGTAGGGGCTGCACTGTCTTCACGTTCCTGTCTCAATAGAGTCCAAAAGCGTCTCTGCGTCCTTGTAGGCATTTTTTTCCCACTCGTCCACAGATTAAACGCCACAAGCCTCTCGCTGCTTTAGAAGCTATTTCTCTAAAAAGTGTTCAGATGAACTACATTCGTTCCTTCGTTCCTTCGTTCCACCAGTTCACCGCTGAGACCCACCACGCCACTCCATTACGAACCATCGTCATTCCCTTCGTATCCCACTGGTGAGATGTTAGTTGCATTGAAGCAGCTTCTTTTTACGAACCACTAGTATGTGGAACCGACTCCCGGGCAGATGTTTCCTGGATCAACCTGTTCAAGTTTAGGTTTAACAATTATCTTCACCACGTATCCGCATAAATGATGCGTCTTAGTCTGTAACAACTATGCGTCCATTTTGGTTATTGTACAGGGTGCGATGAATAAACTGTCGTCTAAATGACGCAAAAAAAAAAATGAACAAAAAACTCCCATCTCATTTTAACGCATATAGTTGCTTCTTCAAGTGTCCGATGATGAAGTCCTTTTGTTTATACTAAGTGGGACCTTTATCTACTCTTATTTCATTTGTTTTTTTTAATACAACTCTGATACACGCTTGATATAATCAGGATGGTGACATCCCACGCTATAAGTTTAGGATGGAAACCTTCATCAATATCGGAAAGCGACTGGACTTAAAAAAGTTATTTTCTTGATAAAATTTTTTAAGAGAAATAATTTATAAATTTCAACCGGCTGTGGTGCTGGCACCTCGGTCAATAAATACCGAATGTTTCCTGATAAGCAATTGGCTGTAACTATCGTTAGCATTAATCGTCTAACAACCAATACACACTACTAAGCACAATGACGTTGGATGTTGTTTTATAGACAAATGAAATTACAATAGCTTTTTTTTTTTCATTCATCTATCGTGTTGAATGTAGAGAATTGTGTAGTTATGGAAAAATGGTGTATATCTCTCTCTTAAAGGCGGGTGTGTTACTGTGTGTCTGTCTGTCTCTTTTTCTTTTTAAGTCGGAAACATGTACATGACTTTTTTTTGTTGTTGTTAGACAGACCCGTGTCCCTGTCTCATTTTTTTTTTTGTTTGACGGACACTTGTCCCTGTCTCTTTCGTTAGATGGACCCGTGTCCCTATCTATTTTTTTTTTCTGTTGTTAGACGGACCCGTGTCCCTGTCTCTTTTGTTTTTGTTAGATGGACCCTTGTCCCTCTCTTTTTTTTTTCTTTTCGTTAGACGGACCCGTGTCCCTTTCTTTTTTTCTTTTTTTCTTCTTCGTTAGACGGACCCGTGTCCCTGTCTCTTTTTTTTTCTTCGTTAGACGGACCCGTGTCCCTGTCTCTTTTTTTTTTCTTCGTTAGACGGACCCGTGTCCCTGTCTCTTTTATTGCTAGACAAATCCGTGTCCCTGTCTCTTCTCTCTCTTTTTTTTTTTTTTTTTTTTTTGTTAGACACTTGTCCTTGTCTCTTTTTTTGTTAGACGAATCAGTGTTCCTTTTTTTTTTTTTTTTTTTTTTCTTAAGTGGACCTATGTAACTGTCTCTTTTATATATATATAATTTTGTCAGTAGAACCTATGTCCTTGTATGTTTTTCTCATCTGTTCGTGTATCCCTGTTTTCTACACTGTTGTCCATTGGAAGAAAATCTATGCAATTGACGAGGTCCCACTGAATGCCATGTCAGGTGGATATTTGCTGAAACGCAATTAACTTGCCTTTCTCTGCTTGCTGCAAACATATTGAGTTTCAAACGGCCTTATTTCCACATTTCTTTTTTTCCTTTGATCTGAACATTAATGTGCTTACCTTGAATCAAACATTCTGGTCACAATGCACATTGTCCGCACTGACTTGGCGGGGAGTACAGGTGCGTCAATAAATGACACAATGGTGTTAAGAAAGAGAAAACAAAAGCAGAGACTGGATCAAAAATTTGAAATGCATCACTGCTTTGGAAATAAAGGGGTGGCGGGGTGACTGTTATTACTTCTAGACTTAATTGATACACACCACTAAATACCAAAAACACTAATGTTACTTTGTTTTTGAGGATGGTTAATAATTGTGCACAATTGTTTTTCAAAGTGAATCAGGAATCTTGGATGTCTAAGTTTTTTTTGTTTCTTTTTTTTCTTGTGGGGGTCTGCAACTTCGTTTAAAAACAGGCATGAACCAAAACGTTACCTATTATTATATTTTTCTTAAAAACAGAAAACAGTAATAACAGACAATCGTTAGTCATAGATTATGAAATCAACTAGGCACGTTAGATAATCCCTGTTGTAGACGCTTATTCAGACACATTTGTATTTTGTTCAACACTCTAAGCGCAAGAGTAAGTGATGAGGGGCAGGGGCACATGTCCAAAACATGTATATTATGACGGTGTGCTGAAAAATGATCACTTTAACCAAGAAGATTAACTGTTGATTGATTCATTTTCTACGATTTATCACCTCTTTGCAGGTTATTTAAAGCCGGGAAATATTTTTAGATTGTAAGAATTTGTTTTCTAAGATAATAATGATTTTAGTGGTACAAATCTTAGTAATTAATCCATAGCTAGTAGCGGGGGGGGGTGGATTCATACATAGTTAGAATATGATAATTAAACAAAAAATATAAAGTTGGGGATCAATTCTACATTACTATCAGTATATAAACAGATCTCTCACTTTGTGGCAATGAATGTTTCTATGCAATTTATATTCCAGAGACTGTAAATAAATCTAAGACATGCATGTGTAGCTAATCAGTATTTTATTGATTGATTGCTTCCTTTTCTACGGTTTATCAACAGACAAAAAATAATGTGAATGGAACGTAGGGGATCAATTCTACATTACAATCAATATATAAACTGATCCCTCACTTTCTGGTCACGGTTGTTTCTATACATTTATATTCCAGAGACTGTAAATATATCTAAAAAACATGCATGTGTAGCTAATCAGTATTTCATTGATTGATTGCTTCCTTTTCTACGGTTTATCAACAGACAAAAAATTATAATGTAGATAGAAAGTGGGGGATAAATTCTATATTACAATAAATATATAAACTGATTCCTCACTTTATAGCCACAGTCTTTTCTATACATTTATATTTCAGAGACTGTAAATAAATCTAAAAGACATGCATGTGTAGCTAATCAGTATTTCATTGATTGATTGATTGATTCGTTTTCTATGGCTTATCAAAAGACAAGGATTTCTAATGTGTATAGAAATTGGGGGAAAAAAATTTATATTACACTCAATACAGAAAGTGATCCCTCACTTTATGGCCACGTGTTGTTTCTGTAAGACATGCGTGTGTAGCTAATCAGTATTTCATTGACTGAATCGTTTTCTATGGCTTATCAACAGACAAGAAATATTTGGCTATAAAGTGGGTGCAAATTCTGTGTTACGATTAATATATAAAATGTTCCTCACTTTGTGGACACTATAATTTCTATAGTTATATTGCACATAATGCAAATAAACCCAAGAGACTTGCCTGTTTAGTTAATCATTATTTCATTGATTGATTCGTTTTCTACGGCTTATCAACCTTTTATTTTTAGATTGTAAGAAATTTATTTTTTGAGATAACAATTCATAACTGAAGAAGAAAAGGTAGCTTTATAATTAAACACGAAATTAGTGTGGCTATAAAGTGGGGGGTCGATTCTAGTTACAACATTGTATAAATTGATCCCTCACATTTTGGCCGCTGTAATTTCTAAACATTTATATTCCAAAGATAATCAGTCAGTTGTGCCATACGTGATACACGTTTTGGGCCATTATGTCTCGAAAAAGACATGACTGACTGGGCAGAATATTATTCCGTAGTAGGTTGCCATTACTTTCTACGGTAGACTGGTCGCCAACCAATGCTATAGAACGCAATCTGTTTTATTATTTAACCCATAACTGGAGAGAAGTGACGGATTAATACCTTTCCTAAGGGTATTTGTGCGTAATTGAATGCAAAGAATTCAACTGGAATTCGAACTCGGCTCCCCGATTTGTCGTTCCGAGTTGATATCCACTGCACCACAACGCACATATAAATCTAAAAATCTGTGTCGCTAATCATTATTCCATTGATTCAATCGTTTTCTACGGTTTATCAACCTTTTACGGGTTATTTAAAGCCAGAAAATGTTTTTAGATTGTAAGAAATCTTTTTTGTTGCGATAATAATAGTTTTACTGATAGAAGTCTTACTAATTAACCAATAGCTGGGGGGGGTGGATTCATAACTTTCTCAACAATATTGGCGCCTGAGTGAATATAACGAACCCAACGTGCATTGGGACTCGGCTTTGCAATTAACAATTCCGATTCCGAACCTTTATGCATTACATTAGAGAAGTTAAGCAACGTCGAGCGTGGTCAGTACCTAGAAGGGTGACCACTTAAGAATGCCAGGTGCTGTAAGCCTGTATGTACGGCTGGTGTCATAGTTCATGAGTCGAACTGAGAAATCGACGTGCTGGGTTGGGTTCGAATTACAGTCGTCTTCGTTACATACTCTCACGCGCAGATACACTTGGGAAAGATATGACCTCACTTCGGCTATGGGTTAAATATTAGAACATAACTGAAAATCATTATTCTCTCTATTATAATAAAGACCGTTGTGTATTGGTGTTATATATATATATATATATATATATATATATATATGAAGAAAAAAATGAGAGACTGCTTATTGCACATTCGACCAAACATCACATCATCACATCATGAAAAAGGCACGTGGCACAGGTTTCCGCATTTAATAAACTCCACAAATAGTTGAATAGAAACACTGAAATAAATTAAGTTCATGTGTATATATATATATATATATATATATATATACATACATACTAGCAGTATAGCCCGGCGTTGCTTGGGTGTAATGAAAGCTTTAAAACTAATCCATGGTCCGGTTGCTCAGACTCAGCCTAAAGAATATTTGTATGAAGTTTGGTGAGAATCGGATAAAAATTGTGGATTTGTATAAAAGACATATAGACAGATAAACAAACACACACACAAACATCTTGCCTTATATATATATATATATAATTATCGATTTTCTGCAGTATTGTAAGAACTGCAACCTTGAAACTTCTGAATATTGTTTCTTATGTCTTTGTCGATGAGTGTATCAAATTTGATTAAAATCGGACCACTCCTTCTATAACCCGATTTTTTTCGATTTTCGATATTTATCGAAGGTACCTCGGCACAAAACCTAGCTAAGAACACTTGCAGACGCTTATAGTACAATTGTGTAAATTTTCAAGAAAATCGGTTCAGCCGTTTCGGAGTCTATAAGTAACGGACACACAGACACAGTTCCATTTATAAATAAGTTATATATATATATATATATTAATATTAATTAGGTATCTCCACTCATTTTGAATACCTAATTTTGAAACTGAATTTTTTAAAAATAAAAAGTTTTCTTAAATTTTTTTATTTCAGCTTTGAAAGCTAAATTGAAAGCTAATTTACGATTTCCAGTAAGGAACATACTCTGGTGTATTTCAAAGAGAAATGATATTGATTGGAATATAAACTTTTTAATTAAAAAAAGAAATCTTTCGGACATTTTTGAGCAATCGATGCATTTGTAAACAAAAGTTATTTCTCGGTTTAAAAATCTTGGAAAACTAAAATGTACTTCTGTGACGTGTTATTTTTGGAAAATTAGGAATTTTAAAGTTAAATTAATCTAATTTACACAATTCTTACTTGTTTATAGCATGGAAATTATAATTAAAGTATTTTTTAATCACCGAGGTACGAACTGAGCAAGGTGCGAATGATGGATGACAGCCAGATATCAAATGACAACTAAATGTTTGACCAGAATTGATATAATTGTCCAATATTTTTTCATGTAACGGGAAGAAACCGTGAAACACGTGACCTTTTTAATATAACATAGAAAATACCATACTTAAAAAACAACTTCCTACACACACACACACACACACACACACACACAAATTTTTTTTTTTAATTTTTAATTTTGATTTTTAAAATCCATTGACTCAATGATTTGTATCCAACTTATCGATTTTCGGTTGGTAAATACAGTTTTCACTTAATAGTTTAATAACCTAACCGCAACACGGCTTTGTAGAATTTTTTAAAAAGATGAAATTTTACAAATTATCTAAATCTATCTTAATCTAAACTTATTTATAAATGGAACTTTGTGTGTGTGTCCGTTACCTATAGACTCCGAAACGGCTGAACCGATTTTCTTGAAAATTTACACAGTTGTACTATAAGCGTCTGCGAGTGTTCTTAGCTTGGTTTTGTGTCGAGGTACCTCCGATAAATATCGATAATCGAAAAAATCGGTTTAAAGAAGGAGTGGTCCGATTTTAATCAAATTTGATACACTCATAGACAAAGACATAAGAAACGATATTCAGAAGTTTCAAGGTCGCAGTTCTTACAATAGTTCAGAAAATCAATAATATATAGATATAAAAGGCAGATATTTGTGTGCGTGTCTGTTTATCTGCCTGTATGTTTATATTTTTTTATTTTTTCAGCCCTTTTATTTTAGTTTTTGCTTCGGGTTTGGTTCTAAGTAGGTATAATTGTAGTTCTTCGTCTCAGTCATGATACAATTTACTCAGAGGACTTATTTAGCCTTCAAAATTCAGTTTACGACGAAAAAAATTTATTTGATATTTACCAGGAAAGCAAAATTTGACTTACGTCGATTCATTTTTCTTTCAGTCTACGGTTTCGCTTTAACTGGAAACAACTATTGCTTTTTAGTTTTTCGTGCCAACGTCCAAAGAGTCTGAGCTCCAGGACTATGGATTAGTTTTAAAGCTTTCATTACACCCGAGCAACGCCGGGCTATACTGCTAGTTATAATTAAAAAAGAAAGAATGAATACAATTCTTAGAAAAATTCATTATTTATCGATTTTTTTCTTTCTTAAAATTAAAATGTTCTTAATATATATATTAAAAGCAATTAAAAGCTTATCTAATTAAATAATATCATAGTTTTATTGCATTTTTTATTTTACAATTTGGAGCAGATTTTAGACAAACAGGCCAACTGTTTGAAAAGAATAATAGATGACTTATATTCCCCAATGAGCCCTGCGTTTAATATATATATATATATATATATATATATATATTCGAAACAAAATTTAATTTCTTAAAATTTCATGTGGAGTGGAGTAACAGATGTAAAAGATATCTTTACCAAGCGTTTTTTAAAAATAATAATTTTAAACATAATTTTATTAATTCATGAATAAGTTCTGGAAGTTTTATTGAAATTCGGCAATTATTTGATTTTTTTAAGAATTTTCAAATGAATGTGTTTTTCACTGAGGGGGAGGGACCTGAATCACATATTACATTATCCGTGCAACAATTTGGTTAGCCGCTGACGAAAAACAAAACAAGATTTTTAACAAACTTTAGAACGTGTTAAAATAAAATAATTTTTTTTTACGAATAATTAAAAATACATTAATCTTTCCTCTTAATAATAACAAACATTTTGATGGAAAAACTTCGTTTTTATTAAGTTAGGGCCTTTTTCCTTTATACAATGATTTTTTTTTTTTTTCAGCGATTTAGTGGAGGTAGGTCAGTCAGTAAAATGTCATACGTGATACACGCACACTTCGGTGATCATGTCTCGAAAGAGACGAGACTGACTGGCCAGAAGATTATCCCACAGTAGGTTGCCATTGCTCTCTGTGGTAGACTAGTTGCCAGCCAAGGCTATAGAACTCAATTTGCCATTTAAACTCATAGCTGGAGGGAGGAGAGATAGATTATATTACGTTATTATATTAAGTATAATGAGTAGGGGATCAGTTTATTACTTCATAACAATAGAAAACCTATCCCTCATTTTATGCCCAGTAGAAATTTTAATTGTGTTTTCAACTATTATATTCAGTCAGTTAATTGCTATACGTAAATACACACTTTGGCGATCATGTCTCGCATGAGAGTATCCAGCACTAGGTTGCCATTACTTTCTGCGGTAGACTGGTTACCAGTCAAGGCTATAGACCCCAGTATGTCCTGTTATTTAGCCCATAACTGGTGGGAAGAGATGGATTAATACCTTTGCCAAGTGTATTTACGCGTAAGTGTAGTGGAGGTACGTAAAATAATTTCACGGCAAGAAGGGACCGTTACTAGTGCGCAGGGGTTACAGTGAGAGAAAAGACAGCGTGCATTGGGTATTGAAGAAAGGATAAAATATGAACGGAATTCATGAAGAAAGAATATCGCAAATGACGTATTTAAATATTGGGAGAATGTAGCTATCCGAGAAGCAAGTAAACGGATAGGAGTTCCATAGGCGGAAAATGCAAGAAAAGAAACTGTTGGAGTAGAAGTAACGGTTATATTTAGCTATTTTAACGGTAAAAGGGTGGGACCTAAATGCCACTCTAGTAGCACGCTTTAATTTAATATGGTCGAGGCACTTGGTAAAAAAAAAAAAACACTCGTCGGATCTGTTGCCATGAAAATATTTGTAGTCATGTACCATCGTTGAGAAAGTTAAATCGAGATTTCATTTAAATATTCATATTTGCTTTAATTTTTGTTCGTAGTTTGCATAGAAAAGAGAGAAAATTAAAAAAAAAATCCTATGTTAGGCGCAGTTGTAAAAGAAACGAGAGGAAAAAAATACGACTGAAATTTTATTTTATTTTTTACGTTCTTCTATAAACACAGGTTACAGAAGTGTTGATTTTTCTCCTTCTTTCCACTCTTCACCTTCCTCTTTTCCTAAGACGTCTGAACAAAATGTCAAGGCTAACCCGACAGAATACTTGAAAATTTGGGTTATGTTGGCTGCTGCTGCTGCTGCTGCAACTACATCTTCCATAAATTTGTGTCGCCCCGTTTCCTCAGTGTTTTACGAAGCCGTCAAAAAATGCCAAATATATTCCATTTTCTGTTAGGTGAAGGGGAGAAAATATATCGACTATCCTCCACTTTTATTGTAAGTGAGAAAAATCTAAAATTGTCAAAGTGAAGAAATCTCTATCTTCGCTTTCTGCATAAATTCGTGTGTGGTTGAAGTTTGTCTGTGTGTCTCCATTTGGCATCAGTTGAACAAAACAGCTAGCAACATTTTCATATCAGCCTAGTTTTATTTTTTTTTTAACCAGTTCACGGTTTTTCTATTTAGAATTTTTGATGAATATTAATTTTTAACTCTTCTGTTAATGATTAATTAAATGGTTTGTTAGTCTTTTGTTTTAGCAGTCTATCAATCTATATGGGTTAATGTCGAAATCTATTTTGTACGTAATTATGTTTTTGAGATCATGATGATTTTAGCTATATATGTAGTTACTAATTAATCAATTGATAGGTAGAAAAAGTGAATTCATACCATATCAAAATTTGATAAACAATGAATTATAATGTGGGTATAAAGTGTGTGATCAGTTATACATCCCATTTAATATATGAATTGATCCCTCACTTTGTGGCCATGATAGTTTCTTCCAAAGACTAAATAAATTTATAAAACATGCCCGTATTTTATTGATTGATTCATTTATTATTTTCTACAGCTTATCAATCCTTTGCAGGTAATTTAAAGTCAGAAAATATTTTTATATTGTCAATTTTTTGTGGGCGGAGTGTATAATGATGATTTAGTGATGTCTTCGTAATTAACCCATAGCTGGGGAGAGATGAGGTGAATTCGTATAAATCGGAATTTGATAAACAAAACAAGTGATTATATTTCAATTAGTTGATATATGTATATATAAATTCGGGGATCAATTCTATATTACAATCAATATATAAATTGATCCCTTATTTTGTGAACACGGTAGTTTCCATACATTTATATTTTAGATAAATCTAAAAGACATGCCTGTGTAGCTAATCAGTACATCATTGATTGATTCCTTTTCTAGAGATTATCAATAGACAAGAAATGATGTGTAAAGTGTGGAATCAATTCTATATTCCAATCAATATATAAATTGATCCCTCACTTTATGGCCAGGGTAGTTTCTATACATTTATATTCCAGAGACTGTGAATTAGGTACTTCCACTCCATTTTCAATAACTAAGTTTTACGGTGAATTTTTTAAAATAAAACTATTTTTCTTGAAACTTTAATTTTAGCTTAATTGAAAGCTAAATAATTAAATTCCCTAATTCCAGTGAGCAAAATACTCTGGTGCATTACAAATAAAAATTATATTAATTGGAATTTAAAAGTTGAGATTTTTTTATATTAATTTTCAATTTATCGGCCATTTTTGAGCGATCGACACATTCGTAAGCAAAAGTTAACTCTCAGTTTTAAAAATCTTGCAAAATAAAATATACATCTTTAACTCGTTATTTTTGGAAAATTAACAAATTTAAAGTTAAATTAATCTGATTTGAAACAAATATTGTTTATAGCATGGAATTTAGAATAAAACTATTTCTTAATCACAAAGGTCTGACTCGTTGAGCTTTCAAGTAGGCGATGACAGCTTCTGTTATCAACTAATCTGGAAGTATGGTGACCAAAAGTTGGCATAACCCAATTTAACGTTTTGTAAGGGGAACAACCCTTGAAATATGTGACTTTTAATGATAAGTCTCTTATGAGTTTCTACAGTAAAAGAAAATGTGCAGTTTAACATAAATAAAAAAAATTAGAAATTATTTTAAAATTTTTAATTCTAAATGATTTGTATTAAGCTTTTGATTTTTCGATTTGTAAATAGTTTTATTTAATGAATTAATAACCGAAGACACTGAGTAACTGGAAGAAATTTAAAAAAATGTTTGAAACTTTAATTAGCCAAAAAAAAAAAATAAAATAAAATAATTAAAACAATTCTTATAAAAATTCATTATTCATCGAATTTTTTTTATTCAGAATATGATATCCTAAAGGCATATTATCTATAAAATCAATTAAAAGTTTATCTACATTTTTAGTAGTTTTAATGCATTTTTGATTTTACTATCCGGAACAAATTTTCGGAAAAATGGTATCGTAATTAAAAAAAAAAAAAAAAAAAATACATGATTTACATTCCACAATAAGTCCTGCATTTTGCTAATAACTAAAAAATTGGTATAGATAATGTATTTCTAGAAGTTTTATGCAATTAATCGGATTGAAGAGTAACATGTAAAAAAAAAAAACTATATTTATATATATATATATATATTACCAAGATTTTCTAAAAATAATAATCGCTACATAAATAATTTCATTCATTTGTGGATAAGTCTTGAAAGTTTCATTAAAATCAGACAATTATTTGATTTTTGCAGAATTTTTAAATTAATGTTTCTTTCAACGCCCAAAAACTGCTTGAGTAATATTATATTTTCTTTAATAGTCATAAACATGGCCTGAATCGCTGACGGCAAAAACAAAAAGAAATTTTAACTAAAATTTCGAACTTGTTAGAGAGGATTGAACATTTTTTTAAAATAACAAAATTTGATCTTTGTTCTTAATAACAACATACATATTTTGATGATAAAACTTTGTTTTTATTAAGTTTGAGCCATTTTAACATCATGATATGCGGTTTTCGGCAATTGGAGGTACCTACAAATATATCTAAAAGACATGTTTAGCTAATCAGTATTTCATTGATTGTTTTTTGTTTTTTTTATGATTTATCAATCCTTTACAAGTTATTTAAAGCCAGAAAATGTTTAGATTGTAAGATTTCTTTTGTTATTAAGATAATAATGGTTTTAATGATAAAAGTCTTACTAATTATTCCATATCTGTGAGTGGATTCATCCCTTTACTGAAGGTCTTTGCGAACCATTTATAACAAACCCAACGGGAATTGGAACTCCCTTCTCCAATTAACAATTCCGAGCTAATATCCATTACACCACCTGCACATCAAAGCTTACGTTATCTGGAATTCCCAAACTGTCACTCATCTAAGTACTGAACAGGTTCGAGGTTGCTTAACTTTGGTGATCGTACTGGGACCGGAGTTTCAGCGTGAAGTGGCCGTAAGCCTCGGTTAATGATTGAATAAGCTCATAGAGAATTCTACGACATTAAAATATCCGTATAAATTCCCTGATCGCATCGTTAAATATTTGAGTTTAACAACTTTAACAAGATATACAAGCATATATCATCATATAATAATTCTGATTGTTCCTTCCTTAGTTTCGCCACTTACTCTCTACACGAGCTTTTCTTTCCCCTCTATTTCTCCTCAGCCTTTCTCCCACCTTTGCCAAACGGAAGGGTAGTAAAAAATGAGAGAGTAGGAGGAGAGAGCCTATAGTATAACCGTAGTAGTAGCAGCTTAAGCTGGTGGTTGTAGCAGTAATTGTGTGTGTGTGTGTGTGTGTGTGTGTGTGTGTGTGTGTGTGTGTGTATGTGTGTGTACGGTACAATATATTAAAAATAGGTAGGTTTGTTGTTGTATCCCGCGACCTCATAACGAAATTTCTGGCCTCTACACCCTTGGCCATTACTCAGTTGTTCTTTTCTGTTTACAATGGATCCAGGAACCTTTAAATTAACTTTATTTTTTTTTAAATTTGAATCCCTTCTAACATTTTCGAAATTTTGTCAGAAAGTTTTGTTGTGATTTGAGTTAGCGGCTAAAGAAACGTTACGACTGTTTTACAATGGAAACGTAATGATTGCATCACTCACTTTTCGGTGACAAACATATAAATTTGAAAATTCTCGCAAAAATCAAATAATTGTCAGATTTTAATGAAACTATCAGTACTCATTCACAAATGAATGAAATTATTTTTGAAATTATTATTTTTTAAAAATTTTGATAAAAATGTTTACAATGGACACAGGATCCATGATTTTTCAGTAATAAAAAAAAAACATTTTCTCTTTCAAAATCTCTCACAAAATAGCGTACAGTATTTTGGCTATGGTTTGTGCATACGCCGCTTAATATAAGTTTACAGCAAAGTCGCTTCTATGGAGATTACTTTTTTAATAAAATTACACACTGTGTTATCGTTATTTTATTATCCAATACCTTTATGTTTGAAGATGTTACTATCATTGTAGTATGACAAAGTAAAATTTTTCCACAAAATCATAATTATCATTCCGTGGAAATTCCACGGGTTCCGCTAGTAAATATGGATGCTGGTCGTTATTTTAAAAAGTAAGAGGGAGCATATTAAAATATTTGAAATAGAAATTTTCACTTAAACAGGCTTTAAACATTTTTATTTTCCCTTTTTTTGATTTCATTTTCTGACTGAAATCAAGTAACGACTTTCGCTAGCTCGCGCGATAAAAATAGAATAATCCATTATTATGTATGAGTAAGGTGACCGTTACGGTCGTGCAAACTGACAAAATAATATTTAATTTGCATAACGATTTTTTAAGGAATATTTTACATATTTTTTCCTCGCTATTTATTTTTTATTCAGTTTTTTTTTTTAAAGTTTTTCTTATATTATTTACATTGCCATGTTTACGACGTTTCGGCCATTGTACGTCTCGGGCTTCTTCAGGTGCTAAAAATTTCGAACCGACCCCTTTATTTCGATCACTGGAGTGTATCGTTTCATTCAGTGTCATGTAGTTATCTCCCTTCAACTCAACTCTCTAAGTTATTTGGTCACCAGTCATTGAACTAAATTTGTAGCCAGGTATTGAACTCACAACTCTTTGGGTCAAGTCACCGCAACTAACCAATGCCGTTATCCACTGGACAATATGTTCTTGAGGGTAACAGTCCGAACAATGTAAATAATTTAAATTTGTCATATATAAAAAGCGGTTCCGTTGTTAGTTTTAGTTGTAAAATTCATTTTTGTAGAAAATTGATAACTGCCTTGTCAAAATTAACTCTCAAGAAAATTTTTTTTAATGTTTACGTTTAAAGAAACGTAAAATAAACAAACAAGGCCTACGAAAATAATTAAAAAATATATATAAATATAAAAGCTTTAACAGAAAATCTATAATTTTAGGGTTGGCACAGTTAGTTACAATCTTTTTTCCTACAACATCCGTTGTAACCATCGAGCAATGCCGAAATCAATTTTTACGGAGTTATCTGAATAAGTCAAAATAATGTATTTAATTAGATTTCCATAAAATTGTAGCCAATTATTTAGATAAGTGTAAAAATAATGTTTGCTGAATTAATTATTGTTATTATTACTACTACTACAATAGTTATTAGGAAATTATTGAAATGTTACTTAGGTGGTCAGCTCTAAATAGCTGCACAAATTATGGGGAAATAGGATAATGGCCAAAAGAATTTCAGGAAATAGATGTTCTTTCTCGCTTTCCTTTGGTCCTTTCTCTGTCTCTTGCGGTCTTTCCTCCTTTCTCTCTCTTGCGGTCTTTCCCCCTTTCTCTCTCTTGCGGTCGTTCTCCCTCATTCTCTCTTTCGGTCTTTCCCCCCTTCATTCTCTCTTTCGGTCCCCCCTCCCTCTCTCTTTCGGTCCTGAGGCTGAGAATACTGGTGTGATGGGAGTGGGGTGGATGGAGAAAAGAGCTTGAGAAAAAGGAGTTAGTGAGATAGGAGATGACTATTGACCTTACATTTAAATTCTTGCAGATTGTAGCTGTTGGGGAAGCAAGTATGCGGAAAGGAATTCCACAGGCAGGAAGTGCGAGAACAGAAGCTGTTCGAGTAGAAATTGCGGTTATATTTTATCTGTTTCACTGTAAAATGGTGGGACCTAGTTGCTAATCTAGTAGCTCGAGTAAATTCATATATAGAAAGCACCAGTGAGCTAAGTTAATCTGAGCAGATGCCGTGAAAGTATTTGTAGAAGAGACACAGGAAAGCCACAACACGCCGGAGAGAGAGCGACTGCAGCCGAGCTGCTAAGTCAGGATCGATCACGTTACAGATTTTTCGATGGATTCTGTCAAGAACCCTGAGATGAATAGCATAGGCATTCGACCAGACGTGGCAGCAGTATTCAATACACGGGCGGATGGTAGATTTATATATCTGCAAAATGGATTCAAATGAGAATAGCTTCCTGGCCCGGCACAGTGAACCGACCTTTTTAGCAGCGGATTTAGCTATAGATTCGATATAGTTATTCCACTTGAGGTCTGCTAAGAGTGTTAAGCCAAGGAGACACAGTATTTTTCTCTGAGGGAGGCTAGATGATCCATGCTAATGGGGTGGAGTAGGAGCGATTATCTGTGATGATTAACAGCAGCTTCGTTTTGACTTCGTACAACAAAGAGGTTCTGTCTGAGGAAGGAATATCGCTTTCACATTTACCAGCTGCATGTTTTCAATAGTATTTTTTTTTTTTATGATTTCACCCCAAGCAAGGCAGGACTGCCACTAGTACGCGGGTCGGGGGGTACAGTAAGAAAAAGACTGGGTGCTAGGAGTATTGAAAAAAAAACGAGATTCAAGAATGAGATTCAAGAAGATAGAACATCGCAATTGACGTTGCATTTTAAATATTTAGAGAGTGTTGCCTTAAAGGAAACAAGTAAACGGAAGGGCGTTCCACTGGCGGGAAGTGCGATTTAAAAAATGGAGTAGAAATGGCGGTTACATTGAACTATTTTTACGGAAAAATGGTGTGACCTGGATGTCAATTTAAAGGCACGCTTAAATTTGTGTGGACGAGACACCAGGGAAAAGTCACATCAGTGAGCAAGTGACTGAAATTGAGCTCCCAAGTTAAGATACTTTACATTACAGATCCTTCTTTGGATTTTGTCGAAGAAATTTGAGATGAACAGAAGGAACACCCGACCAAATATGGCAACATTATTCAGTGCACGGAAAAATGGTAAATTTATAAATGTGCAAGATGGATTCTGACGAGAAAAACCTTCTGGCCTAACATAGATACTCAATCTTCTTGGCAGTAGATGGTGATACAGATTCGATGTTCTCTTTCGACTTCAGGTTGGTTAATAAAAATGAGGCCACGGAGACTAGCATCAACCATACTGATGGCGGGTAGGAATGTTTCTCTATGGTGGTTAAATAAGATCGGTTTTGTTTTGAAGACATTAAAATATAAAAACCATTTCCTGTTCCAGCTAATTATTAATTGAAGGTCTGTTTCGAGAGCGGCGGCCAGGTTTACTTTGTCAGCTTTGGCAGATTTCCCATTGAGACGGGAGTAAATGGTGGTGTCATCTACAGAGATGTCTGCTTGGGAACTGACGATATCAGGAAGATCATTGACGAAGATCAGAAAGAGCGTAGGACCTAGGGTAGAGCCTTGAGGAACACCCGCGTTCGTGTGAACATATCTGGAAGTTTGTCCGTTCAAAACAACTTCATTTCACGAAACGAGGGAAACGACAGGATTAAATCAAACATTCGTCCAGAAATACCGTAACGCTGGAGTTTTTTCTAGAATTCCAGCATGCCAAACCCTGTCAAGCGCTTTCGAGAAATCTAGAGTCATAGCTCGAGCTTCACGATAATTATCAAGAGCCTGATATACATATTTGAATGGACGAACGGTAGATTTAAAAATGTGCAAGATGGATTCTGACAAGAAAAACCTTCTAGCCTGACATAGATACCCAATCTTCTTGGCAGTAGATGCTGATATAGATGTAATGTTGTTTTTACACTTCATGTCGGTTGAAAAAGTGAGGCCACGGAGACTAGCATCAGTCATACTGATGGCGGGTAGGAAAGTTTCTCTATGGTGGCTAAAGAAAAATAGTTTTGTTTTGGAAGCATAAAAATTTACAAGCCAATTCCTGTCCTAGTTAAACATGGATGAGGACACTAAATGGGTTAATGTGTTTCTCAACGTTTTTAATCAACGGCACACCTATAAGCGAATGGAAATATCAGAGGACACTCAGCAAAATTTTTAAAGCATATGCATTTAAATGTTAAGAAATAAAATTGTGTGTGTGTATCGAGTTCCAATCTCGGCCAGAAACAAGTAGCGAAACAGGCTTGTATGTGGATGACGAACATGTACTGTTAAATATAAGAGACAATGAATGTCTATTATGTTTAATCATGAGGCGTTCTAAACATCGTATTTTGGCTTTAATTTCAGCAGGTGAGAATAAAGACATAAATTCTCCAACATTTGGATATTTTTTATTATGCTGGTTCTAAGTATATATATATATATATATATATATATATATATATATATATATATATATACACAGGTAAAGAGGACCCAAGGTTTTACGATTTTGAGTTCCCTGGCATTTCCTTGTTTTTTTTTTAAATAAAAAGTGCTTAATACAATAAATATTGTAGAGCATAATATAGTCATATAATTATGAATTAAAATTACATTGCCACACGGAAATTTTTTTGTTTCAAGATTTCTATCTCGTCCTCAGGCGATGTTGGATGTTGGTTGTGAAAATGATTTACATTCCTTTATTTATATATATATATATATATATATATATATATATATATATATATATATATATAAATGGAACTTTGTGTGTGTGTGTCCGTTACCTGTAGACGCCAAAATGGCTGAACCAATTTTCTTGAAAATTTACACAGTTGTACTATAAGCGCCTGCGAGTGTTCTTAGCTAGGTTTTGTGTCGAGGTACCCCCAATAAATATCGAAAATAGATAATCGAAAAAATCTGGCTATAAGAGTGGTCTGATTTTAGTCAAATTTGATACACTCATAGACAAAGACATAAGAAACAATATTCAGAAGTTTCAAGGTTGCAGTTCTTACAATAGTGGAGAAAATCGATAATATATATATATATATATAAAAAAGGAAATATGTTTGAGTGTGTGTCTGTTTATCTGCCTGTATGTCTGTATTTTTTCAGCACTTTTATTTTAGTTTTTGCTTCGGGTTTGGCTCTAAGTAGGTGTAATTGTGGTTTTTGGTCTCAGCTATGATACCATTTACTCAGAGGATTTATTTAGCCTTCAAAATTCAGTTTACGACGAAAAAAACTTTTTGATATCGATAGCAGGAAATCAAAATTTGACTTACATCCATTCATTTTTCTTTTAGTCTACGGTTTCGCTTTAACTGGAAACAACTATTGCGTTTTAGTCTTCCATGCCAACGTCCAAAGAGTCTGAGCTCCAGGACCATGGATTAGTTTTAAAGCTTTCATTACACCCGAGCAACGCCGGACTATACTGCTTGTGTGTGTGTGTGTGTGTGTATGTGTATATATATATATATATATATATATATATATATATATATATATATATATGAACTTAATTTATTTCAGTGTTTCTATTCAACTATTTGTGGAGTTTATTAAATGCGGAAACCTGTGCCACGTGCCTTTTTCATGATGTGATGTTTGGTCGAATGTGCAATAAGCAGTCTTTCATTTTTTTCTTCAGTTGAGAGTAGTCTTTCTAGCTTCATATTTTTTTTTTTTTGTTATTTAGGTTAAGAAGACAAGTTTAGATAAATAAGTAGAAAATTATAGTAAAACTGGCAAAGCCATTTTAGCTAATGTGGGGCATTCTTTTTGCATTGAAATTCAAAATCTATCAATTAGTACCGTCGAATGTTTTATTTTGAGCCCTCAATCATTAGAAATAGGCCAAGATTTTTAAAGCCAGAAAATATTTTGTTATAGACCAGGTTAAGGTCCGAAAAGAACAACACGACCACAAGGGCAGAAATAACAAATATATATTAACAAAAAATAACAATGCAAAATGTGGAAGATATTAGTATGACTAATCTCTCTCTTTGTAGAGAGAGAGAAAGAGAGAGGCGTAGTATATATATATATATATATATATATATATATATATAGTGTTACGAAGAGTTAATTCTGGAGTTACCCCTGACAATAAGCCTATCTATCTATCTATCTATCTAAGCCTGTACATACCTATCTATCTATTTATTTCAGTTTGTTCATTTTCTATCTATCACGTTATGTTCATTTCTATCTATTTATCTATATAAGTGTTATGGACTCGGTTAAGGTCCGAAATGAACAACAGGACCACTAGGGTAGAAATAAATATATTTTAACAAGAAATAACAATACAAAATATGGAAGGTGTTAGTATGACTGTCAATGTGATTTGGAGTGAACTACTACCAACTCGACTCTCTCTCTTTCTCTCTGCCTCTCTCTCTAGAGAGAGGCGTAATATATATAGTGTTAGGAAGAGTTAATTCTGGATTTACAGATAAGGACCCATGACATATTTCCTCACAGAAGTGAAGTCCAATATTAGAAAGAAGCTTTCTGAAGGGATTTCGAATCCAATCACACTTTCGCCGCACACACGCATGTGTCGCGGCACGTCGGGTGAAAATCATTGGGTTAATGTCTTTCCCAAGGGCACTGTTGCGAAAATGAACGCAACTGGCTCGGCCGGAACTTGAACTCGCTTCGCTGAGTCAATTTTTTCGCACCAATAGCTGTTACGCTTGTCGCACATCCTGTGTACACTTACCAAGGCTTAATGACAAGCGTGTTGGGAATTTTGGGATAGACAGAAGACAAGATTGAACGAAGGAGGAGAAGTAGTAAATATTTTCGGATGAAATCTCTGTAAAGGTATGTCTTCTGGTAATATTGATTAAAACGCCTGTGGAAAACTGGATACATTTGAGGCTACTCTGTTCAGCAGACCCCAAATGTGTTCGACAACATTAAAGGACATTGTTTCACCTTGAAGGAACTGGGTTGAGTAAGAGGAAAAGATGAAGACACATCTAATGGTCGCTTATTATCCCAATCCATCAGTATATAAACCCTCTTGTTGTCAGTTGATCAAGCTTAATGCCATTTGCTAATGTCTTGTCTTGTTTAATAACTATTCAGTTAAATGGTTTCTCTTTTTAACCCGTTTTTTTTCTTTACTATAACACATTATTTCATTCCAATTAGTTTATTCTTATTTGCTAGATGTGTGGGTAACCTAGTGGTTACATGCGCTGAAAATGAAATCAAAGTGCTGAGTTCGATCCCAGTCTACAGTTTTCTCTCCTTTTTTTTTTTTTTTTTTTTTTTTGTTGTTGTTGGTTTGCGGCTATATCATGTTGAAACACTGGTTCTTGTACGGTCACTAAAATTAAGTAACGTTGAGCATGGTCACTATCTACGTGTGTAACTACTTGGGAATACTAAGTACTTAAGCTTGAATGTGCAGGTTGTGTAATAGATAATAGCTCGGAATTATAGATCTGATAACTGAATTCCAGTTCCATTCGAGTTTTTATATATTCTTGGGAAAAGTATAAATCCACCTGTTCTTGCCCCAGCTGTGGGTTAGCTAACAGTACTCGTATTAGTATATTATTATCTCCCTACAAAAAAAAAACAAAAAAAAAAAACACTTTCAATCTAAAAATATTTTCTGGCTTTAAATAACTTGAAAAATTGTTAGGCCGTGAAAAAAAAAAATCAATCTTTTATCTTATCTTTTTTTGTTAATTATTATTTTCTTATATCTGGTAATGTTAACCGAAGCTGCACATGCTCAGGAACTTCTCATGTTTGAACCTTAATAACATACATTAAATATGATCGAGGGCTTAAGCGTCCTGGCCTGCTGTTCACTCTAGATAATGCACTCTCCCCCAGAAACTGTAACTAAGGTCCGCTCAGCGTAGTTGCAGTATAAACCACAGGTGGGCTATGTGGATGTTGAACAAACACAAATGTGCCTGAGCAGGCGCCTGCAACGGGGATTTGCTAGCTGCTTTGTAGACAGGCATCCTTGGATACAAGTCTTCTTCTTCTTCTATGTGCCTTGTCCCTTCAGGATGTAGGCGATCATGGATCTCCACGTCTCCCTATCCCTTGTGGCTCTTAGTATGTTTGCTCCTGTTGCCCCTGGCAACCCCCGTTCCGTCATCCACCTGATCAGGCCCTGCAAATATGTTATCCGCTGCCTTCCTCTGTCTCTCCTTCCTTCTATCTGACCAGTCAGTATCAGGTTCTCCAGGCTTTCCTTCCTCATTGCATGTCCCAGGAACTTCAGTTGTCTCTTCCTGATGCTCAGCATCAATTTCCTTTTTGTTGCCATTCTTTCTAACACTTCGTCGTTGCTTGTATGCTCAGTCCACGATATCCGTAGCATCCTTCTGTAGAACCACATTTCGGCCGCTTCCAGTTTTGTCCTCATTTTCGATGATATTGTCCAGCATTCACAGCCGTACTGAAGAACTGACATCACGTAGCAGTCTAGCACTCTTTTCTTCGTTTCTATTGAGATCTTCCTGTGTGTTAGTATTTTGCTCATCTTCTGGAACGCGTCCTTTGCTATGCCAATTCGCCTTCGGATCTCCGTGTCGCACTTTCCATCTCCTGTTAGAACACTTCCTAGGTACTTAAATTCTTGGACTTGTTTGATTCTGTTATCCCCCACCTGTATTTGGCATTTTGGGTTGTATCTTTTGCTGATGACCATGCACTCAGTTTTCTTAAAGTTTATTTGTAGTCCCATCTTGTCACTCTCCACTGCTACTTTCTGTATGAGATCTTGCAGTTTCCTTTCCGTGTCCGCAATCAGTACGGTATCGTCCGCGTATCTTATGTTGTTCAGGTTGTGGCCTCCAATAATAAATCCTGGTGTGTCATCTAGGGTCCTCAAAATATTCTCGCTGTATAGGTTGAACAGATCCGGTGAAAAGACACAGCCTTGTCTTACGCCTTTTTCTATCTTTGTGTATCTACTGAGGTCGTTACCTGTCCGTATGCAGGCCGTTTGCTGCCAGTAGAGATTCTTGATTATTCTTATATCTTTGCCGAAAATGTCGAGGTTTCCTATCATTTCCATCAATTCTTTGTGTCGTATTTTGTCGAATGCTTTCGCGTAATCAATGAAGCACAGGTACAAGTCTTTCTTCATTTGTAGTGCCCTTTCAGAGAGCATCCTAATCATGAATATGGCGTTCCTTGTTCCAGTGTCTTTGACGAACCCGCACTGTTCCTGTCCTATCTCTGGCCTGATTCTGCTTCTCGCTCTATTCATCAGGATTCTGACAATCAGTTTTGTAATGTGACTCATTAAGCTGATAGTTCTGTGTAGTTCACACTCGTTTGCACCTGGTTTCTTCGGCAGTGCTATAAATATCGACTTGCATAGGTCGTCTGGTATTATTCCGCTGCTATAAATTTCGTTTATTATGTCGGTAATCTTTTCTATGCCATACTCTTCTAAGGCTGCCAGCAGCTCTATCACTATGCCATCTGGGCCAGGTGCTTTATTTCTGTTCATTTTGGCCATTGCCGCTTCCACTTCGGATTTTAGTATTTCCGGTCCATCCATCTCCTTGTGTATTCTCGGTTGTTCTCTCTTGTCGCCAAAGAGATCCTTTATGTATTCTTCCCATCGCTGGAGTATTTCCTCTTTCTCTACTATGATTGTCCCTTCCTTGGATTTTATGCATCCTGTTGAGGAACAGGTTTTTTGTCCTGTGTAGCCAGCCATATATACAAATATAAACACAATAAGAGAAATTTCACTGACTGGACAAATAACCCACAATATGTCCCTAAATTCGTTTGCGTCGCATCGTTTAGTCAAGTGAAGTGCTCTTCTTTTTTTTTTTTTTTTTAAGGACGAAACTCGTATTTTTTTTTTATTACTTTGCTGTAGAGCTTATAAACATCAGGTATAAAAATTGGGAATGGATCCGTTGTATTCCCTTGCTCGGCCTGGGGATAGGTAAGTAGCACTGGAGCATCGTCTGCTGCCTCTGTCACGACAGACTTTCAGACGAGATCTTCTCCTAAGCCGGCGAGAACTCAGATTTTTTTCTATTACGTCTCAGCTAGATTCTACATTACGGTGCTCAGCTGGCAACTCTTTTCTGATGGGCAACCTGCTTCTAATGCGCAGTGGGTGGGTGCATTGGGAGAATAGGCCGGGTACAATGGGTATTGAGGAAAGCTTACCAGATAAATAGGACCCAAGAAAATCAAAGATGGCGATTAACGACCATTTCAGTTTTAGGAGATAGTAGCTATCAGGAAAGCAAGTAAACGGAAAGGAGTTCCATGGGCCGGAATTGCGAGAAAATAAAATGTTAAAGGAGTAGAAGTGATGGTTACACTTAACTATTTTATCGGTAAAATGTTGGGACCTAGATGTTAATTTAGCAGCACGCTTAAATTCACGTAGACGGGGCACCAGAAAAAAACGCTTGTCAGAGCAGATGCCATGAAAATATTTGTAGACAAGACAGAGCCAAGTGACTGGAGCCGAAATGCTAAGTCAAGATCGATTATATTGCAGATCCTTCTTTGAATTGTGTCAGAATTTCGAGATGAATAGCAAGAACACCCGACCCGATATGGCAACAGTATTCAATGCACGGACGGACGGGTAGTAGATTTATAAAAATGCAAGAGGGATTCTGCCGAGAACATCCGAGATGAATAGCAGGAACACCCGACCAGATAGGGCAACGGTATTCAATGCATGGGCGAGTAGTAAATTTATAAATGTGCCAGATGGATTCTGACGAGAAAAACTTTTTGGCCCGTTACAGTGAATCAACCTTCCTAGCATTAGATGCAACTATGGATTCGATGTAGTCGTTACATTTCAGGTCGGTTGAAAAAGGCAAGCCAAGGAGGCAGTGTGTTGCTCTCCATCTCCTGGAGAGCAACACACTGCCGGCCAACATGCTGATGGCGGTCAGGGAAGTTTCTCTATAATTGTTAAAGGAAAATATTTTTATTTTGGAAACATTTTAATTTCCAAGCCATTTCTTGCCCCCAGTTAACCACTCATTGTAGGTTCGTTTCCTCAGCACCATCTACATTTACCTAGTCAGCTTTGGCGTATTTCCTAATGAGATTTTCCCATACATATGAATGATTTTTTTCTAAATAAAATAAACCAATAATATATTTGTATTTCTTTTCGCAGGTGTCCATCGAATCTCGCACTCAAGCCTCGCATTATGAGACTATTACCGTCGTCCCTCACCAAAGGATATTTCCTGATTTGTACTTTGACTTGGAAAAGGAACATCTTTATGTCATGACTCCTCATAAGGTAAGATTCTGGTTGGTTTTATATTCAACATGTCTTTCCTTATTGAAGACATTCTCGTAAGTTGATAAACAAAATATTTAAATGATATTCAGTATTTGTCTATACTTCTGAGTTGAGGTAGTATGTACATTTTTTTACATTGGTCCTCACTGGGGTATATTATTCTCATTCAATATGCGATGCCACTTCCGGAAGCCGTGTAGTTATGTGCCTTTAACTCTCTATATTATTTGTTCACCACTGCTGTAGACAGATCTTGAACTCACAACTGTTTAGGTCATGTCAGTGGAACTAACCAATGTGTATATCCACTGAGGCATGTGTATGAATTTCTGAGATTTATAAACCTAATGTCTCAGTCACCATTTTTTTTTTTTTTTACCAGAGCTCATATTGCAATCCTTGACACTAATAATTTTCTCTGGCATTCCGTATTACTAGTTCCCATATTGTACTCATTTCTACGCTTGGTCGGCTTAGGAGATTTTTGTAGCCTAGCATAAGCACTGCTTTCTTTAGTTAAATGATATTAATTTTTGTTTTTTCAAACATGTTTTTCGAAAATAAAATACTTTAAACATTTTATAGAAATCCTAAACAATCTTAGTTTCTTTTTCAACACTTAATTTTTTTAAATATCTAGTCAGTCAGTCAGTTAAGTGGCATACGTGAAACACGCTTGGGCGATCAAGTCTCGAAAGAGACATGACTGACTGAGCAGAAGATTATCCCGCAGTAGGTTGCCATTACTTTCTATGGTAGACTGGTTGCCGACTAAGGCTATAGAATACGGTCCTTCCTGTTATTTAACCCATAACTGGAGGGAAGAGACGGATTAATACGCTTTCCCAAGGGTGTTTGCGCGTAAGTGAATGCAAAGAATTCAACTAGAATTCGAACTCGGTTCCCCTATTTATCGTTCCAAGCCGATATCCGCTATATATATATATATATATATATATATATATATATATATAACAAAGCTTATATTTGCATTATTCACATTGTTCAAACTGTTGTTCTCATCTTTGTTATATTCATAAAATTTCATCCGTTGTTCACCCCCTGCTTTCTTCAGGTGATAAACGTTAGAATTTCGAACCGAACCGTTTATTTCGTCCACTAGGGTAGATTGTTCTTATTCTACACGTCATGCCTTTTCTGGATATCTTAGATTCTGTTATTTCTTTTCAGTAAATCAACTCTCCCTGTTTTATAATTTTTTTTCTTTTTACCTCTGCTGTGATCAGATATTGAACTCATAAATATGTGTCAGTTGACTGGATTACTTCAAGCGACGATTTTATCCATTTGGAGCGTGTGCCATGGGGTTATATTACCTGAAGAAGGCCGAAGCCTACAACGGTCGAAATGTCTTAAATATAACAATAAAGATGAGGCCAACAATCCGGACCATGTAAATAGTTACAATGTCTCATGTCAGAAATGTAGTCTAATAAGCAATGCTTATGTCTGGTCAAAAATAATACTTTTTAAAAAATATTTTGAAGCAAGCTCTTTTTGTGATTACTGTCCAGTATTGGATTAACGGACTGTCTTCAGCCAATTTTTTCTTTTTCTTTCTTTCTCTTTTTTTTTTTTTTTTCTCTTTTTCTCTTTTTTGTTTATTCAGTACATTTTTTCTTATTAAAGATACTTTTGTCAGTTAAATAATACTGGTGCTTTTTTAAACATATTTTTTCAAAATAAGATATTATTCAACAAAAAGAACCTTTTAAAATATTTAATATGTTCGGTCCGTGGAATCCTCGGCATCCTTCTGTAGAACCACATTTATAATGCTTCAAGTTTATTGTTTATCTTTGAGAAGATTATCCAGCATTCACTGCCATACAGGTAAAAAAAAGAAACAAATTCGTTTATGTGTAAAGTAGCAGTATAGCCTGGCGTTGCTCGAGTGTAATGAAAGCTTTAAAACTAATCCATGGCCCTGGAGTTCAGACTCAGCCTAAATAATATTTGTGTGAAGTTTGGTGAGAATCGAATAAAAATTGTGGATTTGGAT
This sequence comes from Ascarosepion bandense, assembly GCA_037127315.1. Taxonomy (NCBI): domain Eukaryota; kingdom Metazoa; phylum Mollusca; class Cephalopoda; order Sepiida; family Sepiidae; genus Ascarosepion; species Ascarosepion bandense. Next base: position 1,713,052 of record JBBBDQ010002203.1, read on the forward strand.
AAAGCACATACAGACAGATAAACAGACACACACACAAACATCTTGCTTTATATATATATATATATATATATAATCGATTTTCTGCACTATTGTAAGAACTGCAACCTTGAAACTTCTGAATATCGTTTCTTATGTCTTTGTCTATGAGTGTATCAAATTTGATTGAAATCGGACCACTCCTTTTATAACTCGATTGTTTCGATTATCGATTTTCGATATTTATCGGGGGTACCTCGACACAAAACCTAGCTAAGAACACTCGCAGACGCTTATAGTACAACTGTGTAAATTTTCAAGAAAATCGGTTCAGCCGTTTCGGAGTCTATAGGTAACGGGTACACACACGCAGACACAGACAAAGTTCCATTTATAAATAAGTTTAGATTAGATTAGATATACTCAAATTTTATCAACTCCACTCTTGATGGGACACGCTAAATCTGTCCTGGTTCCGTTTAGGTCAAGTTGAACTCAGACAGATTTTTTTCTATGGTTAAGCTGTCTAGCCCCAGACTATTGGCTTTACTTCCAGTCAATTTTTAAAATCTTCTAAAATTTCGAGAAATTTGATGAGAGAGTATCTTTGGTCTGTCGAGAAACGAACACAATATAGTTTCAAGATTTTCAGGGGTGGGTTCGAAAGTTGAAAATCTGTTAAAATTGTACGGGTTATTCGGGCGGGTGAGTTACAAGTCAAGAAAATTATATTTGTGTAAAAAAAAAAAAAAAGGAATTAACCTCGGGTGTTCCGATAAATCATATTTACTTTATGAATCTTGATATTGCGTAACTTGTCTTTTTTATTATGACTGGTACGAGATTTTTTAAAATTTTTATTTCTTTTTCTATTTAATAAAAGAACAGACAACAATGCGATCAATTTCTTCCCCACCTAAAAGTTAAAAATAATATAAAAGAAAAAAAATTATTTTATCAGCTTTGTAGGCAGTCATTATTTAATAAGTGAGCATTTTTTTTTTTTTTGTTGTTTCCGGAAGCATGGTACCAAAAATTAATTAAAACAGATCTAATGGCAGTGTAGTCTTTTATTTATTTTAATATCTTCAAACTTAAATGTTCATTTTTTAACAATTTTGTATCCCCCCCCCCCCATCGAAACAACGATTAAAAATAAAATTTAAAAAATTAAAAACAGCTGAAAAAAAAACAAAAAAAAACGCAAATGTTTTTTTTTGTTTTTGTTTTTTTTTCCTTTTTTCATTTTTGTCAAGACTAATTAACTTTTCTAAGTCGAACAATGCAAAGATGGCAAGAAAATCGCTTCCAGGTTTTGAGTTGGAATTCGTCTTGTATTTTTATTTTTTATTCTGCGGGGTTTTAATGAATAATATGACAGTTTTTAGTGATTTTAAGAAAGAAAAAAAATCTTTTTGTCTGAATTTTCGAGATAAAGCATTATTCCTTTTCATGGCCCTATCATGTGAAAACATCGGTTCCCGTCTGATCGTCGAAGTTAAGCATAATTGAACCTGGTCAGTGCCTACATGGGTGATCGTTTGGGAATATTAGGTGTTGTCAGTGATGTGCAAAGAGGAAGGCCGATAGAGCTGTGAATCCGGCATATTATTGAATTGTTAGTGAATGGAGCATATTATTGTTGTTTTCATTTCGTAAATACAGCTAAAATTAGATACTAAAAAATAGTTTTCAATTTTAGTTTTAAAATGTTTATATTTGGCTTCTAGTAATTTAGCCAAACCTGTGAACATTTTTTTTACTTAAGTTAATAAATTAATGCATGGCGACTTCTATGACAATATCTGTAGAATTTCCCCTTTCACATCTAAACTTATTTGTAAATGGAACTTTGTGTCTGTGTGTGTGTCCCCGTTACCTATAGACTCCGAAACGGCTGAACTGATTTTCCTGAAAATTTACACAGTTGTACTATAAGCGTCTGCGAGTGTTCTTAGCTAGGTTTTGTGTCGAGGTACCCCTGATAAATATCGAAAAAAATCGGGCTATAGAAGGAATGGTCCGATTTTAATCAAATTTGATACACTCATAGACAAAGACATAAGAAACGATATTCAGAAGTTTCAAGGTTACAGTTCTTACAATAGTGCAGAAAATCGATAATATATATATATATATATATATAAGGCAAGATGTTCGTGTGTGTGTCTGTTTATCTGTCTGTATGTCTATCTGTCTTTACAAGTTCACAATTTTTATCCGATTCTCACCAAACTTCACACAAATATTCTTTAGGCTGAGTCTGAACTCCAGGTCCATGGATTAGTTTTAAAACTTTCATTACACCCGAGCAACGCCGGGCTATACTGCTAGTCGTTAAATATTTGTGTTTAACAACTTATTCTCAAAACGAAATATTCTTTTATTTATAAAGCATTGGCAAGAGACGTTAAACACATCTATCTTCCCTTTCTTTTGATTTTTCTCTCTAAAACCAAATAGAGTAATGTATTTTCCTCTTTTTACGCAATCAAAACAGAATAGTCTCCTATTCATTAGGTATTGGCAAGACGTAACGGTCGTTTGAATTAACGAGGCGTAAGATAAGCACTAATATTATAGGACGATTGGATCCGTGACAATAAAATATTTATAAGTATTGTAGTTTACTGGAATAACTAGTTTACCAGATATACTTGTTAATAATGATAAATTGAGATGAAAACTCATTTTACTTTTTTTTTTCTTCTTTTTTTTTTTAAACAATTTTGTAGTGGGAAATTTCCTACCTCTTCTCAGCGGCTTAGGGATTAATTTTTTCTGCGTGTTTGTCACAACTGTGGGTGGGGTTATTACAAGATGGGGTGGCTTTAATTCTAGCTGATGTGGAAGTCAATCCTTTAGGAGCGGCCAGGGTGCAGAGAATTCTAGGCAATGAACTAATGAGTGCAGGCAACCACATGCTTGTCGTACGCTGGTCCGACACTCTTTCCTTAATCAGGCAAGTTTAATTTGTTGCGTCAAGGGATGGAGGTGCTTCTATGATAAATTAGGCGGAGAAATTAATGGATTCTCTGAGTGAGGGTTAGGGAAATACATGTCATGCCTTGTTCGATTTACCTTCCAGGAACCTTATTTAGACAGCGAGAGATTCGTAACAGTTTTTTGCCCCAAGATTAATAATATTGGGGTCAAAATCAGCAATCTCCCGGGTGGTCTCTAAATTAGGGATCGGTTAGAAATTCCTATTGAATTATTAGTTTTTTTCTTTTATGTGACGTGACTTTTCAGGAGGTAGGTAATCATGGCCCTCTACATTCTTCTATATTTTATAGCCCTTAACTTTTCTCTTGGTATCTCTCCTAAAATCTACCCTGTCGTCTACTTGCTCAAGCCCATCAAATATATCTTACGCTGCCTTCTCTTGTCTCTCTTTTGCTCTATCCGTCCTGTAAGTATTATATTCTCTAAGCTCTCCTTCCTCATTACGTGTCCCAGAAACTTCGGCTGTCTCTTCCTGATGTTAAGTATAAATTTCCTTTTCGTTTGCATTCTCTCGAAAACTTTGTTGTTGCTTACATTTTCGGTTCATGGCATCCTTCTGTAGAACCACATTTCTGTTGCTTCGAGTTTCCTTCATCTTTGAGGAGATTGTCCAGCATTAGCTGCCATATAGGATGACAGATATCACATAACAGTCCAGTAGTTTTTCCTTTGTTTCTTAATACTCTGCTTAGCTTTTGAAATACGTCTTTGATCACCTCAATACGCCTTCGGATCTCAGTCTCACACTTTGCGTCTTCCGAGGAAACACTTCCCAGGTATTTAAATTTCTTGGCGGGTTCAAAATGAACTGGTAACATGAGCGTTTCTTTTTTTTTTTTAACAGACAAGCAAAAGGCGAAACGTATAAAAAAGATTTTTACATAATTTACATTGTTCGGACTGTTGCCCTCGCCTTTACTATCTCATTCACGACCTTTCGGTCGTTAGGCGCTTCAGCCTTCTTCAGTTGATATTTGTTAGAATTCCGAACCGAAACCTCTAATTTAGTTCACGGAGGTAGATTGCTCTAATTCCACGTGCCATGCTCTCTGGATATCTCGGTTTTAGTTAATCCACCTTGATAACTCTCCAAGCTTTGTTCTCTCCGCTGGCGGCAGGGGTTGAACCAACAACTCTTTGCGTCAACCACTTTCTGGATACATGTCGATAAAAGTATTGGTTGAATGATCTAAAAAGTGGTTCGATACGAATAGGTTTTTAGCTGTCTTCACTCATCGGCAATGTTTTTCGTTTCAAAAAAATCGATGATTTGAATTGTAGTAAAATCTAAATATATGAAAGCGATAGAATAAAAAAAAAAGAAAAATGGAAACGTATCTCAGCCTAACGTGTTTCACTTTATTAAAGCTTCTTCAGAGACCAAGAGAAAAGTAAAAACAAGGTGATAGTATAATGCTATGTTATGATTTGGGGTTATTTCTTATTGGCTAGATGTGTCAAACAATAGATATTTTTTTAAATGTATGTGCGTGGAATATTTTGGATCGTAAAGTGTATAATAATGTATCGTAATGTCAACAAATGTAAACAGACAATGTTACGGAAAATCCCGACGATTAACGAAATGGTTTAACAACCGACATATTGAAATTATTTGTTTAAACATTATTTTTAATCGATACTCGTATTTGAGTAGATATTCTGTTTTTAATCAAACAGTATATTTATATATTTATTTCTACCGGCCTGATTATTTATGATAAATTTTGTAGGAAAATTTGCGTCATTCGGCAGGATTCGAACCTGCGACCCCTATCAACATAAGAGAAGCCATTAATTGATCTGGTGCATCTTACACCACTCGACCACGAATGATACCACAGTCTAAACGAAGGCAACTCAAGCGTATATAACACAATTTTCGATTCTACGCAAATAACCATTTCTTCTCTGAAATGTATCTTAATGTCAACAAATGTAAACATAAAATGTTACGGAAAATCCCGAAGATTAACGAAATGATTTAACAACCGACATATTAAAATTGTGTGAACATTATTTTTAATCGATACTAGTATTTGAGTAGATATTCTGTTTTTAATCAAACAGTATATTTGTATATTTATTTCTTCCAGCCTGATTATTTACGATAAATTTTGTAACGTAAATGTGTGTCATTCGGCAGGATTCGAACTCCTATCAGTATAGTTGAAGTCACTAATTGATCTGGTGCGTCTTAGACCTCTGGACCATAAATGATTCCACAGTATAAACAGGTTCGAATCTTGCCGAATGACACATTTTCGTAACAAAATCTATCGTAAATAATCAGGCCGGTAGAAATAATATATAAATACACTGATTAAAAACAGAATATCTACTCAAATACACGTATCGATTAAAAATAATGATGTTAAAACAAATAATTTCAATAATGCATGTGTATGTTGGACGGTAATGTCAGTTAATATGTGTATTAAAGCAATGAACAGTTTTTAAATGTGTGTGCCTGGAATAAATTTAACGGTAATGTGTATCGTGTTTGTATAGAAACGCTTGTCTGTTTAGGTGTATATTGGACGGTAACGATGTGTGTGCGCGCATTAATGTGTCACGTGTATAAAAGCAATGAACATTTTTTTAAATGTATGCATGAGGAATATTTTCTATGTTAAAGTGAGTAAAATTGCATGTGTATGTTTATGTAAAAACATTTGTCTGTGTGGGTGTACGTTGGATAGTATCGTTAGTTAATATAAGCGTATGTGAGAAAGGCTCTGTAGAACACATTTCCCGTTAAGCAGTTGAATGTAGCGAGATACGATGATTTTGTATTTCGATATGTTATATAACCGTATATTTGTAAGCGTGCATGTGAAAAAATGCTGTTGTAACTTTGACGTGGGTCACTGAAACACAGCTTGATTTTAATAAATTTGTTTTGGCGGGAATTTTTTTCATTGAAGATGGAATTACCATTATTTCGTGTATATTCATCTATTGGTCGACGTAAGATTCTTGGGTTATTTCTCTTTCAATCTCTGAAGCTTTAATGAAAGTGAAACATTAGATTTACTGTTTACAGAAATGCACTTTCGGATGGGCAGATATTTTCATAGTCTTATATGCGTTGAGGTTCAGTGGATATCGGCTCGGAACGACAAACCGGGGAGTCTAGTTCGAATTCCAGTTGAATTCCTTGCATTCACTTACACGCAAATACAATTGGGAAAGATATTAATCCGTCTCTTCCCTCCATTTATGGCTTAAATAATAGGACAAATTAGGTTCTATAGCCTTGGCTGGCAACCAGTCTACCGCAGAAAGTAATGGCAACTTACTGCGGGATAATCTTCTGGCCAGTCAGTCTTGTCTCTTTCGAGACATGATCGCCCAAAACGTGTATCATGTATGGCACTTAACTGACTGACTGAATATAATAGTTGGAAACATATTTAAAGCTTCTACTGAGCATAAAGTGGGGGATCGGTTTTCTATTGTTATGAAGTAATAAATTGAACCCCCACTAATTATACTTAATAAAAGAATGTAATATCATCTATCTCTTCTCCCTCCAGCTATGAGTTAAATGACAGGACAGATTAGTTGCCAGCTAAGGCTATAAAACCCAATCTACCGCAGAAAGTAATGGCAACCTACTGCGGGATAATCTTCTGCCCAGTCAGTCATGTCTCGAAAGAGACATGATCGCCCAAACGTGTATCCCATATGATACTTAACTGACTGATTGTATATCTCAGCACAGTATATAAGTCAATGTGCGGTGGGTAAATTATCGGCATTTCATTTTTTTTTAATTTTGTGCATGCGCAGTATAGTTGGATCAGTTGGGCACAGTCTACGAAAAGTCGAGTACTATAACGCAATTAACTTATTTGGAAACATGCTGTACTGCTTGGCATTCGCACCGGAAGCTTTAATACGAATATTTTAGAGTGACAATCTGATGGCAGTGCAAGAGGATTCATAAATGGTTATTATGAAGATATTTGGAATGATCACGAGTGATGGCGACGTTATACTTCCATTAATCTTCGCATAGGGCCTCACAGTCAACAGGGAGGGGTCTACATCAAGTGCCTTGAGGAGGTAATGTTGCTCTGAATCAAGAAGGTGGCTGTGGGATGACTCTGTCTTCCAACAGGATTCTGCACCATGCCACTAAGCAGAAGAACTCAGTCATGATTGCTACATAATTTTTGCGACCACATTACCCCTTACATCTGGCTACTTAACTCTCCGGGTTTCAACCCTCTTAATTATCATGTGTGAGGCGCAGTTGAGCGAGAAACCAACAAAACTCCTTGTAAGATATACTGAAGTCAAGGATTATATTAGCATTCACCGACTTAAACAAGGAGACCGTCTAAAAAAGTAGCGGGTGATTCCGAAATCGCTTGGAAGCAGTGGTTGAAGCTAATTGCAAGTTTATTGAATAAATCTACTCTTTAGTATTTCAAGATTTTTTGGTAAATTATATCTGTTAAAAAGTGATGTCAGTGTTGATATCATTCTGTCCTCTAAATTACGTAAAAGTAAAAGTAACAACTTGACAGTAAAATACGCTGAAATGTTCTTATTAAGGCTCAGGGCGTAAATGACGAGCAGTACAGCCTGCCTTTTCGAAATTTTTGGCGGTGTTGTTTTCTTTTTAGGCGACAATTCATCCATCGCACCCTGTATAACTGTTAAAATGAGGTGTCAGTGTTATTTTCACTTTGGCTTCATTTAGACGACAGTTTATCCATCGCACTCTGCATATCTGTTAAAATGAGATGTCAGTGTTTTCATTTTGGCCTCATTTAGACGACAATTCATTCATCGCACCCTTTCTTATTTTTTTATTATTTAACAAATTATATATATATATATATAATCTTGGAATGTATTTGTACTTGTGTACACACCTGTTTCGATTAAGTCTTATCACCTGTCCGTTTATCATGTCTCTTGTCCGTTTTCTTCTATCTCTGAAAGACGAAAGGGTCATGGTGTTGTGTCGCCATCTGATTGCCATAATCAAATGCACTTAACAATTCAATTATCACAGCTAATTATTTTTCATCCTCATACTTTGTTCTGCTTTCCGCTCATCGACCGACTTCTTTGGATGTAGCGACATCAAAACGAAGACCTTATCTCGTTTCTCGTCTTCTCTCTTTAGCGTTTTTCGTTTTCTCACTCGATACTGCCGTGCGTTGTGAATTAGTGAATATCGGCTCGGAAAGAGAAATCGGGGAGCCGAGTTCGAATTCCTAGTTGAATTCCTTGCATTCACTTACGCGCAAATGCCCTTGTGAAAGGTATTAAACCTTTGTTGCACATTGGCTACAGTTGTAACCAATATGCAACAAAGGGTTAATCAGGCTCTTCCCTCCAGTTATGGGTTAAATAATAGGACAGATTGGGTTCTGTAGCCTTGGTCGGCAACCAGTTTACCGCAAAAAGTAATGTCAATTTATTGTGGGAAAATTTTATGCCTAGTCAGTAATGGCTCTTTCGAGACATGATCACCCAAAGTGTGTATCGCGTATGGCACTTAACTGACTGACAGAATATAATAGTTGGAAACATAATTAAAACTTCTAGTGGGTGTAAAGTGGGGGATAGGTTTTCTGTTGTTATAAAGTAATAAACTGACCCCACCTCCAGTAATTATACTTAATATAATATTGTAATATGCTCTATCTCTTCTCCCTCCAGCTATGAGTTAAATGGGAGGACACATTGGATTCTATAGCCTTGGCTGGCAACCAGTCTACTGCAGAAAGTAATGGCAACCTACTGCGGGAAAATTCTCTACCTAGTCAGTCATGTTTCTTTTCAGACATGATCGCCCAAAGCGTTTATCACGTATGGCACTTAACTGACTGACTGAATATAATAGTTGAAAACATATTAAAACTTCTACTGGACATAAAGTGGGGGATTGGTTTTCTATTTTTATGAAGTAATAAATTGATCCCCTACTAATTACTACTTAATAATATTGCATTTCTTCTCCTTTTAGCTATGAGACAAATAATTGGACAGAAGGGGATCTTATAGCCTTGGCTGGCAACCAGTGTACCGCAGAAAGTAATGGCAACCTACTGCGGGATAATTTCTGCTCAGTCAGCCATGAGTCTTTTGCGACATGATCGCTTAGGCATATATCATGTAAGGCATTTAAATGATTGACTGGCTGCCGTGCTTACCTGCATGTCTTGTGTATTGTTACAGAACTCTTTGTCATCGGTCATATTTGCCCAAGTCGGTTTCTAGGTGAAGTGGGTGTGTCTATTTGGTATTGTAAGTGGGATGGACGGACCGGGAAATATAAACGGGTATGTGGGTTTTGGATGGAATGAATCATAAGTGAAGTGGGAAGGAACTGACCAGAATAGGATGAGGGCTAGTATAGCGAGGCTTTTACCGTTGGAACGTCCATTGCCTAAAAGGAATGAGTGGGTTGTTAAAATGGTTTCCTGTCTGTGAAGGAATGAAAGAGTCGCCGTCAGAGAGCAGTGGCGGGAAGGAATGAATGAAATTAATAAGAAAATGGTATTGAAAGAGAAAATGAATGAATGTAGATCGCTAGCGTGTGAAATAAATTAAGGAACGAATGAAGATGGGTGAAAAAAATAGGGAATGAAAGATGGAATGAAGGAACGAAAGAAATAAAATAGAGGAATGAATGAAGATGGAAAGAAGGAAATTAATTGAAGATGAAATGAAAGAAGACGGAATGTAAGATGGAATGAAGATTGAATGAAAGAATGAAAATGGACTGAAACAAAATAGAAAGGAAAATGAAAGAACGAATGACGGGAAATGAATGAAGATGGAATGACAGAAAATGAAGGAATGAAAACCGAATGAAGATTTGAAAAAAAAAATGAGCAGAAAGAAAGAGAATTTAAAAAATAATAAACGTAAAAATGTTTTCGTGAGATTTCAGACACCCATTATATTTTTATCATTGTGTCGACAGATGTACCTGTTTTTATTTGAGGTATATCAAGTGCGTATCTGAGTGTGAGCACTCCGTACCCGTGCGGTCAAAGCACATCCCGTATCAGACGATGGTTTCTCTTGTAAAGGAGGATTCAGGCCCGAATCCTGTCAGTGGGCATATTTAAGCTTACTCGGGTGTAAAGGTCAGTAGTCAGTTAAAGTGCCATGCGTGATACACGCTTGGGCGATCATGTCTCGAAAGAGACATGACTGACTGGGCAGAACATTATCCCGCAGTAGGTTGCCATTGCTTTCTGCGGTAGACTGGTTGCCGACCAAGGCTATAGAACCCAATCTGTCCTGTTATTTAACCCATAACTGGAAGGAAGAGACGGATTAATACCTTTCCCAAGGGTATTTGCGCGTAAGTGAATACAATGGATTCAACTGGAATTCGAACTCGGCTCCCCGGTTTCTCGTTCCGAGCCGATATCCACTGTACCACAACGCACATAAAAAAACACCGTTAAAAAAGTAGTTATTCATTAAAAATAACGAAAGAAACAATGCAATTTATTATAAGAAGAGTTGAAATTAATAGACGTAAGGTTTCACGGAGTCAGCCGATGAACATTACTACCCACGCTCGTACCTAGAAAAAATGCAGTTGAAATTAATGCATGCAAGGTTTCACAGTTCTAGCATCATTTCTTCATAGTCAGCCTATGAAGCTTTCAGCCTTAAATAGAAACCCGAGAATATATATGATAACTTATCTCACTTCGTAGGACGTGTATCTGGCTAGTAATTGCGGGGGGTGGGGGCGAAACAAAAAAAAAAACTCGCGTAGAAAAAATAATTCACTGAAATATCTAATTGGTAATTAAAGAAAGAACGAGTAATTAAAACTTGTGTTCGTGACATATCAGTTTAGAGAACACTGATGTCGGCTTTAAAAAAAGAATAAATATATATATATATATATATATATATATATATATATATATATATATATATATATATATAAAAACGTGTGCATCTTACCAACTCCAGATTTCCTAATTTTTTTTACCTTGGCGACACACATCTTAAAAATAATTTTTTCACGATACATGACTTTAGCTTCGTGAGCCAAGCCAAATATATAATTAAAACCTGTATCTAAAAAATAAAAATAATTAACTAAAAAATTTAGTTAATAATTAAAGAAATGAGAAGTTCATTAAAATTAAGTGGCGCTACACAACGGATTTGGAAACTCTGATCTTGGGTTTTCAATATAAAACTGTGTTAAGCGAGAGCTCTCCGCCATTGATATTGGCGACACAAGTCTTAGAAATATTTTCATAATGCAATACTTCAGAACTGTGAAAGAAAGAAATCTAAAATTCAAATTGTATCTAAAGAAAAATAGTTGACTGAACACTTTTGTTGATAATTAAATTAAAAGGACATGATATATCAGTTTTGAAAATTCGGACCTCGAAAAGAAAAAAATAGACCAATGTGTTCATTTTCAAAGCCAGAAAATTTTCTATTCATGAAGCAGACTGCATATATGCACATAAAATGTGCATGTTTAATAAAGACACATATGCATATATACATATTTAACGCTCCTACACGCCATTAGCATGGATCAGGCTAGTCTCCCTGAAAGCAAAACACTGCACCTCCTCGGCTTAACTCTCACAACAGACCTCAAGTAGAATGACTATATAGAATCCAGAGCTAAATCCGCTGCTAAGAAAGTCGGTTCTCTGTGTAGGACCAGGAAGTTTTTTCTGCCTGAAACAATCCTTCACATATATAAATCTACCATCCGCCCGTGTATTGAATACTGCTGCCATATCTGGTCGAGTGCTCCTCCTATCTACCTAGGTGTCCTTGACAAAATCCAACGAAGAATCTGTAATGTGATCGATCCCGACTTGGCAGCTCAGATACAGTCACTTTCTCACCAGTGTAATGTGGCTTCCCTGTGTCTCTTCTACAAATACTTTCACGATTTTTGCTCCGATGAATTTAGCTCACTGGTGCTCCCTATATATAAATTTACTCGAGCCACAAGATTAGCAACTAGGTCCCACCATTTTACTGTGAAACCAATAAATTGTAAACGCAAATTCTACTTCAGCAGCTTCTTTTCTCGTACTTGCCGCCTGTGGAATTCTCTTCAGTTTACTTGCTTCCCCAACAACTACAATCTCGAGGAATTTAAATGTAAAGTCGTCATCTCCTATCTCACTAACCTGCATCCTCTCTCTCATGCTCCTTTCTCCATCTACTCCACTCTCATCAGTATTCTTATCCTTTTCTTACCCCCTATAACCTGTCACTCTTTCTTGTAACTTTCCTCCGATGTAACCCCTTGCTCAACAATGGCAGTAAAATGCCTTGCTAGGGGCGATATGGTTATAAAAAATTTTTTTATACTATTATGTGGATATAAAGTGGGGGGATCAATTATACATTATAGTCAATATATCAACTGATCCCTCACTTTATGGCCACATTCATTCTTCTCATACCTACTTCCTGACACTCCATATAACCTGTCACTCTTTCTCATAAGTTTCCTCCTATGTGACCCCCTGCAAAACAGTGCCAGTAAAATAGCTTGCTTTGGGCGATATGATTATAAAAACAAAACAAAAAAAAGGCTTTTGCAGTATCAACAATGGCAGTAAAATGCCTTGCTAGGGGCGATATGGTTATAAAAAAAAAATTCTATACTATTATGTGGATATAAAGTGGGGGGATCAATTATACATTATAGTCAATATATAAAAAAAAGGCTTTTGCTGTATCGTTATGGTTCTTGCAATCGCACCACAAGAATTTAATTTCAATCTTAACTTTTTTATTTGACAGTTTTGTTCATCCTGTACAAACCTGAAGGGTTATAGATTAAGTCCGTTTATTGCCATTCAGGATGCACTGTTGAGCGATAATGTTTCTGCAAAAATAAAACTAAGCGTAAGATTTTCGCCGGTAATTTGCCATTACTTTCTGCGGTAGACCCGTTGCCAATCAAGGCTATAAAAACCCAATCGGTCATATTATTCACTTCTTTTTATCCGGATCAGTCATTTAAGTTTCACACCAGTTTCTTCAATAGATATAAAACTGTATTCCTAAATATAACGTCAATAAAACTACATGAAACACGCATATCACCATCTCTCGTAATTATATCCACACAAACATATATATATATATATATGTACGAAAGCTGAGTGTCATTTACCATGTATTCAATTGTGAAAGCAGAATAATCTATTTTATTTTTATTACTTCAAAGGTAAAAAATAAATGAAATTTAAATTAACCTTAAGGGGTTGATAGCCAATAAACAGATAAATAGTTCGAAATTCTTTGTCTTCCTTATGTAAAAACCACAACAAAATTGAGAAAATAGTTTGCATATAAATAATGTGAATCCTTTTACTTTGTTAATTCATTAGCTTTTTTCGTGACTATCTGTTGTGGAGTAGGTTTCGCACTGAAAGCCATAATTGTGCTAATGTCGGTTGCTAATTGACTTAACGCACCCCAAATATTAGGAACTTGGTTATCTTCCACTGTAAGCTGACTCCTTAGTATTCGGCTAACTGACGACTAATATCAACTGCCTAGTAGTTCTACTGAACTCCAATAGAACTCTAAAAGATTCTCTAGAACTTCTAAGAACTCCTATGAACTTCCCAAGAACTTCTCGAGTTAACTTCCTGTTAATATAGGAGGGAGAGTCCATTATATGTGGAATAGGTGTGTTTCACCATAACACTATCCAAGAATTATTGTGTATATTTATATGAAGTCAAAGCAGCCTTCCCTTTGTAAGTTAAAGAAATGGCTGTAGAGTTTAAAAATAATCTACCTTTAAAGTGCTCATTTTTTGGTATTATTTTTTCCCATCTTGTTTTGTTGTTTCAGTTGTTTTTTGTCATTGTGTACACACTTTTGTCCTTTACTGGTTCGGAAGATTCGTTAAAAAAATCAATCCATCAATGAGCCGTAGTTGTAGATCGATCTGCCAAAAATATACTGGGTTTAAAGGAAGGAGGTGTAATGTCGTTGAAACTATAACAGAATTAAGTGTCGGAATTTGGGGGAAAGCGCTCTCTGCTGATAAGTCGAAAGATTGACTGCAAATCGTTGACGTGATGAGAAAAAGAATTCTTTCCAAGAATGGCCGAGCAGAACAAAACTGATTGGCAAAATAAATGAATTGTCATATTTTACGATCGCAATGCTGGATCTCTATTTCAATTGGCAATATTAGGGGCACACTTTGTGCACATAGGAGAGGGGAATTTTATAAGCATCATAAAATGAAAAGAAAGAAAGGTGGGGACTGGCAAAAAAAAAAAAAAAAAAAAAAAAGCAAAGACGGGGAGAACATAGAATGAAATGCACAATTGGAAAAGCCAGGTTTTATGACGGAAAATGATTGAAGAAAGCTCGTGATTGAATCCAAGCAAGTGTGTAAATATTCTTGCATTCTGTGGGGAAATATTCTTCGATTCTGAATTTGGCACAGAATGAATTTTTAAATAAGATTGAAATTAGCTGTTTGTCACACGAGTACAAAACTAATATATATATATATATAGCCCTTTTTTTTTCTTTTTACATCATTCAGTGCTGTTTTCTTCGGAATGAACAAGCCTCTGTTAGTCGTGCTTTTCCACCTGTAGGTTGACACAGAACTGTTAAGCATCCTACACACAAGACAACAGTCTGAGCATGACTGAATACTGTTGTAATTTTATAACAACCAGGTCATTTGACATCCATGAAGTAGTTATTTGGCGACTGCATTTACATTTTCTTTTCTCTTCTTCCAAAGAATGATGCAATAAATTTTTTGCAAGAGGCATGGTGCTTCACTCAGAGGTGTTGCGGGAAAGCAACATATATATATATATATATATATATATATATATATATATATATATATATATGCACCCTTATTAAACATGCACATTTTATATGCACATGTGTAGACTGAGTAATGAATGGATATAACTTTAGTCGTCCATGCGTTCATTCAAACTAATCTTTGATTTTCACGGCCATATTTTATACAATTTTCGAGAAATCTTAGTAGTGTCTTCAAGGTTTATTTTACGATCAGTGATTCTCAGCATAGGCCTTAAGTAAGCAAGACATTGATCCAATTACTGTTATAGAACAGGGTTAGCCAGATTTGCTTAATTTAATCATAATGCCAAACGCTTCAACAAGTTTGAATCTGGAAATATTTTTTACGCATGGCCAGTTTTATGTTGCACGCTCAAGAGTAAGAACCATTAAGAATTAATTTTATGCTGGTTTTTAACAGCGAAGAATAAATTATTTTAAGAAAATTTGCTTAAAAATGCGTTAACCATGAGCTTCAAAAATACTTAATACTTTGAGGATTTTCTAGTTAAGACAAAGATACAATTCAAGATTCAACTTGTATGTAATAAAAATGCATACTGTTTTTGCATATCTTTTCTGGTAGTTTATATTATATATATATATATATATATATATATATATATATATATAATATAGTGTATCGAGGCAGCAAATAATTTTCTAAACATATACCGTTAAATATAAGAGACTATGAATGTCTAATATGCTTAATCATGAACCGTTGTGAGGATCTGTTTTCTATTTTTATGAAGTAATAAACTGATCCCCCATTAATTATACTTAATATAATAATGTAATATAATCTATCTTTTCGCCCTCCAGCTATAAGTCAAATGGCAGGACAAATTGGGTTCTATAGCCTTGGTTGGCAACCAGTCTACCGGAGAAAGTAATTGCAAACTATTGCGGATAATCTTCTTTCCAGTCACTCATGTCTGGAAAGGGACATGATCGCCCAAGCGTGTATCACGTATGGTACTTAACTGACTGACTAAAGAAATATTAGCGTATAACCAATTTGTATTCTCAAGAATAAAAAAAATTATACTGTGAGGATTTTAATTATTTATATCTCTTTTTGTTAATTTGCTTTTTTTTTTTTTTTTTTTTTTTTTAAGAACAAGACACAAATAAATAAGACCTGGTTTAATGAGTTAAAAAAATGATATCTGCTTTTCTTTGCTTCGTCTAATCCTATTTATTTTTGTGTGAGCTGAACCTGAGTCTATTTAGAAGAAACATTGGCAAATCATAGAAACTTTATTCTGATTTAATTGATCTTAACGTTTCTTTCTCAATCGTCTCTCCAATCCCAGTGATTTCGTGTTTCGTGACCTTTTGCCACCACTGTAAGGAATACAGTTATCAATCTCAATTTACTTTCAATCATTCTGGAAACTAAATTGCACCCTATCGGCTACAAGATAAATATTTTGGCAAAAGTTCCAATCACAGGAATATTTGCTTCTCTATTTCTTTTTATTTTTGTGGTCTGTGTCGAAGTTACACAAACAGAGGATAGAAAATATGACACCGAAATCTGAACAGGCATTGGACTCGCGAACGAATGATTCGAAAAGCTAAGCAAGGTGTTGAGAAACAGAGAAGCAAAGAAAAGAGTTCTGGATTATTAAGAGTTATGAATTGGAGATATAAACATCAAGCAGGTTCAAAAGTGCAAATATCTGGGAAGCCTTTTAACGGAGGATGGATAACGTGACACTGAGATCCGAACACGCATTGGACGATCGAAAAGCTAAGCAAGGTGCTGAGAAGTAAAGAAGATAGTGCTGGATTATTTAGTAGTATGAATTGGTGATATAAATACCAAGTAAGTGCAGGAATGCAAATATCTGGGCAGTGTTTCAAAAAAGGATGAAAAATCTGACCCCGAGATCCGAACACGCATTGGATTAGCGAAAGAACGCGTCGAAAAGCTGAACTGAGAAACTGGAAAAAACTGTTAGAAAAAAAGAAAAGAGTGCTGAATTGGGTCAAACACGTGTGGACACAAGTATCAACACTGCATGTTGACTAGCAGTTAAAACAAGTAACTGCCAGTTATTATGCACTGATTTTTTTGTCTATGTCTGTCTCTCTCTCTCTCTCTCTCTCTCTCTATATATATATATATATATATATATATATATATATATAATCAAATGTCAAATTGTTTCGGACTGTTTATATACATATATATGTTTATATATAGTCATCCACATACAAGCCTGTTTTGCTTTGTCACAGCTCATCAGTTTGGCTAAACATCCGATTACTTTCAGCCAGGATCGAACCAGAGAGCTTACTCTTAAGCTATAGGCGCGCGCCTGAGAGAGGAGGAGTTTTTAACGTGTTATATATACGCGGTGTATGCACATGCCAGCAGCCGAGCGAACTTTATATATATTTCAAATTTTCAAATTGTTTATATCTGGTAGACTTTGAAAAAACAGTAGATATTCACGCATCTACGCATCGTCCATTCAGTAATGAATTTGAACACTCTCGGCTACTGGCGTGCGTTGTATATAACACGCTAAAGTCCGCCTTCCTCTACCGAGCGCCTATAGCTCAGAAGTAGAATCGACGACTGATGTCAATTCGGTCGGGTTTCAATCCTTGCTAGATGCAATCGCATTACAGAAACATTACAAAAGGAGCGAGAACAAAAGAAAAGTAATACAATAACAGTTTATAATGACTGACGTTGCATTCAAATTTTTGAGGATCAAAGTTGGCTGAAAAGCATGGAGCCGGAAGGGAGTTCCAGAAGCGACAAGTGCGAGAAAAGAAATTCTTAACATGGAACTTGCGGTTGCATCTCGATAATTCAACTTTAAATTGATGAGACCTCCTTGCTAGTCTAATACTGCATTTAAATTCATAGGTACAATAGAGAATAACTGATTCAAACAACTACTATGAAAGTATTTATTAGAAAAGACACAGGGAAGAAACTTTACGGCGATGGGAGAGTGACTGAAGCCGAGACGCCAGGCCAGGCCAGGACCAATAATATCACCGATTCGTCTTTGGGTTTTATCAAGAATCTCTAATATATAGCAGGAGGACTGGACCATATTTGGTAGCAATATTCTAAAAATTGACGATTTCGCAGACTAAATATATAAGAAAAATTCTAAAGAGAAGAATTCCCTGGCATGACACAGGGAATCAAATTTCTTGGTAGAAGACCTATCAATGGATTCAATATAGTCTTTCCACTTCATGTCAACTGAGAACGTTAGACCGAGAAGGCGCAACGGGGCACTCTCCTGGTGGTTAGCATTAGCCATACTGCTGGAAAGCAAAAAGGTGTCTCACAGATGATTAATATTGACAAATACGTCCATTCTTTTTCTGTGTGTATATAGTTTGATTTGATGCACGTTGTGGATATTTGCTTGGAACGAGAAATCGAGTTTGAATTCCAGTCGAATTCATAGCATTCACTTACGCAAATACACTTGGGAAAGATATTAATCTATCTCTTCTCCCTCCAGCTATGGGTTAAATAAGATTGGGTTCTATAGCTTTGGTTGGCAACCAATCTACCGCAGAAAGCAATGGAAACCTACTACGGGAAAATATTCTGCCCTGTCAGTCATGTTTTTTTTTTTTTTCGAAACTTGATAACCCAAGCGTGTATCACTTATGGCACTTTACTAACAGACTCATATAGTTTGATTAACATTTAAGGTATTAAACTGCCAGTCACCATGCAGTGATGACTTCTGTGCTCACGCTGTTCATATTTATATTTTAAAAAATACTTTAATTTTCTCTCAGACTATGATATAAATTTTCTTTCAGTATTAAAAGAAAGAAATCTTTAAAAAAAAGGGGGGAGGTGGGGAGATAGCCTAACTGTGAAATGATGTAGATTCTTCAATAAAAGGGGAAAAATTAATGATTCTATTTTGGCATGAAGTGAGTTACCATTTTGCAAAATCCGAAATCATTGAAGACTTTTCTTGGCAAAGAATCTCTTACCATTTCTCTTTACTTCAATCTGATTTGCTGCTCAACAGAATCGACCTAGGTGATATTTTTTCCCCCTTTGGGGTTTTATTTCCATTTTTTATTTTTGGCATCGTTCCGTTCTGTCGGTTACAAACGATAAGAACAGGACTTCACAAGTTTCGATCTAACAGGCGTTTTCCTTTTGGCAGATTCTTTATTCAGTGTCGAAGCTCTTCTCTTCTTTTCATGCAGAAATGCGTCTGAAAGGTTTGGTGAAATTAAAGTAGAAAAAAGGGTCCTTCTCAAAGAAAAAGAAAACAAAAAGTGACGGCAAACCTATCATGAATTTGCTTTTATTACTTGGTGAGTAGTTTTCAGATATGTCGGAAATATCTGGCGAGACATGGGAATTGCTTTGAATATATTAAATTAGTGATTATTAACCGGGGTAATATAACCACAAGGATACCCTGGTAATTTTTGTTGAAGCCACAGTGCTATAACCATAGTGTCCTTTGAATTTTACTACTAATGAACATAAATTATGTAATGTATCTACCGGCCTATTGGACGTGGATACCCACTGTTGTGGAGTAGTTTTCACACTGAAAGTTATAATCGTGCTGTGTCGGTTGCTAATCGACTTAACGTACCCAAAATATTAGGAACTTGGTAATCTTCCACTGAAAGCTGACTCCTCAATATTCGGCTAACTGCCTAGTAGTTCTACTGAACTATAAAAGAACTCTAAAGAACTCCTATAAACTTCCCAAGAACTTCCTGTTAACGCTTATTAATATAGGAGGGAGAGTCCATTATCTGAGGAATAGGTGTGTTTCCCCATAACACCCCCGCCCAACAAATTACCCTGAGTTCAATTCAACAGATTATGAGAAGAGACATGAAAACCAAGAAAAAGTAGGTTTGACCAGGAATCGGCACACGCATATTTATTTATTTATTTCACATTTCCTCGCCACTTCTTGTTCATTTTTAAGAAAGATCTCTCAAAGTTTTTGTTCAATGAACATATCTTAAACATTTTTTTGGTCATGTTGACTTCGGTATTTACCATATTTAGGTGCCTTTTTTCCCCTACTTTCCTACAAACAATGCATCTTGAATCAAAATCTACCTTGTGTCCCAAACCGCGGTATCATGTTATGAGAGGGGACATGAAGACCACGAAAAATGTGGCTTTCACTAGGACTCAGTGCAGGCATAGGTCTTCGCTCTGAAACGAGGACTCGTGAAAATGAACAGACATCAATAAAAATAGCCCTGAGAAATTTACCCAAGAAAAAGACATTAAGAAATTTATGGAATTGCACAATATTGTTCTTTTTTAGAAATACTAGAATTTACAGAAATATTTGTTTTGACTGCTTTGTTTGTTGATATACAGTAATTGAAATTTGCTTTTCTGTGTTTATGGTATGAGACTTCATTTACCAGCAAGAACTATTTTCTGTTCTTTTTGTCTATTATGTGCGTTGTGGTACAGTGAATATTGGCTCGGAACGAGAAACCGGGGAGCCGTGTTCGAATTCCAGTTGAATCCATTGTATTCACTTACGCGCAAATACCCTTGGGAAAGGTATTAATCCGTCTCTTCCTTCCAGTTATGGGTTAAATAGCAGGACAGATTGGGTTCTATAGCCTTGGTCGGCAATCAGTCTACCGCAGAAAGCAATGGCAACCTACTGCGGGATAATCTTCTGCCCGGTCAGTCATGTCTCTTTCGAGACATGATCGCCCAAGCGTGTATCACGTATGGCACTTAACTGACTGACTGACCGTCTGTACTTAAAGATGTCAAGATTTAATTAGTTAAAGTATAATTAAAATTATAGAGCAAAAGTAGACTGTAGAAGGATCCGAAAATCTATTCCTAAAAATGAAAGAAGATATAAAACTTCTACTCCTGTTCAAAAGACCGGGAAGGAATTGACAGCTTTACACACTTTTTGCCCAGGTAAGAGGCTACTGGAAGTGAAAGAGAATGATAAAACTTTAGAAGGAATCGAAAACCCAATCCTAAACAGGAAACAAGAGATAAACCTCTACTCCTGTTCAAAAGACTAGGGAGGAATGCCCCCCCCCCCCATTCATTTGCCCAGTCCCATCAGACATGTCTCCCATTGCTTTCTCGTCTCTCTTTCTCTCTATCCGTCATGTAAGCCTTATATTCTCCAAGCTCTCTTTCTCCATTACGTGTCCCAAAAGCCTCAGCTGTCTCTTCCTCATGCTAAGTATAAGTTTTCTTCTCTTTTGCATCCATTCCAACACCTTTTCGCGTGCTTGGTCCATGGTATCCTCAGTATCCTCCTGTAGAACCACATTTCTTTTGCTTCGAGCATCTCCTTCATCCTTGAAGAGATCGCCCAACATTCGTTGTCATAAAGAAGGACAGATATCACACGACAGTCTAGCATTCTGTTTTTAATGAGATCTTCCTGTCTTTCATTACACTTTTTACCTTTTGAAATGCTTCTTTGGCGATGCCAATGCGTATTCGAATCGGTGTCGCCCTTTTCATTTTCTGCAAGAACACTTCCCAGAGATTTAAATTTCTTTACCTGTTTTTATTTTGGTTTCTCCGACCCGACCAAAATCAAATTTGAAGCTAAACATTGCATCACATGCATTTTTTCCTTCATATCGAACGATTTATTTATTTATCTTTTAGAAAGGTTGGTGTGGAATGGATACGTGAAATTCCTCTGGAGTGTGGCTCAGAAAGTTTGTTGCCTTCGTGATATGTAAGCGAATCCTACAGATTGACAGGCCAGAATAGTCTGTTGTTTCGCCGGAAAGCAAGTCAATAATGCCAGTTCAAAAGGAGGGCCCCCCTCTCGAGGCAGAACCCAACTAGCACGGCAGTCAGTCTGAGAGACAGATGGACTGAAATAGTTGTTTGATGTTGGTCACACATTAATTCTATTTTCTTTGTTGGTCAGAGAGAGAAAAAGAGTTAAAACGCGTTTCTGCTCTGAGGGAAGAAACTAGTCTTTGGTTTGGAACGAATAGAATGAATGACTTAAGACTAAGAAGGAAAGAAATAGGTGAAAAAAAAAGAATGTTAGATGAAAGCAGATTTGAAAAGGTTAAGAAAAAGAAAGTGGAAGAAACAGCAAAACAAATAAATGCGTATCGTTAAAACCGAGAAAATGGTTTGAAGAAATGAAAGCAGAAAGTAATACGAAATTAAATAATAAAAACAGCGCGAAAAGACTATTTGGCTTATTTGTATCCACGATTGCGGGTGCAAACCAACATGCGCGCACACACACACATCTATCTGTCTATCTATCTATCTATCTATCTATCTATCTATCTATCTATCTATCTAAGTCTGTTCATATATATATATATATATATATATATATATATATTATTATTATTATTATTACGTTAGAAGATGTGCAAACGTCAAAATACTACAAAATAGTTTTGAAACGTTGCTAAATCCAACGGAGAATCTGTAATGTGATCGAACCCGACTTAGCAGCTCTGATAAAGTCACTTTCTCACAGGCGTAATATGTCTTCCAAGTGTCTCTTCTACAAATAATTTCATGGTTTCTGCTCCGATGAACTTAACTCACTGGTATCCCATATGTATGAATTTACTCGAGCCACAAGATTAGCAACTAGATCCCACCCTTTAACCGTGAAACCACTTAAATGTAACAGCAAATTCTACCCCATCAGCTTCTTTTCTCGCACTTCCCGCCCGTAGAATTCCCTTCCGTTTACTTGGTTCCCCGACAGCTACAATCTCCAAGAATTTAAATGTAAAGTCAATAGTCATCTCCTATCTTACTAACTTGCATCCTCTCTCTCATGTTTTTTACTCCGTCCCCTCCACTCTCATCAGTATTCTCATCCTTCTCTTACTCATTTCCTGACACCCCCTATAACCTGTCACTCTTTCTCATAACTTTCCTCCTATGTAACCCTCTGCGCACCAGTGGCAGTAAACTGCCTTGCTTGGGGCGATATGATTATTAAAACACACACACACACACACACACACACACAGAGGGTGCAATGGGTAAATAGACGGCATATTTTATTTTTAATTTTGTGCATTCACGTAGTTTCTTTTTGATTTTGTCGACCTCACAGTATATTAGGATCAGTTGAACACCGTCTATAAGAAAAAAAAAGTCTTCTTCTATGTGCCCTGTTTTTTCAGGACGTAGGCGATCATAGCTTTCCACGCCTCCCTATATCTGGTGACTCTTAGCACACTTTCTCCTGTTATAACATACAACTCCGGCTCTACCATCCACCAGCTCAAGCCCATAAATCTAGAATATAAATTTAAAGAAACTAGCATGGCCACAAAATGAGGGATCAGTTTATATATTGATTACAATATAGATTTGATCCCCCACTTTATATCCACATTATAGTTTCTTATAAACAGTTGGCATATATATTTTTCTATGTGCCCTGTCCTTTCAGAACGTAGGCGATCATGGCTTTCCACGTCTCCCTATCCCTGGTGACTCTTAGTACGTTTTCACCTGTTACACCACACAACCCCCGTTCTTTCATCCCCTGATTAGGTCCTTCAAATATGTTATCCGCTGCCTTCCTATGTCTCTTTTTCCTTTTATGTGGCCTGTCACTATCAGGTTCTTCAAGCCCTCCTTCCTCATTGTATTTCCCAGGTACTTCAGTTGTCTCTTCCTGATGCTCGCTATTAATTTTCTTTTCGTTGCCATTCTTTCCAACATCTCATCGTTGCTTACATGCTTGGTCCATATCCGCAGCCGTACCATGACGAAATTCACTCGGCCAGAAATATGAGAACGACATGCAGATCTACTTGGCATTTGCGCTGGAATCTCCAGTGTGAACAATTCAGGGTGTTTGGGTGTCAACCTTAGGACAGTACTGCGGTTTCGGGAAGAGTTGGCTGAGTCTAATGGTGATTACGATATTAGAGCAGCTCGGAAATCACACTCTGATCGTACTAATAAGTACCTTGAGAAGGTAATACTACTCCGGGTCAAGAGGATATATCTGACAACAGGACACTGCACCACGTTACACAAGCAGGAGAATCCAGTCATGGCTGTTAGACAATTTCTGCGATCACATCACCCCTTTCACTTGGCTAACTTCCCAGACTACAATCCTCTAGGTTATTAAATGTAGGGTGCAGTTAAGCAAGGGACTAACAAAACTCCTGTAACACCAAAGATGAAATGAAGGCAAAGATTATGGCAGCATTCACCAACTTAAACAACGAGACCGTCCAGAAGGGTTGGAGGAGATTCTATTCTGATGAGACATTGTTATTTCTATGTCGAAACAAAACGTACAATTTTGCAGTAAGAAGTTTTCAGTTTGCTCATGTTCCAACATAATAATATTAATTGTTCTATTTTTATATTGAGCCTTGTCTTAAATTAATGTTTTGAATGTTGCAATTATTTTCTTCTTTCTTATTCATTTGGATATATATATACTAGCAGTATAGCCCGGCGTTGCTCGGGTGTAATGAAAGCTTTAAAACTAATCCATGTTTCTGGAGCTCAGACTATTTGGATGTTGGCACGAAAGACTAAAAACCAATAGTTGTTTCCAGTTAAAGCGAAACCGTAGACTGAAAGAAAAATGAATGGATGTAAGTCAAATTTTGATTTCCTGGTATCGATATCAAATAAGTTTTTTTCGTCGTAAACTGAATTTTGAAGGTTAAATAAGTCCTCTGAGTAAATGGTATCATGGCTGAGACTAAGAACTACAATTTTGCCTAGAGCCAAACCCGAAGCAAAAACTAAACTAAAAGGGCTGAAAAAATACAGACATATGAATAGACACGCACACAAACATCTTGCCTTTTATATATACTAGCAGTATAGCCTGGCGTTGCTCGGGTGTAATGAAAGCTTTAAAACTAATCCATTGTCCTGGAGCTCAGACTCAGCCTAAAGAATATTTGTGTGAATTTTGGTGAGAATCGGATAAAATTGTGAATTTGTAAAAAGATAAACAGACACACGCACAAACATCTTTATATATATATATATATATATATATACATATATATATATATATATATATATATATAAATATATATAAACGATTTTCTGCATTATTGTAAGAACTGTAAGCTTGAAACTTCTGAATATCGTTTCTTATGTCTTTTGTCTTTGTCTATGAGTGTATCAATTTTGATTAAAATCGGACCACTCCTTCTATAGCCAGATTTTTGGGATTATCGATTTTCGATATTTATCGGGGGTACCTCGACACAAAACCTAGCTAAGAACACTCGCAGACGCTTACAGTACAACTGTGTAAATTTTCAAGAAAATCGGTTCAGCGTTTCCGAGTCTATAGGTAACGGGGACACACACACACACACAATTCCATTTATAAATAAGTTTTTATATATATATATATATATATAGGCAACAATGTTTCTTTTATGCAGTTTTCATTAAAAATGACGGACAAGGTATTATCATTAAGATTTTTATATCATTTTTTTCTGTGTTTTATGATTTTTTTCTTTTCAGAACACAAATTATATAAGAATTGTTCAAAAGGTTTTGTACTTTCAATCGCTTTCGGCTATACTTTTAGCCATTAACAAAAATTAATTTTGTTTTTCTTGTAAATAAATATGTGTAAAATCTGTGTATATAAAGTAATGTGTATATTAAGTTTCGAATACGGTAAGCACATTGTTACCATGTTCATAATTGATTTTATTAAGCGTGGGGTTTCTCTTTTTTTATTAGTAATGCCTCCATTATTTTTAATCTTTTATATATAGTGTGCTTTATCCCTTAGCTTAAAAATGGAAAGTGAAATTATTTCATGCAACAACTATGTAAGGGCTTAACGCATTTTCTTGTTAATGCACTTAATTCTGTAATGGATATTAAGTATTTAAACGTGAAAATTTAAAATCAGATATCAGCTTATGTCGGGCAACAGATTTATTGATCTACCCTCAAGCTTGTATTTTTATGGATATACACTGTGCAAGTATCGATGTGTGTTTGTGCGTACGTGTGTCTGTCTACGTGTGTTTTCATTAATTAGTTACTCTGTATACTGTCATTATAAGATGTAGTGAAAGAAAGAAAAAAAAAGAATTTCTGAAGCCATTGAAGAAATGGGAAAAAAACACATGAAAGAAAACCTCTTGGGTAGAGAGAAAAAAATGCAAGTCTGGTAATGATTTGTCTTGAAAATTCTACAAAAAAATATTCGTGTAAATATCAAGAGTTGTGCAATGTAATAAGCTTGTTAATAACAGTTTCCACCAAGAGACTCTGTTTCTGTCCACACTTGAAGAGAAATTACTTTGATGTCGCCTGATTGGCAGAAGCGTAATTGTAACCCCGCAAATTTGACGAGAAGCAATGCAAGTCAAAATCACTTCTAAGAAACTGCCACATGCGGTTGATTGAATATCTCTTTCTCCAATCATCCCCAAGTGATTGGTCTGTGCGAAGTATTGATTATGCGGAGTGTTTTAATTATAAAGATATAGACAATTCTCTGCAGGGCTGAACCATAATTAGTTCTTCTGCGGCAAAATTTTGTTTTACAGCTTATATTTAACCATGTAAGACACGTCTAATCCAAACAGACTCACCTCTCTCCCGGTTCCTAATCCTCCTCGGTCTTTTGAACAGGAGTAGAGGGTTTAGCCCTTGTTTCCTGTTTAGAATTGGGTTTCCGGTTCCTTCTAAAGACTAATTCAACTTTATTCTTTTATCTTTTCTGGCTATACGCTAAAATTGTATTTACGAATTATTTTTTTCTCCTCAACTATGATATCTATCTATCTATATATATATATATATATATATATATATATATATATATATATATATATATGCGCATCGTTTATTCAGTAAGGAATTAGAGCACTCACTACTGGCGTATGAATACATATCACGCGCTAAAAGTCTGCCTCCTTCTACCGAGCGCCCATAGCTCATAGGTAGAATCACCAACTGACGCCAATTCGGTCGGATTTCAATCCTTGGTAAGAAGCAATCGGATGTCTAGCCGTACTGATGAGCTGTGATACAGCAAAACAGATCTGCCTGCGGATATATATATATATATATTATTTTTATATAACTTTAATCCAAAAGGAAATGCAGGAAGGTAAATCCCAAAAACCCGATCCTCACTTTTTTTGTTTTTTATTTTTCAATTGGAGTAGATAGACTAAACTATCGCCCGATTCACACGCAACCCACGTCTATTGAACAGGTGAAGAGGCTCATCCCTTGTTTCCTGTTTAGGATGCGGTTTCTGGTTTTCTCTTTTCCAATCTTTTTACTCCTATGTAGATCCCTGCACATCAGTAGCGTTACCGCCTTGCTCGGGGTGATATGATTAAAAAAAAAAATTAATATTAATTACGTTAATATTAAAACTGATAAAGGTGGATGGCTCAAAGAAATTTATATTCAAATTGCAGGACCAATTATATTGTCTGCTTTCTTATTAATCCCATCTCTTTAATTTTATGTGATTTTTTTTTTTTTTTTTTTTTGTGGTGGTGGGGGGAATAAAATTCGTTACTGAGGACACCAGAGTTTTTTTTTTTTTCTCTCTCTCTCGTAGAAATGGCTATTCAACGAATTTGAACATCGGAATTTTGTTTTATTTTTTATATATATACTAGCAGTATAGCCCGGCGTTGCTCGGGTGTAATGAATGCTTTAAAACTAATCCATGTTCCTGGAGCTCAGACTCTTTAGACGTTGGCACGAAAGACTAAAAAGCAATAGTTTTTTTCCTCTTAAAGCGAAACCGTAGACTGAAAGAAAAATGAATGGATATAAGTCAAATTTTGATTTCCTGGTATTGATATCAAATAAGTTTTTTTCGTTGTAAACTGAATTTTGAAGGCTAAATAAGTCCTCTGAGTAAATGGTATTTTGGTTGAGACTAAGAACTACAATTATACCTACTTAGAGCCAAACTCGAAGCAAAAACTAAAATAAAATTGCTGAACAAATAGACATACAGGTAGATAAACAGACACACACAAACATCTTGCCTTTTATATATATATATATATATATATATATATATATATATATATATATATACATATATATATTATCGATTTTCTGCACTATTGTAAGAACTGCAACCTTGAAACTTCTGAATATCGTTTCTTATGTCTTTGTTTATGAGTGTATCAAATTTGATTAAAATCGGACCACTCCTTTTATAACCCGATTTTTTCGATTATCGATTTTCGATATTTATCGGGGGTACCTCGGCACGATGCATTTATGTTGAAATATTAGGTGCTGTGTTTGCTAGGCGTTAGGTGTTTGCGATGATCGCATGTTATATTATCATGGAGTTTGACCCCCCGGTGAATAGATTGGGTTGTGTATAATGGACCACATAATGTACATAATGTGTTTTGGTGTCAGAGTTTTCAGTCTCTGGTACGTAGGCTGGTGGCTTGGGAGCGCCCATGATGTCTTGGTTCTGGCTTCGAAACCCTCCCCACACATGTACGCGTGCGCGCACGCACACACACACACACACACACACACACACACACACACACAGAGCACGTATTCATTTAGCCGTCCCACACGTGCATATAAACACACTCATGCCGTGTAACCACATAACAAACACACACATTCAGGAACATACGTAAACTATTTGACCCATAGATGGGTCCCTAACAGGTTCTACCATTCCAAGTCAAAGTGGACTTTTGAAAAATGGCATTTAAGGGATAACTCCACATTTTCCCAAGACGCCAAAAAGTAAATTTAGTGCCACACCACTGCTTGAAGTTTCTGTCAAACCTAAGACAATCGGGTCACCTACCGTCCGGTTCACAATCCGCCATGATCTTTCGAACAAGAGTAAATATCTATCACTTGTTTCCGTTTCCTTCTTAATTTCCAAAGTGTGTGTGTGTGTGTGTGTGTGTGTGTGTATATATATATATATATATATATATACGGAAATTAACGAAGATTAACGAAACTGGTTATACACAACCGACAATTTGAAATGATTTGCTTGAACATTATTTTTGATCGATACTCGTATTTAAGTAGATATTCTGTTTATAATCAAACAGTATTATATATTTATTTCTACCGGCCTGATTATTTACGATAAATGTTTGTTACGAAAATGTGTGTCATTCGGCAGGATTCGAACCTGCGACCCCTATTCACATAGGGGAAGCCACCAATTGATCTGAACAATTCAACTAGGAAAATTGAAAATAAATTCAATGTATGTAATTACAAATTGGAGACATGTCATAACAGATAATTCCATTAATCAATGTTACACGGCAATTTTTAACATAAATTTGAGATTTTGACACATTGGATATTATGGATAAAAATTAATGAACATTTTATATTCTATATTTTTTATTATTTTATTTTCATTTTTCTGTAGACACCCCGCATGTCTTTTATTTAGTCACTTCTCAAACTTTTTAATAAATTTGCGGTTCTTGGTTGTAACTTTATAAGTAATTATACTTTTTTTTTTTCTCAGACTGGCTTTTTGAAAATAAGCCATATATAATGAGAGAACTATTTTTGCTAAAGTTTTATGCAAAACTGGCGTGTTTAATTATCTGTTATCTGTATTGAATAAATATTTTCAAATTAATTCACTATTACAGAATTTCTTTTTCTTAAATTGGATTAAATAAATTTTAAAATATTTTTTTTTATTTTCCTGATAACCCATTAAAATCATTGCTACGTGTTTTTAGCTTATAACTTTTATTTTATATAGATTATTGGTCTGAGTGCAGGCAGGATTAAATATATTATACATATGAGAGAGAGAGGGGGGGTTTAAGAGTGTTTCGTATTTCTAATTTTTTAATCTGGCAGAATATAAAAAAATGAAAAAAAATAAAGATTTATTTTAAAACGTGCAATCGAACATTTGTTTTTCCATTGTAATCTTCATAATATTTAAGTAAATTTCATTTATATTTATTTTTATACCTATTTTTCTAAATAAAAATGTTTTATATACGTTTGGATAAATAACTATCTCTTCTTCTCCAAAAGTTTCTTTTTTCGCACTTCCCGCAAGTCAAAATACAAGGTTGATTGCCATTTTCTATATCTTCTTGAATTCCATTCATTTTTTATCCTTTCTTCAATACCCAATGTTTTTTTTTTCTCTGTGCATTAGTGGCGGTTCTATCTTTGGCGGTTCTTCTGCTGAAATGCCAAAAAAAAAAAAATGGAGGCGTTGGATTATTACGAGTTATGAATTTCAGATATAAACATCAAGCAGGTTGAGAATTGCAAATATCTGAGAAGGATTTTGACAGTGGATTGGAAATATGACACTGAGATCTGAACACAAATTACTAACGAAAAGATCTGCAATGTAATAGGTCCTGATCAAGCATCTCGTTTCAGTCATTTTCTCAGCGATGTGACGTGGCTTCCCTCTGTCTTTTCTACGAATATTTTCAGGGCAACTGCTTTGACGAGCTTCTTTCTTGTTGCACTGACCACATAAATGCATGCTATTAGATTGGCATTTAGGTCCCACGCGTCTATTATTAAAATAGTTGGCGGACCTGTACGACATTACCACCGCCTGTAAATTTGTTGATTATCATTTTACTTTTTTCAGTGCATTCGTATAGATTAGTACATAAATTTCCCGATTTTCCAAAAAAAAAAAAAATTGGAAAAATACATTATTTAAGATTTTTAAGGTGTGCTCAGTTTCTCATACAACGTTATAGTAAATCGATCCTCCATTTTGGAAACACTCGCGTTGGGGTCGGTTTGGTGTTGCTGAGACCATAGAGAAGCTTACAATTTGAAGATCGATAAACCCATGGAAAAATAAGTTATTTAAAACATTAAAAAAAGTTTTGAACAGAGTTTCTTTAAAATAATTCCTGTTGTAAAAAAAAAATGTTGTTTGAGAGAGAATCTTCAAAATAATTCCTATTCTAAAGAAATTTTGAATAAAAACATTTCCGGAACGGTTTTTTTTTTTTAATTTCCTACAAGTTTTTTTTTGGGGGGGGAAAGGGCAACAACTTGAAGTGAGTGTTTCCAAAATGGAGGATCGATTTACTATAACGTTGTATGAGAAACTGAGGACCCCTTAAAAATCTTTAAATATTGAATTATTTTTAATTTTTTTTTTAATTTAGGAAACTTTATGTACTAATCAATAAGAATGCACTGAAAAAAGTTAAAAAAAATGATAATAAACAAATTTACAGGTGGTGTTAATGTCGTACAGGTCCGCCAAATAGTTAAATGTAACCGTCTCTTATGCTCTCGCAGTTTCTTGCACTTCCCAACTGTGGAGCTCCCTTCCGTTTACTTGCTTCCCTGATAGCTACAATCTATAAAGATTTAAATGCAATGTTAATTGCCACCATCTATCTTCTCGAATCCAATTAATCTTTTATCCTTTCTTCATTACCCCTTGTACACTGTCTTTTCTCTCGCTGTAGGGCTTACGGCCTATCACGTTGAATACACCGGTTCTCGCTCGATCACCGAAGTTAAGCAATTTTGAGTCTGGTCAGTACTTAGATGGGTGATTGCTTGGGAATACCGGGTGCTGTAAGCGTATAGTGACGGATGTGCGTTGTGGTGCAGTGGATATCGGCTCGGAAAGAGAAATCGGTGAGCCGAGTTCGAATTCAAATTGAATACCTTGCATTCACTTAAGTATTGGTACCATTGGAAAAGGTATTAATCCGTCCCTTCTCTCAAGTTATGGGTTAAATAACAAGGGTAGGACTTGGGGACCCTGCTCTTAAAAACAAATTCCATTGAATCTTGATACTCGAAAAGAAAAATGTATTACTAGACACAGAAACTTTCAACAATAAATTGTTGAAAGAAAAAAGTATTACCAGCAATAAATAAATAAAGTTTAGTTGGCAATAAATGACCCGCCGAGGTTGATTTGCCATAAGAACAAAACAACCAACCAACTTTCGCGGTAACCTTCTACACTCAGGTGGCGGTCCTGTCTTGGTTGGAGTGAAATCATGAAAAAATAATAAAAAAAATAAGTTAATTCTCCTTTTTAATTCAACTCTTCGAATTATTGATCCCTCTGCTGTAGTCAAGAATTGAATTCACCACTCGTTATTTTAAAATCATTCAATCAATACTTTCATCTACTGGGTCCTGTGAACTTGAATAAAAGCACTGGTTGTCTGATCTAAAAAATGACTTGACTCAAAGAGTTGTGAGTTCAATACTTAGCCCCATAACAAAAATAAAATGTTGAATTATCCATTGGAATTAAGTAACTAAATTGAAACATTTAAAAGAGACATTGCACGTGGAATTAAAACAATCTCCGAAGATTAAATAAAGGGGTTGGTTTGAAATTTCAAGAAAAATGAGGACAACAGTCCAAATAATATAAATAGTAAATAATCTAAATCTAAACTTATTTATAAATGAAACTTTGTGTGTGTGTGTGTGTGTGTCCGTTACCTATAGACGCTGAAACGGCTGAACCAATTATCTTGAAAATTTACACAGTTGTACTTTAAACGTCTGCGAGTGTTCTTAGCTAGGTTTTGTGTCGAGGTACCCCCGATAAATATCGAAAATCGATAATCCAAAAAATCGGGTTATAGAAGGAGTGGTCCGATTTTAATCAAATTTGATACACCCATAGACAAAGACATAAGAAACGATATTCAGAAGTTTCAAAGTTGCAGTTCTTACAATAGTGCAGACAATCGATAATATATATATATATATATATATATATATATATATATATATATATATATATATATATATAAGGCAAGATGTTTGTGCGTGTGTCTGTTTATCTGTCTGTATGTCCTTTATACAAATCTACAATTTTTATCCGATTCTCACCAAACGTCACACAAATATTATTTAGGCAGAGTCTGAGCTCCAAAACCATAGATTAGTTTTAAAGCTTTCATTACACCCGAGCAACGCTGGACTATACTGCTAGTAGGAGATACGTTTAACCTATAAACCAAATTATTTTTTGAGGATTGTTTTTTTTATTATTTTTGTTTTGTTTTGCTTTTGTTTGGCGAGCAACTATTTCTGAGTTAAATTAGATCCAGCTTCTTAGGAATTAGACTAATTTTATCAAAGACAGAAAGGAGAGCAGAAGAAAGGTTTTAATCCTCTGAACCTGTTAATCTCCGAGAAGCTAGTAAATCTAGTAACATTTCTTGTGTAAGCAACCTTCTTGAAAGCAGACTCGTCCCAACCCATCAACGAGCCTACCACCATTATCTGTAAACCAGCGAATGCAGTGACCAGTGGCTAGGTGTCATTTTGACAAGAGTCCCCGGGCGATGTAGAACTGATTCGATTCAATCATCATTTGAGTAACTGGCAAATCAATGCATGGGCGGACGTGCGCAAAGGCATAGGTTAGTCAGGGGAAGTTATAAGTTCAATCCAGACTGTGGCTGATTGTCAGAGGGATGAAAAACACGCCTCACAGGTGGTCATAATCAAAAAGACATGCTTAAAAGAATCGGGGGTTTCTTTGTAAGATAACTGACATCTAAACCAGCTTGGCTGGCAAATATCTTCTAATAACACTCAAGCTTTACGAATTTCAGATATGATAGGATTTAAATGATTATATTTTCGAAGCGGCAAGTGATTCAAGGTGGACATTCGATAATTATAAGCGGACATGTTAAGTTAAAATGAAAGAAGAATCTCCGTGTCGATAGAAAAGCCTCTGGTGCAACTGAGGTGAACTGATCAGCTTAAAAGGAAAAAAAAAGTGACAAAGTTTTAGGTGCTTACGTATTATCGGGAGGACCTTTAAAAAAACGACTCAAAAATT
Source organism: Ascarosepion bandense (assembly GCA_037127315.1). Classification (NCBI taxonomy): domain Eukaryota; kingdom Metazoa; phylum Mollusca; class Cephalopoda; order Sepiida; family Sepiidae; genus Ascarosepion; species Ascarosepion bandense. The sequence goes on from JBBBDQ010002203.1 coordinate 1,746,714, forward strand.
AAAGTAAATTATTTATTGAAACGGTTAAAACAATAAAATAACATTACATTTGTAATTCCGGAGGCCAGAACGTCGCAATTGCTTCCAAAAGTGACTCAAAGACATCAGTACAGGCAACATGCTTCCGCCACATGAATTCGGCCAAATACGACTCCAAATGGTGACGTGCAGTGCCACAGTGCTTCTTGTTTCGCCACTTTGTCGATCCCCATAGGCGTTCCACTGTCTGCGTATGAGCCCCGGTGTTCGAATCCACAAAGTTGTACTTGTGGTTGACGTTGAGGTGATGAAAGCCTGATTTTTCCAGTTCCTTGGTGTTATAAGCGGGCCAACAAAGGTCCTCCCGATAATACGTAAGGACCGTTTTATTAGATCTTTTCTGTTAATTCACCCGAAAATAAATATAATTGATATTTATGAAAAATTCACACCATTCCCTCAGAGTGAAGCTCTTTCATGGCACTCCAGTTGAATTGACCTTTGATCAAATGTGCGCAAATCGGGTGCGCTATTTCTAAGTGTGTCGTCATCGTTCACGGTCACCTAGATTCAGTTAAGTGCCTTACGTGATACACACTTTGGGCAGAAGATTAACCTGCAGTAGGTTGCTAATGCTTTCTGCGGTAGACTGGTGGCCAGCCAAGGCTATAGAACCCAATATGTCCTGTTATTTAACTCATAGCTGGAAGGAGAAGAGATAGATTATATTACATTATTATGTTAAGTATAATTAGTGGGGGATCAGTTTATTACTTCATAACAATAGAAATCCGATCCCCAACTTTATTCCCAGTAGAAGTTTTAATTATGTTTCCAACTATTATATTCAGTCAGTCAGTTAAATGCCATACGTGATACACGCTTTGGGCGATCATGTCTCGAAAGTGACATGACTCACTGGGCAGAAGATTATCCCGCAGTAGGTCGCCATTACGTTCTGCGATAGACTGGTTGCCAGCCAAGGCTATAGAACCCAATATGTCCTGTTATCTAACTCATAGCTGGAGGGAGAAGAGATAGATTATATTACTTTATTATATTAAGTATAATTAGTGGAAGATCAGTTTATTACTTCATACAATAGAAAACCGATCCCCCACTCTATGCCCAGTAGAAATTTTAATTATGTTTCCAACTACTATATTCAGTCAGTCAGCTAAGTGCCATACGTGATACACGCTTTGGGCGATCATGTCTCGAAAGGGACATGACTCACTGGGCAGAAGATTATCCAGCACTAGGTTGCCATTGCTTTTTGCGGTAGAATGGTTGCTAGCCAAGGCTAAAGAACCTAATTTGTCTTATTATTTAACCCATAATTGAAGGGAAGAAACGGATCAATACCTTTCCCAAGGGTATTTGTGCGTAAGTGAATGCAAAGAATTCAAATGGAATTCGAACTCGGCACTTCGATTTGTCGTTCCGAGCCGATATCCAATGCACCGCAATGCACATCCTGATTAACAATCTAAAAACAGATTTTTTTTTTAAAATTGTAAAAAAAAAAAAAAATCCTTGTAAGAACCTCAAATATCGCCTGCTCTTACAAAATGGAGAAAACTCCATGATTTTCTGTAATTTTTCATTCTAAGCGTTGGAATAGTTGCGAGGTAAGCTAGACAAATTTGGTATTTGTCTATATTTCTGAAATGAAGTATTTACATTTTCTTGCAGTAGGTTTCCATTATTTTCTACGGTTGACTGATTGCCAACCAAGGTTATAAAACCTAATCGGTACTGCTATTTTATGTGTAAGATTTATTGGAGGGAGAAGAGATGAATTAATACCATTCCCAAGGATATTTACGCGTAAGTGAATGCAACGAATTCAACTAGATTTCGAACTTACGAAGCGTACAACGGCTAAAATGTTGTAAATGTAATAATAAACAGGATGACAACAGTTGGAATTATGTTAAATAGTTAGAATACCAAATCTTATAGACAAGTTTTGAATATATTCAAAGCTAGCAGTTTAGCCCGGTTTCACTCGGGTAGTTTAAGGAACAATAAGAATAAAAAAAACATGATGAATTTACATAGTAAATGCTTACACATCGTCTACCTTCGTCACTTTTATAGATATAGATTAGCCCGATTTTACTTGGGTAGTTAAAGGAATAATAAGAATAAAAAACATATGATGAATTTACATAGTAAATACTTACACATCATCTACCTTCGTCACTTTTATAGATATAGATTAGCCCGATTTTACTTGGGTAGTTTAAGGAATAATAAGAATAAAAAAAACATGATGAATTTACATAGTAAATACTTACACATCGTCTACCTTCGTCACTTTTATAGATATAGATTAGCCCGATTTTACTTGGGTAGTTAAAGGAATAATAAGAATAAAAAACATATGATGAATTTACATAGCAAATTCTTACACATCGTCTACCTTCGTCACTTTTATAGATATAGATTAGCCCGATTTTACTTGGGTAGTTAAAGGAATAATAAGAATAAAAAACATATGATGAATTTACATAGTAAATACTTACACATCGTCTACCTTCGTCACTTTTATAGATATAGATTAGCCCGATTTTACTTGGGTAGTTGAAGGAATAATAAGAATAAAAAACATATGATGAATTTACATAGCAAATTCTTACACATCGTCTACCTTCGTCACTTTTATAGATATAGATTAGCCCGATTTTACTTGGGTAGTTAAAGGAATAATAAGAATAAAAAACATATGATGAATTTACATAGTAAATACTTACACATCGTCTACCTTCGTCACTTTTATAGATATAGATTAGCCCGATTTTACTTGGGTAGTTGAAGGAATAATAAGAATAAAAAAGATATGATGAATTTACATAGTAAATGCTTACACAACGTCCGCTCTCGTCACTTTTATAGATATAGACTAGCAGTTTAGCCCGGTTTCAGTCGGGTAGTTTAAGGAATAATAAGTATACAAAACATATGGTGAATTTCCATAGCAAATACTTACACAACGTCCACCCTCGTCATTTTTATAGATCTAGATAACAATGTAGAATGTCTCTATTGGATTAGGGTGGGAAGGGGAGGGGAGAGGCAACATATATAGATAATATAAAGTGGGGTGATCGATTCTATATTATAATCAATACATAAACTGATCCCTGACTTTGTGGGGTGATAATATATATTTTTCTACCCGTAATTTTGGCTTTCTGGAAATTTTCAAGGTGTCGTTAGCGTTCTAAAATTTTCATCTACATCTGAGCGCAACTCACGTCGAGCTAGACCGCAAAATGCAGACGCTAAGTCAAATCTATCAAACAAACAAATATTTATACAATGTCCACCCTCGTCACTTTATAGAAATAGATTACACTACCCATAACGTTTTTTAGAATAAAAATTTGATTGATTGATGTATATTTTTACGGGTTATCAACCAATTGCAGAAGTTTTTGGAGGTTCAATTATTGGGATTTTCTTGAATGCCATATCAGTTAAGCGGTCGCCTACTTTTTGAATTAAATGAACCACTAAATGTATAATTTTAAATATGGCAGACCACTGATATGAATAAAAAAAGAAGTAAATACATTTATATAATAATAATTGGAAATTTTTATTTCATTAATATGAAATGCACCCATTAAAGGTAACAAAATTATCACGCTACTATTGCGTGACGTCTGCTTCCCGTTTCGACTATAGCGTGAGATCTACCGCAGTACTGAACTATAATATAATATTGTATGTGTATACATATTTATTTAAACCTTATATTAACATTTATATATCTATAAACTATTTACACTAACAGTAGAGAGGTAAAAATAAGCACGCTATTAATTATAAGAGATATATTTCTTTTAGCGATAAAAACTTCGGATATTTTCTAGGAATGGCTTGAATAGATCATTGGAATTTTTTTCTCGTTATCTTCCAGCAAAAATGATCAAGATGTGACTGGGGCAGTTGACTACCAACACCTCGAATTTTCTTGAGAATCATCGTTTTAGCATCCGATCACGGTAATCCTATGTTTGGCAGCAGCAAGCAGGAGAACTCAGTCGTGACTGTCAGACGATTTCTGCGATCACATAACCCCTTAAATCTGGCTAATTAACTCCCCATTACGTCCTTGATTATTATATGTTGGGTGCAGTTGAGCGAGATATCAACAAAACCCTTTGTAACATCAAAAATGACCTGAAGGCAATGATTATAGCAACAGTCACCAACTTAAGCAAGGAGACCGTTCAAAAAAGCAGCAGGAGATTCCGAAATTATCTGGAGACCGTGGTTGAAACCAATGGCGATTTTATTGATTAAATTTAATCTTTAGTATTTCAAGATATTTTTGTGTAATTTTGGTAAATATATATGTTAAAATAAGATGTCAGTATTATTTTGTCTCATTTAGACGACAATTCATCCATCGCAATCTTTATATCTGTTGAAATGAGATGCTTCTGTTGTTTTTCATCGTACTTTATATATATATATATATTTGTGCATTTAGGTAGCATTTTTTTTTAATCATGGAAGATTAAATAAATTTCAAACATTATATCTGCTTATTTTTAATAAAATCCGTTCATACTCACGGATAATCTTTCGCGTATTACAATCAAAAGATGTCAAAAATGAGCTGTAACGTTGACAGATGTTATTTTCATTCATTTCTTCTGGTACCCAAGTACTTTCAACCTCTTTTCGAGGTCATCTTGAGGGGTGTAGTTATGGTAACAAATGTAACCGGAAAACTTGCTAAAAATTACTGTACATATTTTCAGTAATTTTTGTACAGTAATTTTTACCAACATAGTTTTCCGTTTACATTTGTTACCATAACACACACCCCTGAAGATGATTTTAGAAAGAGGTTGAAAGTACTTGGGTACCATAAGAAATGAATGAAAATAACATCTGTCAACGTTACAGCTCATTTCTGACATCTTTTGATTGTAATACGCGAAAGATTATTTGTGAGTATGAACGGATTTTATTAAAAATAAGCAAACATAGTGTTTGCAATTCATTTGACATATATATGCATCCAGATTTCTCATGACATGTTTGCTTTGTTCTTTAGCCGTTAGGTTATTTTTTCTGGTTTTAACCCAAGGTCCTTCATATCATGTAGGTAAATGGGGTAGACTATTTTTTCTGCGTTTTTATTATTATTATATTTCTATTCAAAATCTGTATCGTGTGACATTGACCATGAATTTCACTGAAATTTCTATTTAAATAAAATAAAATAAGGGAAAACTCTAATGCTATCGTCATGAAATGCACTACTCAAACATAGGATATCTATTTTTGTTCATCAACATACTTGATTTGTCTGTCTGTAAATTTGGCCCTCTGTATATCGAGAGACAATTGATTTAATCTCATTTCTTTTTCATTGATGATCTCAACTGATTTGTCTGTCTTTAAATACCATTTTTTGCATAGTGAGAGCTGATCAGCTCTCTTAAGATATTTATTGGTTTGTTCTTTTTGACTCTTTTCAATTAGTGATCTCAGTTGATTTGTCTGTCTTTAAATATCACTTTCTGTATATTGAGTTTTATTATTATGGGTTTAACCTTATTTCCTGTCAATTCGTAATCTCAGATTATTTGTCTGTAAATATCCAGTTTCTGTATGTTGAGAGCCAATCAGTTGTCTCTTGTAGTTTTATTTTTATTGAATTGTCTTTCTGTAAATACCGTTTTCCGTATATTGAACCCCTATCAGTAGTTTCTCTATTAGAATCTTTACAGTCTTACGTGTTCCTCTTTGGTATGTACTGCCGGTGGAGCGGGCATGTTTACACTGTAACAGCAGCAAGAAAACTGGTACAATCTAACTCAAACTTTGATCACGTGACTACAATAGTATCAAATATAAATACACAGGAGCGGAAGGCAGTGTGGTAAATCTAAAGATATGTCTATATTTGTGAGATGAGGTATTGTAACTATTTACATTGTTTGGATTGTTGTAATCATCTTTATTTTATTCACAACGCTTCGGTCTTCTTCATGTGATATTTGTTCAAACGTCAGACCGAACCCTTGGGTAAGGTGGGGGTAGATTGTTCTTATTCAGTGTAACCTGCCTTTGGGTATCTCAGTTTTAGTTAATTCCCTTTGTTAGCTCAACCCTTCTTTTGTTCTCTCTGCTTTGGATCAATCTACCAACATTTGCGCCCAGTGATAAAAAGGACTCAAAGAGTTGTGAGTTCAGTACCTTGGTACAGCAGTTAACAAAAACATTAGAGCCGAGTAAATTGAAGATAACTAAGACATCTGGAAGTAGCATGGTTCATGGAACTAGAACAATCAACCCATATGATCGAAATGAATTGTCTAGTTCACAATTCCAACCACCTGAAGAAGGTCGGACCTTTCAACGCCCGAAATGCCGTGAATATGAAAGATGAGAAGAATAGTTCAAACAATGTAAATAGTATAAATACTATTAAATACATTCAGGGGCACCTCGGCGTGTTGTAGTGATTAGCAAGCTTGTCTTGCTAGAACCTATTACATCTGAGTAGTGAGTTCGATCCTCACTGGGTACCCCATGCGTTCTGCCTCGTGCCACATCTAAGCGGCGCTTAAAAATATCAACTATTAAGATATTCAGCTGGTAAATACAAAATCCATATTTTTTCCGATGACAGAACCTCTTGGTCGCGTTCTCATTTATAGCAGCAGTTGACCTGCCTCTGTAGAGCCTGTCACTAGACTCAATTTCTTTCTAGGATTTATGTTCAACCTTCTGAGTCATCACCTTACTTTGCTTACATCATGTGAAGCCTTTCTGTAAACATTTACCAGGTTCCCGTCAAAGTTGGCAACAGTTTCACTTTTTTAGGCTTTAAGACTCTTGATTATTTACAGAGGAAAAAAATAATAAAATAAAATTGATTTAATTTTTTTTTTTTTTTTTTTTTTTTTTTTGCTAATAACTTTTAAAATTATATCAGAAAAACGACTCGCGTTGTTTTAAAGTGTTATACAAAGAGAAACTAATTTTATTTTATTAACCAGGAGAGAAAAATGCTATCAAACCAACTTTTCTTGATGACGAATCTGTTATCTGGGCCCATCTTATTGTTTTTTTTCGTTTTACTCTATTCTTTAAATAAAACCCAACAAATATGCACAAAGAATGTCTGTGGAATTGTTTAGGAGATGTACAAAGATATGAGCTTTATCCTGGGTTTAGGGTTAGGCTTAAAATCCCAAGAAAAAACATTATGAGGCAATATTTGTTTTTTGTCTGATGATCTGAGACAGTCCCACTTCTTAATTACGTGTAGAGAAAATGTTTAGCTGGGTAGGGGCATCATGTGCCCCAAGGTAAACACCTGTCTTTTTGTTTCTTAAATTTACATTTTATTTAATAATTTACTTTTGTTTTTATATTTCTTATTGTTCACATTTTCATGTAAAAAATCTTCCAGGCAAGCTCAGCGCTTGGCGAGGGTAAGAGAAACGGTTGATTGAAATAGAGTCACTAGTATTATTCGTCTTATGTTTTCTTTCTCTACTTCTGCTTTAAGTTCGATAACTCTTCATCTCATCATTCTTTTCCTTTAGGACGTAAGCGATCGTGGCCCTCCACATTTTCCCTACGTTTTGTAGCTCTTAACACCCTTTCTCTTGTGACCCCTCCCAAATACTGCTGTGCCATCCATTTGCTCAAGCCCCTCAAGTATGTCATGCGTTGCTTTCTCTCTATCTCTTCTGTGAGTATCAGATTCTCCAAGCCCTCCTTCCTCATTACATGTCCCAGGAACTTCAGCTGTCTTTTCCTGATGTTAAGTATTAGTTTCCTTTTTATTTCCATCCTCTATCTGACTTGTGAGCATCAAATTTTCCAAGCCCTCCTTCCTCATTGCATGTCCCAGGAACTTCAGCTGTCTTTTTCTGATGGTAAGTATAGATTTCCTTTTCGTTTCCACCCTCTATCGGATCTGTGAGTATCAGATTCTCCAAGCCCTTCTTTCTCATTACATATCCCAGAAACTTCAGCTATCTTTTCTTGATGTTAAGTATGCTTCGTTTTCGTTTCCATCCTCTCCAAAACCTCATTGTTGCTCACATTTTCGATTTATAGTATTTTCAGAAGCCTTCTGTAGAACCACATTTCTGTCGCTTCAAGTATTTCCTTCATTTTTGAGGAAATTGTCTACTATTCGCTGCCTTGTTAAAAGACAGTCTAAGACTCTTTTCTTTGTTTCCAATGAAATTTTCCTGTCTCGTAATACTTTACTCAAGTTTTGGAATGCACCCTTGGCTATGCCAATACACCTTCAGATCTCCGTATCGCATTTTCCCTCTTCTGTTAGAACACTTCCTTGGTACTTAAATTCCTGCACCTGCTTGATTATAGTATCCCTTATTTGTAGTTGGCATTTTGGGTTCCTCTTTTTACGGATGACCATGCATTCTGTTTTTTTTTTGTTTTGTTTTGTTTTTTGTAGTTTTTATGTAGTTCTTTCTTTCTGATTTCTTTAACTACTTCCCATAGGTGGGCTTGTATTTTTTATGTATCTGCTATCAGCACTATCTTACACTAGTCAGATTACTTCTGCCAATATGGAATCCTGGTAGGATTTCTAGAGCTCTCAGAACTGTCTCGCTATATAGGTTGAATTGATCTGGTGAGAAAACACATCCTTGTCTTACGCCACTTTCTATCGTTGTGTATCTGCTGAACTCGTGTCCTGTCTCTTAATACTCTACTCAACTTCTGGAATGCATCCTTGTGCTTTTGGATCTCAGAAATATAAATGTATAGAAACTGCTATGATCACAAAGTGAGGGGTCAGTTTATATATTGATTGTAATATGGCATTGATTCCCCACTTTATATCTAGTATGCTTCTGTAGAACCACGTTTCGGTTGCTTCAAGTCTTTCCTTCATCTTTGATGAGATTGTCCAGCATTCACTGCCATATTGAAGAACTGGCATCACATAGCAATCCGGAACTCTCTTCTTTGTTTCCACCGAAATTCTCCTGTCTCTTAATACTCTACTCAGCTTCTTGAATACATCCTTAGTCTTGCCAATACAGCTTCGGATCTCAGTGTCGCACTTTCCGTTTTCTGTTAGAAAACTTCCCAAAAAGAAATATTCGTTAATTTTTTTCCATATTACAACCAAATAAGTTTCGGTTACCTGGTGAGGAACAAACTGCAATAGTCTACAAGACTCGTCTTCTACCTCGTGTGAAGTAGAATCAGCTGGTGTTCTCCAGCTTGAAGGCATGACTTGGTCACAAACAGTTGATTCCATCGGGGAAAACCTTCTGTTCTGCTAGTTGACTTCGGATCATGGGTCACTCTGATAAAGCAATTAGAAATAAATTCCTTGCACCATAAAAACTACCAAATCTTTCTTATTTCTACACCTTTCCTTTGGGCTTACAATGACCTTGAGTGCTATAAAATTGACCTTGGCTCTCAAAACCCACCTCCTTTCAAGTGGTAACACAATAGATATTATCTGCTTCCAAGCTGGAAAACTGACACTTAAGTCATCCTGTTTATAAAATTAGCTGTCTTTAGAGCTTCCTGTCACATTCAGGAATTTCCTGAGGGTCTACTCTGCACAAAAGATACCATCAGTGAAGGCAAACATTGAAAATAAGAGGTATTATCTTGATGCTACCATTTCACAAGATAGTTTTGTCTTGGAATATCGGAAACAGTTCCAATGTTGTTAATGCTTGTCCTTTGTTTGTGATTTTCCTTTATTTCTGATTTTCGAGAAGCCTCTTTGTCGTCATCTTCCTGGCAGGATGAATGTTACGCTTAAATGCAAAGAGAACAATGTTAATGGCTGTTCTCTTGCTTTTGGTCTTTGGAGAAAAAACAGTTTGCTTTCAGAAGCGTTTATTTCTCCTCCTCCTCCTCCTCCTTTGCGTATTTTATAAAAAATGTAAGTAAAAAAAGAAGCGATGAAATGAAGAATTCTTGATAAATAGAGAAAAAATAATTTGAAACTACAATGGACGGCAAACAAATTATGATGATGAAAAACCCGATTTTTACAACTCTGATTACGAGAAGGCTGTAAAATATAATAGAAAAGTTAAGAGAAACCCTCTTCACAATTCACGAATTGTTGCCCTTGATTATGAAATAAATAACGGATAGTTTTCCGTTTGATTTTCTAAAAGCAATCTGTACAAGTGATCGATTGCTTGTGCCCTGCTATGCACACGCTTTCCATCATATCTCCACACCCTGGGCTGGTGTACTGTGCGTCACATGTCTGATGGTGCTAAAATCACAGGCTTTTTTTCCACACATTTCCAAGCTGCATGCTGGATATTATCTCTTATATGAACAACGTTCACCCTTTGCCAACAATCTCCAAGCTGGTTTGAATTCAAAAATTTTTTTTCTTTTTCTAGACTGGTTGCCAACTAAAACTAAAGAACTCAGTTTGTAAGCGAATGTAACAAACCCAATTTCCAGTATTTACATTATTCGGACTATTATCCTCATCTTTGTTGCCATTTATACGACGTTTCGGCTGTTGTACGCTCCGGCCTTCTTCAGGTGCTAGGAATTTTGAACCGAACCCTTTATTACAATCAGTGGATATAGATACCTGCTAGTTCCTGTGACTTGACCCAATGAGTTGTGAGTTCAATACCTGGCTACAGCAGTGGCGAACAAATAACTTTGAGAGTTGAGTTAAAGCGTTGATTAGTTCCTGTGACTTGACACAGATAGTTGTGAGTTCAATACCAGGCTACAGCAGTGGTGAACAAGTAACTTACACGGTTAGAGGGAGATAACTCAAGACTTCCAGAAGAGGCACTACTACAGAAGGAATGGAGTTCATATATTTTAGAATCTCTTGCAACTCTTTTGGAGGTCTCCTTGTTTATGTTGGCGAATGCTGCCATAATCCTTGCCTCCAGTTCATATTTGGTGTCACAAGGAATTTTGTGGGCCTCTTGCTTAACTGTGCCCCACACATAGTAATCAAGGGGGTTGCAGTCTGGGGAGTGGGGTAACCAGATTAATGAGATGTGGTCGCAGTAATTATAAGGCAGCCATGGGTGTTGTTCTCCTGCTGTTGTGTCATAGCGAAGGGTCCTCTTGCCAGACATAGTTTTCCAACGGCCACCCTCTTGACCCTTGACAGCGTAGACCTTTCTGTTGAGTCTGAGGCCCTCACCAACAAATTCAGGATTTCATTACTTGTAAGGATGAGTTTTCAGCGCTGATACACCTTCAGAAACACCATTAAACTCATTCAGCTTTTTCAGAATCCTCTGCACGGAAATGTTCGTATTGGAGTTTCCGGTGCGAATGCCAAATAATTCAACATGTCGCTTCCAAATTTTTGACAGAGCGAATTGCGTCATGGTGCTCTTTTTTCAACAGCCAACACGCATGCGCAAAATTTTTTAAAAATATTTATAAAATGCTGACAATTTACACATCGCACAGTATGTGTGATATATTAGGAAAATCAGCATCCATGGTTTTAACCTTTCGATATTGTTAGGCGTTATGGATTATCTGCCCAAAATGCCAAATACAGGTGGGTTATACTAAAATCAAGTAGGTACAAAAATTTAAATACCTGGGAAGCATTCTAACAGAAGACGGAAAGTGCGACACTGAGATCCGAAGGCGAATTGGCATGGCGAATGACGCGTTCCAGAAGCTGAGTAAAGTATTAAGAGACAGGAAACTTTCACTTTAAACAAAGAAGAGAGTACTGGATTGCTATGTGATGTCAGTTCTTCAATATGACAGTGAATGCTGGACAATATCCTCAAAGATAAAGAAAAAACTTGAATCAACTAAAATGTGGTTCTATACAAGGATGCTGTGGATATCATGGACCGAGCATGTAAACAATGATGAGGTTTTGGAAAGGATGGAAACGAAAAGGAAATTAATACTGACCATCAGGAAGAGACAAAGTTCCTGGGACATGCAATGAGGAAGGAAGGCTTGGTGAACCTGATACTAACAGGCTAGATAGAGAGGAAAAGAGACAGAGGACAGCAGCGGATAACATATTTGAAGGGCCTGAGCGAGTGGATGACAGAACGGGGGTTGCGTCGAGTTACAGGAGAAAGTGTGCTAAGAGTTACTAGGGATAGTGAGGCTTCGAAGGCTACGAAGGCCATGATCGCTTATGTCCTGAAAGGGCAACGCACATAGAAGATTTCCTAACGTTTTATTTGGAATGCTCAACATAAACTTTTAAACGCATAACAGTATTGATTCTGACCAATAACTGTTTAATAATTATATATATATATATATATATATATATATATATATATATATATAAAGTAATTTTGGCGGACCCGAAAGAGACTACTACCACCTTTTAAATTGTTTTTTTTAATATTTTTTTTTATTTTTTAGTTTTCAGTGCAATCCTCTCGATTACACTCTAAACTTTCTGATTGACAAAAAAAATTTGGAAAAATTTCAATATTTCAACAATTTTAGTGGGGGCTCAGTTTTTCATATAACGTTATAGTAAATCGATCCTCTATTTTGGGACCACTCGCCGGTATGACATTACCACCACCTGTAAATTTGTTGATTATCAATTTTTTTTTTTTTTTTTTTGCTTTTTTCAGTGCAATCTTATCGATTAAACCCAAAATTTTCCGATTGACAAAAAAATTTCTAAAAATTTCAACATTTAAACAATTTGGGCGGAGGGCTCGGTTTTTCATCATACAACCTTATAGTAAATCGATCCTGTGCAATTAACTTTTTTGCTTGGGCATATTCAACAAGTGAACCCTTTGCGAAATTTTTGAATAAACCCATTCTTGGAGTTTCTGAGGAAGATGCCATCGTAAGAACTGAAGAAAACTTGAAAAAGACAAAAACAAGAGCAACAACCCCCCACCCCCCCCAAAAAAAACAAAGTGACCCCGAATCGAGTGGTTCTAAAATGAAGGATCGATTTACTATAACGTTGTATGAGAAAGTGAGACCCCCTCAAAAAAAAAAAAATTGTTTAAATATTCAAATGTTTTCAAATTTATTTTTCATAATCGGAAACTTTATGTAATAACCGACAAGACTGCGCTGAAAAAAGTAAGAAAAACAACAAATTTAAATATGGTGGTAGTCTCCATCAGGTCCGGCGTAATTTTGATGGACACACTTATTTGAATAGATGCTCTATTTTATTTTAAGCAGCATTTATTTCGTTTACCAAGAGCTCGTGTGGTTTGAGCATATTTTGTTTTGTCTTCCGTCAGCTTACAATGAATTTAGATAAAAAAAACTCGACCCTCCCCCATTACTAACTTTAATAAAACTGAATATTTTTTTCTGTTGATATTTCCTATCAGGAGTACTTAATCTATAGTAATAAGAAGAAATAAAATTATTGTTTCTGTCTGCAGTTCGTATTATACAATCTCTGCTATAAAAAATAAATCAATAAAAACTTAATAAAGAAAAGAGAGAGAGAGTGAGATAAAAGCCATTTCGGATGGACATGAAAGGATAATTTAATTTTATACTGATTTAATTTTGCGAGTAGAGGGCGGGTGAACACCAAGGGAGGAGACGTTAGATTGTAACTGAGAAAGAGAGAAAAACAAAAAAAAGTATGAGATCTGAAGATCCAAATGAAAAAAAATATGAAAGAAAAAATAGGGGAGGGTAAAAAACGGCAAATTATATTCAGAAGAGGTTGTATATGTAAGTATGACTAAGCGTGCAATCGCAGCAGTCCTCTCTCTGTTTCTCTCTCCAACCTTATCCCTATCAAATGTGTACACCATCCAGTCCGCCTGCCAAATAGCATTGAAAGATTTCAGCCTGTAAATGAAACCTTCTTTCCAAATAAACTGATATTGTTCTAGAGACGGTCGGAGGTTGGGGATGACAGCGAAAGCGTTCTTTGTTTTATCTCTTGAGTTCTGTTTCTTAATTTCGTTATCTTCAGGCCAGAACTTGTTGATGAATTGGTGCCATCAGTCTCAAGTGAGCCAATTTAACGTGCGCCAATGATAGATGCAGGGATTTTTTTCTTTTCTTTTTTCTAGCAGCCTATCAGTTCAGGAGGCAGTGTAGCAGTCCGTTTTTATTACTTGTTGGCTGATTTTAAGAAGGGCCCTGTTTCCCCTGTGAGAGTCTAATCATAATATTCAGCCTCCAGGGAAGGTCCATCTGGTTTTGATTAAAGAAAAAGAAAGAAAGAAGACTTGACCAATAAAAAAAAGTGACGAAGTGAATTAAAGAAAAAATAATGCATTAAAAAACAGTGAATTTATTGCTTCTTTTTTTTCTGGAAGGTATAATAAAGAAATGTACGGCTGACTAAAATGCTATATGAAATAGCACTGTTTCATCAGTAATGCTTGCCTTCATTCATGACCAAAAACAATCCCTTCTTCCTGATTTTCAATGCATTCCTATAGTAAAATCATTAGCAATACATTAACATTATTCATATAATAGCCTTATTCTATCAGTAATGCTTGCATTCATTCTTGACAACTGACAATGCCTTTCTTCCTGATTTTCAATGCATTCCTATATTAAAATAATTAACAATATATTTGCATTATACATATAATAGGCGTAATCTATCAGTAATGCTTGCATTCATTCATGACCACTGACAATCCCTTTTTACATGATTTTCAATGCATTCCTATAGTAAAACCATTAGCAATACATTAACGTTAAACACATAATAGACCTATTCTATTAGTTATGCTTGTATTAATTCCTGACCACTGACAATCCCTTTCTTCCTGATTTTCTATGCATTCCTATATCAAAATCATTAGTAATGCATTTACATTATACATATAATAGCCCTATTCTATCAGTAATGCTTGCATTCATTCCTGACCACTGACAGTTTCTTTCTTCCCGATTTTCAATCCATTCCTATAATAAAATCATTAGCAATAAATTTACATTATCCATATAATAGCCCTATTCTATCAGTAATGCTGGCATTCATTCCTGACCACTGACAATCCCTTTCTTCCACATTTACAAAGCATTCCTATGGTCAAATCATTAGCATTGCATTATATATATATATATATATATATTAGTCCAATTCTATCACTAATGCTTGCATTCATTCTTGACCAAAGACAATCTCATTCCTACAGAGTTATTGGGAAGAAATTTCAATCATATTTATAAAGCCCTAGTCAATTATCTATATACTACATTTAATAATAATAATGAAAATAATAATAATGGCCTCTCATATGTCTCTACTAGGGAAACCAGCTAATCCCTGTTGCTGATACCTGCTCAGGTACATTTGTGTTTGTTCAACACCTACAGAACCCACTTGTGGTTTATATTGCAACTAGGCTGAGCAGACCATAGTTAGAGTTTTTGGGAGAGAGTGCTTTCTCTGGTGTGATCAACAATCCGGACAAGGCCAGCATGTTCACCCCCTCGGTCACGATGACTTGTCACTTCGTGCTGGCTCGACCGTATACAGCTTCAGAAAAAGTTCCGTCAATCTAATTTCAATCACTAAGCTTGACTTGAACCTTGGTATAGTTTTCAGGCTCTTTCGAAAGGTCCCACGTGCTAGAATCGCCAAGACTGATAACATCAAGAAATCACCTTCCCGACAAATCGATTATGGTGAGATTCAAACCCGGGTCATGGTCAGAAAGTCAACTTTTTAACCACTCGGCTGCGTGCACCTGTAAGAACTATGCTCTTTATTGGCTGAAATTTAGGATTAAAAATGTAACAAAAGAATAAGAAGTCGTGGAGAAACACAAACGTCTTCTTTAGAGGGCTTGGTACATAAAAAGATGAGGAAGAAGCGAAGTGAACTGAAAATTTTTTTTTAGATGTACAAGAGAAGGAATTTTCTCAAAAAAATATGAGAACTGGTTTCGCTTCTTAATTGGGGTCTCGTCATGTCTTGCGTGTAAGCCCCCTTCTCTATTCCCTGTTTCTTTGTTTGAATCTGACTCTCTCTTCCTACCAGTGAATGAATCAGTCAGCCTCTTGCCGTAAATCGCACTTTTTTTCTGGTACTAATGACCTCTCTTCTCCATCTTCACGAACCGTTTTTCACTCTTGATTTCTGATCCATCTTATCGAACGAGGGAACGCCGAGGGGTTTCTGTCGGCAGGGGGTTGAAAGTGCAAAGTTGAATCTTTTAAAAGTCGCCTGCTTTCTGAACTCAGTCGTATCACACCATTCAACTTGAATTAACTCTTTTCTCTAACCTTATCACTTTCTCACCGTCTCTCTCCCCCCCTCCTCCCCCCTCTTTTTTAAATTTTTTTTCCTCGCCCTACATTTTTCTTTTCTTTTTCATTAGTCTATGAGATTTCTTACTGACCAGAGCTTCAGGTGTAAATGGGTGATACCATTTTTCATCAGCGTTCCACCCAAACCTTCCAAATGAGCAACCTTTAAAGTAAGCCCGTCCGCCCACGAAAAACCTTTGCCCCACCCGTCTCCACCCAGACATGTTTTATGTCTGTAGACTTCATCCGCTAGATTTCTTTCCTTGCAAGTAGTAGGCTCTCTTGTCACCTTTCTTGGAGAGTTACAACGGGAATGGCAGATACCGTTACAACTGACCATTCATCACGAGTAATTACCACTGAAACCTTTCTCCACCCGTGTCCCACCTCTTCCCCGGCCCAGCCCAGGGACCTGCTGCATCCATCGTGATTTTGAATCCCGGTTTAGATGTCTTTCGCTTGTTAGCCATATCCTTCTCTATTTTCGAGTTTGATCTTCGGCTGATATGTATTATTTCTTGGAAATTGGTTGAGGGTTACAAATATCCCCGCCCCAATTCTGTTTTAGGGGAAAGAATCCGATTATTACTCATTAATTCACATTCAGCACTCTGACTAACAACTACATTTGTTATGTGGTATTTTTTTGAAAATACAAAGTATTTATATTGTATTTTTGCTTCGCATTTCAACTGGTGTCTGAGTAGAGATGTTGATCATAAATATTTTTTTGAAAATACAAAGTATTTATATTGTATTTTTGCTTCGCATTTCAACTGGTGTCTGAGTAGAGATGTTTATCATAAATATTTTTTTGAAAATACAAAAATACTATTTAAATCATAATTCAAAGGCACCTCGCTATGAAAGAAGCACTATATATCATAATTTTTTTTTAACATCAAACTTATATTATTTAACGGTGTAAGAAAAAAAAAGTAGACAGACGCTCCTGCGATGTCCAGCCGCACGATCACGTGATAGCTTTAAAGAACCTTCCTAAAAAAAAAAAAAAAAAAAAAAAAAAACACTAAAATAAATAAGTCAAACATGAAAACCTAATAACAACACCGGAAAAATAACGTCCTTGAAAATGGCCTGTGAAGAGGCTGAAAGCAATTGGAAAGTTGAAAATTATGGAACATTTTTTACATTACTTATCTACAGCAAAAAGGAAACATAAAAATACTGGAAAAATTAAATAAAAAATTAATAAAATCTATGTTGGTCATTTTTAACGATACATGCTTAAATGAAAAATTGCTGCCAATATATATATATATATATATATATATATATATATAAACATATACTGTTAAATATGAGAGACAATGAATGTCTATTATGTTTAATCATGAGCCGTTCTAAACATCGTATTTTGGCTTTAATTTCAGATGAAAATAAAGACAAAAATTCTCCAACATTTGGATAATTGCTAGTATATATAAAATAAGCAAGTGAAAGAATAGGTAGATTAAAACCCACTATTCATGCATTGTTTTATAAAGATTGCTCGATACAAAGCAAAACTTAATTTTGTTGTTACAATGGTTTATAAATGAATTATATCACTACACAAAAATGTTCATGTCTTGCAACAGCGCTGTCTACTTTAGGTTTTAATTTAAAAATAAATGGTGAAAATTATTTATTTTTCTAAATAGATCATTTTCACAATTAATTTTAAAAAATCACCTGAAGAACAGTATTCTTCTAAAACCTGAACATTTTTGTTTAGTGATATAATGCATTTATAAATTACAACATTATAAGAGATAATAACTATACTCGTGTCGAAAAGCCTTCCACGGATCTACGAAGAAGGGAAAAATGGTTTTAAAAAAAGAAAGAGCTAAGTACATGGACATCAGGCAAAAGAGTTCGGACCGAGTCAGCACGTAGCCCAAAGAAAAACCCCGACACGAGTAATCAACTAACACAAAAGCGCTCAATTAGGTAGAGCGGAATAAGTAAAGTATACCTAGTGAGCCAGACAGGCCTACCTAGGTTTCACCAAAACGGATCGTCAATGAAAGCCGGCTTTCCCTGACGATCCGTTTAGGTGAAACCTAGGTAGGTCTGTCTGGCTCACTAGATATACTTATATGTATATATACGTATAGACAAATAATTAGTCTTTTGTCATAATCAAATTAGGTCAGTAGACATTTGTATTAAGAAAGTGTTCAATAAAATTATATTGTAGTATTTTGAATATTTTTTTTTATTTGGAAATGTGTTTTTTCCGCAAACTAAGTTCTAACCTTTTAGTATTTGCAGACGATTTACAAAAACTAAATTGCAAATTGTTACTGTAATTCTCCTGAAGATACCTAGGTTACGGAAATAACACATTTCAAAATGAAAAAATATATATTTATCCAAATAAGAGCGAAAAATAATATGACAACGTTCAAAACAGTAATTTAAAACAGTGCTCAATATAAAAACATCGCTATGAATAGTTATTATTAATTATTACGTCACATGTACAAACTACTACAAAATTGTATATTTTGTTTTGACATTGAAAGAACAATGTCTCATCATTTTACTGACAATTATGGTAATAAACATTTTTTTATCAAAAAACAAATTTCTTTAAAGAAAGACATTTCCCTTTACTTTTTATTGTTTTTTTTTTCTGTATGAGCTAAAAAGTTATTTAAAAAAAAAGGGAGGACAAATATGGAAGAAAAGTTCAGAAAATAAAATGAAAAATCAAGAAAAGGAAAAGAAAGAGGAAAGAGAAAGATACAAAAGAAATAGAAAGTGAAGAGGAAAATAACTGTGAAAATCTAGAGAGGAAAGAGCCAATGAAAATGGCGAAGAGAGAGAAATTTGAAATTTTGGCCGGAAGTGAATTGTAGGCAGGTATTGACCTCGGTTTTGTTTCAGTTCAAATCGTTTGTCATTTTAAAAAAATTTTGAAATCACATTCACACACATAAAAACTATTCATAAAATGTTAAATAAATGATATTAAAAAAGCAAAAAAAAAAAAAAAAAAACACACACACGAAGATATAAATTTATTTGACCAAATATTATAAATTCTGTATTTTTCATTTTCCTCTTTCTTTTCTTTTTCGTGACTTATCTTATTTTCTGATCTTTTCTTCCCTCTTTCTTCTCCACTTTTTTTACTCTTTTTACCTCGTACGGTGATAAAAAAAAACTTCAAACATAAAAGAAAGTGTTGTTTTTAAAACAATTTTTCAGAATGAAAACGTTTATGACCATCATTCTTAACTTCCTGATGAGATATTGTTCTTTCAATGTCGAAACAAAATGTACAATTTTGCAATAGTCTGTAGTTTTCATATGTTCTAATGTAGTAATATATAATATATCTATATATATAAACAAAGATTTGTACCAGCAGAAACAACAAATTGCTTTAAACAATATTGACGTCATTGTGCTAACCTGAGGAACCTTTCGGCCAACACTTCTCAAAGGTATTCGTTGGCGTTATTATGAATAATAAAGCATGACAAGGGAAAACAACACAAGAGCTGTGTATTTACACCCCCTTAAATTTCAATTACTTTGATTAAACTTTACTTTTAGACGAGCTCCTTCTTTCCCCCGCTTTGTAAGTAAATTTTTTTCTTATAGATGTTATAAATTATACTTTAGAACATGTACACACTACTGTTTACTACAAAATTGTACAATTTGTCTTGACATTGAAAAAAAAATGTCTCATCAGGTAGTTAATAATGATGGTTTTTTTTAAAATTCACCCCCTTTGATTTCTTTTTTTTTTCTCATTTTTCCTCTCCTTTTTACCTCGTACGAACACTTTTCCAAAAAGAAAGTGAATTTTCATAAATTTTCTTTTAAAAAAAATAATGTTTATTACCATCTGATGCAACATTGTTTCAATATCGAAACAAAATGTACAATTTTGTAGTAGATTGTAGTTTGTACGTATTCCAAAGTATAATTTATAATAAATATTCATTGCTCTATTTTTATATTGAACACTGTTTTAAACGTTGCAAATATTTTCTTCGTTTTTTATTCATTTGTATGTGTGTGCATATATATATATATATATATATATATATATATATATACTTAACCACAACACATTTTATGCAATTTTTAACGAAACTTAAAGAAAATAGGGATTGCCGCCTCTCTCTCTCTCTCTCTATATATATATATATATATATATATAATTTTTTTTCTCCCATTTGTAAACGAGTTATTACGCGTAATGACTCATTTACAAATGGAAAATATTCAAAAGTTCTAAAATTGTTGTATTGAACACGTTTTAATACAAATGTGCACTGGTCTAATCTTATTATGGCCAAAAACTAAGCATTTAAACAATCAATCAATATATATATATATATATATATATATATATATATATATATATATAGTCTTTGTTAAACTGCAAATAACTTTCCATAACTGTTTGCTAGTGATGGAAAAAAAATATCCGAACTAAAGTTTATGTCCGAGCTTTCGATCCACATGAGTCATCATCAGGTGTGTGAAAAAAGTAAAATGAAGGCGAGGAAATGAAGTGTTAAAAAACTGCATTTTTTTTTTTAAAGTGTCTTTATTTTAACAATTTTTTTTTTTCTGTAAATTTGAATCCGATAAATCAAAGCAACGTGACAACATCACGCTAACGTGTATCAGTCACGTGCAGTGACACTCTTTTTTTGTTTTTCTTTGCTATTTTGCATCTGCAACCGCCATGCTTGAAGGTGGTGATTTGCATACTGGGAAGGACGAATCATTTCAGTGGATCTAGAATGTTAATCTTTTTTAAATAAAACTTGTTTAAAGCAGTTGTCTGATTAGCTGAAGGGCGTGCCGAAAAGTTATTGTCTGCCAAGAGAAGACTCTCCAAAACTTGTGATGTTTGCACATTGGTAGATGAAGTGAGGCAGGAGCCTTATCTACCAAGAGCTTCAAGAAATAGGTCCCAGGATAAAGCTTTTTAAAAAAAGACGATCTAGAATTAAATGAAAACTATGATGATCTATAAACTAAAACCGTCATTAAAAAATCAGGATATGGAATCAGTTAACACCAAAAACACTTCAAATACTTAGATGCCTACTTAAGTTAAAAAAAAAAATTATTTATTTATAATTATTTACCACCAAGCAATGCAGAATTGTCATTGGTGCGCATGGGGTTAGAGAGGGAGAGAGATAGAGAGAGAGGGGGAGAGAGAGAGTGAGGTACATGGGATGCCAAAGAAAGGATGAGAGTTGATGCGATTTGAGGAGGTGAGTGGTATTTAGGAAATTTGAAGATGGCAAATGAAGTTGAATTTAAATTTTAAGAGACTGTAGAAGTTTTCCACAGACAGGAAGTGCGAGAAAAGAAACTGTTGGAGTAGAAGTGGAAGTTGCATTTGGCGATTTTGACAGCAAAAAGGCGAACCTTTGTTGCCAATTTAGTAGTACAAGCAAGTTCATAAGTGAAAGAAGCTCGTCAGAGCAGAAGCCGTGAAAACATTTGTAGAAAAGACAGAGAGAAGCCACATCCCGTCGGTAAGAAAGTGACTGAAGGCGAGCAGCCCAGTCAGGATGGATAATATTGCAGATCCTCCTTTGGATTTTGTCCAGAACCTCGGAATGAATAGCAGAAGCACTCAATCCAATATAGCAACAGTATTCAATGCACAGGCGAATGGTAGATTTATAAATGTGCAAGATGGATTCTGACGAGAACATCGGGATAAATAGCAGGAGCACTCGACCAGATATAACGACAATACTTAATGCTCAGAAGGATTCTGACGAGATAAAACTTTCTGGCCCGACAGAGAAGCCTGACCTTCCTAGTAGTAGATATAGGAGAGAAAGAAATTAAAACTGAAACAGACTGTGCTAGATGGAGTTTCAACCAATACTTTCGGCGAGTGAACACAGTGGGTCTTGGCGAAAATAACACTTTCTTAAACCTTGTTGGCTCGTGCTATAGAATCACAAAGAAGTGTGCCAAATAGCAGAAACATCACTTGTGGACTACCAACAGCAGTAACAACTAAAATGGATGGCACATATAACTTGAAGAAAGAAATGAAGACATAATCAACATGTTCAAGTTTCACACTACTTCAAACAAAATATTAAGACGGAAACTCCTGTTAATACTGCAAAGAGAAATAACAGCTAATTGATTTCATAAACGTATTTTCCTGAAAAATTATTTTAACAGAAAAATTTTATAAATTCCATCCATCAACAATTCTGTCAATGAATGCTTTATCAGGAATTACTAATATTATCATTAACATGAGCACGTACGCGCGGGCACGCATACACACACACACACATATATATATATATATATATATATATATATATATATATATATAAGGGCTTGATACCACAGATTATAAATATTGATTTGAATGGGTAAAGCATTTATTTTCTTATTAAATTATCTTCAATCGTATTCCAACTTTTGCCCCCCTCATTTTTTATGTTTTCATGATCTTCCTGTTACGTCAATTAACTTGGCAACTTCTGAACACGTGTTGGCCTGAAAGGATTCTAAAGGTTAAGAAAAAAGTCTTCTGATCTATTTAAAGCAGCATATATTTATAAAACTATGAAAGTATGTAGCTGAATACTAGTCAGTCAGTTAAGTGTCATACGTGATACACACTTTGGGCGATCATGTCTCTTTCGAGACATGACTTACTGGACAGAAGATTATCTCGCAGTAAGTTACCATTACTTTCTACGGTAGACTGGTTGCCAACCAGCGGCAGCGGAACCGGTTGCTTTGTCTTCAAAATAGCTCATAGTATGTGCGTTGTGGTGCAGTGGATCTCGTCACGGAACTCAAAATCAGACAGCCAAGTTCGAATTCCAGTTGAATTCGTTGCATTCACTTACGCCCAAATACCCTTAAGAAAGGTATTAATCCGTCTCTTCCTTCCAGTTATGGATTAAATAACAGGATAGATTTGGTTCTATAGCCTTGGCTTGCAACCAGTCTACCGCAGAAAGTAATGGTAACCTACTGCGGGATAATCTTCTTCCCAGTCAATCGTGTTTTTTTTCTAGAAATGATCGCCCAAACGTGTATCACGTATGGCACTTATGTATTTTTTTTTTTCAATTGGAGTAGATAGACTAAACTATCGCCCGGTTCACACTCCACCCACGTCTATTGAACAGGTGAAGAGGCTTATCCCTTGTTTCCTGTTTAGGATGCGGTTTCCGGTTTTTCTCTTTTCTAATCTTCTCACTCTTATGTAGCCCCCTGCACATCAGTGGCGTTACCGCCTTGCTTGGGGTGATATGATTAAAAAAAATATATATATATATAGCTTTGAAAGTATGTAGCTGAATACAATTCAGTCAGTCAAGTGCTATACGTGATACGTATATATATATATATATATATATATATATGCGCTCACGATACTTCAATCAGGGTCGCTATCCATGTCTCCACCAAACTTGTAGTCAAGTGGATGACATTCACTTACGTGCTAATATTCTTGGGAAAGGTATGAGACGTGGTTCTATAGACATGGGTGGTAGCCGGTCTAGGAGAAGGACAGCAGTGAATTCAAAAACCAGCGGAGGGTCGTTTGGGATCTTTGTGGCATACTGTGCACTAGATCTCTGTATTCGTTTTGGAATATCACCCAGTAACGCTACCGTGGTTTCAACCTTTCGGTATCATGAGGCATTTGATATTAACTGATCATCCAACGCATCTTCGACCGCATAACGAAAAGTTTAAAACAAGGGAGGAGCTTGTCAAGATTGTAAACATTTTCATCCGGGTTTGTACGCTCCTAAAATATATTTTCTGATGTGTTTATATCCGGGCTTTACTTCGAATCTTTTATTTAGCATATACGTATTTATTATTATTTTTTTTATAATCATATCGCCCGAAGCAGGGGGTTAAATAGGAGGAAAGTTATGAGAAAGAGTGACAGATTATAGGAGGTGTAAGAAAGTGGGTAAGAGAAGGATGCCTTTGATAATAAAATGAGGGATCAGTTCATATATTGGTTGTAATGTAGAATTGATCCCCTACTTTATGACCACATTATAATAGTATAAACATTTTTTTATTTAATAATCGTATCGCCTCAAGCAAGACATTTTATTGCCACTGTTTTACAGGGAGTTATATAGGAGGAAAGTTATGAGAAAGAGTGACAGGTTATTGGGGGTGCAAGGAAGTGGGTAAAAGAAGGATGCCTTTGACAATAAAGTGGGGGATCAGTTTATATATTTATTGTAATGTAGAATTGATCCCCCACTTTATATTTACATTATAACAGTATATAATTTTTTTTAATAATCATATCGCCCCAAGCAAGGCATTTTACTGACACTGTTTTGCAAGGGATTACATAGGAGGAAAGTTATGAGGAAAAGTGACAGGTTATAGGGGGTGTCAGGAAGTGGCTAAGAGATGGATGCGAATACAGATAAGTTTTTTTTTATAATCATATCGCTCCGAGCAAGGCATCTTATTGTCACTGTTTTGCAGGGGGTTACATAGGAGGAAAGTTATACGAAAGAGTGACGGGTTATAGGGGGTGTCAGGAAGTGGTTAAGAGAAGTATGAGAATACTGATGAGTGGAGTGGAGTGGACGGAGAAAGGAACATGAGAGAGAGGATGTAGGTTTTTGAGATAGATGATTATTGACTTTACATTTAATTTCTTGGAGATTTTAGCTGTCAGGGAAGCAAGTAAATGGATAGGAATTCCACAGGCGAGAAGTGCGACAAAAGAAGCTGTTGGAGTAGAATTTGCGTTTACATTTTATTGGTTTCGCAGTAAAAGAGTGGGGCCTAATTGCTCATCTTGTTGCTCGTGTAAATTTATATATAGGGGGCACCTGTTAGCTAAGTTTATCGGAGCAGACGCCGTGAAAGTATTTGTAGAAGAGACACAGGGAAGCCACATATATTTATATGTAGCAATTAATCTATTTTTTCAGTCTGAAGTTAAGCAACATCGAAACTGGCAAGTACCTATATGGGTGACCGCTTGCGAATACCAGGTGCTGTAAGCTTGGATATGTGGGTGGTGTAATGAATAATGGCTCGGGATTTTTAGTCTGACAGCCAAGTTCCAACTCCCGTTCGTTTCTTTATATCCACTTATATATACTTATTGTGAAAACGTATGAATCCACCTCTTCTCCCCCGTGATGTGGGTTAGTTAGTAAAACTATCACAAAACCATTATTACTCCCCCCACAAAGAATTATTACAATCTGAAAATATTTCTGGCTTTAAATAACCTGCAATGGGCCGATAAGTCATAAAAAACGAATCAGTCAATCAATAAAATAAGGATTAGCTACACAGGCATGTTTTTTATTTATTTAAATTTTCTGGAATATAAATATATAGAAGCTACCGTGACCACAAAGTGAGGGATCTGTTTTACTTTGATTGTAATATAGTATTGATACCCCACTTTATATCCTCGTAATTTCTGGTTTATTTATCAAATTATGATTAATTATTAATCCTTTTCTTCTACTCCAACTATGGGTTGAACAGTAAGACTTGCATCACTGAACGATTATCTTTTGAAAAAATTATCACAATCTAAACATATTTCTGGTTTTAAATAACCTGCAAAGGGTTGATAAACCGTAAAAAAACGAATCAATCTTCCCAGTTTGCTTGTGGTCGAGGAAAAAAAAACACCTAGACGATATATTTTTTTAAATCTTTTTCTTTTTTTTTTCCTTTTTTATTCCTTTTTTTTCTTTTTTTTTCGCGATTCCTTCTATCTTCGCAAGGTTCTCACTTCCAGACATGCTGAAGCATCCCCACAGCATTAGAACCCAGCTATATTCCTTTGAAAGTCGGTTAAATGTATTTGCTTGCTTCGAAAGAACTTCTATCTTTCAAGGTGTAATTCTGTTGAGGAGAATCTTCAGTTTTTTTATGTAAACTTCGCAATACTGAAGACTATTCTTGATAAAATTGCTCCTTCAAGACAACGAAAGAAGACCTGCTCGTTCCAAGGAATTTTATTCTGCCACGTTCCAAAAATAAAAGACGTCAGATATCGTTTCAGTTCATTTTGCGCCCTGTCGCTTGGGTTCAACTATACGCCGATTACAGACTCCTGCAGAGGAGTATACTCTTCCTCCAAAACGGACTTATTTTTTTACTATGCTCATATCTCCAAGTTTTACCCTCGTACAAACCACATCTATGTCTCTTGTTTATTTTTGTTTTGACTCGTGCAAACTAAATCCGTGTCTATATATATATATATATATATATATATATATATATATATATATATACTCTCCATTTTTTGTACTCTAAACTTCTCTCTTTCGTTCAAACTAAACCAGTGTTTTCGTTGTTTTTTTTTTTTGTTTTGTTTTTTTTTTACTCTCGTACAATCTAAACCCGTGTCTTCGTTTTTTTAATCTCCATTTTTTTGCATTGGAGTGTAAACTAAATGCGTCTCTACATTTTTGTTTTTACTCTCGTTCAAACTAAACCCGTGTCTTCGTTTTTTACTCATTTCCCAAATTAAACCCGGTTCTCCTTTTCTTTTTTTTTTTTAAACTTTTATGCTAATCAGTACTCGTATGTCTACGTTTTTTGACTCTTGTGTAAACTCAACTTATATGCTAACTTTTCGACTCGCGTGTAGGCCAGGCCTATAGCTAACTTTTTGACACTCATCAAATCATGACCGATAGAATGGGAAATTATTTTAGGTTAAAAAGGACAATAAATCAAATTTTCTTATCCGCCGCGCATATATATATATATATATATATACACACACACACACACACACACACACACACACTTCATCTAATAAAATTTCCAGTACTCTGTTACATTTAAATGTATATTTTCATCTTGATTACTTTTTTTTCCGAATGTGTTTTTGTGGGTAGGAATTTTTTGTATTAATAGCTTTATTTTTGCGAACGTTTTATATTTATTTAGATTTTTGTTTTCAATTATTTTTTTTTAATTTTTGTTTTCAATTATTTTTTTTTTAATTTTTGTTTAACTAATTCCATTGTTTGTTTTATTTTCTGTTTTATTTTATTTTTTTAGGTGAGTTTTTAAAAAGTTTGCTGTAAAAGTAAGTTTTTTCTTTTCTTTTGTAATGAGTCAAAGTAAAATGTTTCAACATAATCTAAAAATGGAAGCCGAAAAACCTTTTTTAAATATTAGAATAAAAACAAATAAAAGCTGACGATCTTTCATTCTGTGTCAGTAAATTCAAGAAATATTCCGTTATTTCATTATGCAAGCGCGATGAGATCGTCCTGAAGCACCAATTTTTATTAGTGCTAATTTAATACCGACAGTTCTCATGAGTCAACATAAATATCTTCTGCAAGATAGATATCATGTGACTATTGACTTACTGAATAATAGAATATGTTTCCCAGGCATGGAAGCGTGACTAATACTTGACTGTATTGCAAGCAAGCGATCAAATTTGTTGTATTCTACTGTTGTTTTATAGGAAGTGTAAAATTTGTTACCTTTGTTGAATAGTTGTTACTGATCTCAAGTATGTACATGAAAAAGTTAAGAATGAAAAACGAAATATATATTCTTTACAAAACTACGAGTAGAAAAAAAAAAGGTCCATAACAGCGAGATCCGGTGAACTCTTTACCTACATTAGCAGCCCACCCGTTCAAGCAAACAACCAAATTTGTTGTACTTCAATGTTTTGTCTTTTTGTTTGTTTGATTTTTTTTTTTGTTGGGGGTTTGAACACGCTGAAGCGTTTTGAAATCATCGCAGTATTTAGTATTGTTGAATATATCACTAATATTTTTGTTGAGATTTACAAACTCGACGTTTCGTTCAATTTCGTAAACCAATCGATGAAATTTGAATGAGCTGATTTATCTAGAAAATACTTTGACAAAAACCCTACTTCGCAGTTTAATAATTTCTTTGATTTAGTTTTGTAGGACTTCATGGTAAACCTTTTTTTAAAATTTTTAACAGCGAAAAATTCTTACGATTTCTTATTCTTGAGCATGCAACATAAAACTGGCCATGCGTAAATATTTCTTTCTGGAGCCAAATTCCAACATTTTTCTGGCGATTGGCCATGAGATTTGTTTATAGTTCTCACAAACGCAAGGCGAACTGGAAAATGGATTCTTGTATAATAGTCGGTCTCTGTCGGTCAAGGTTGACCATGGGTAGCATCCTAGTTGTCTGGAGCATCGGCGTCTGTGACTGTAGATGCGGGATTGACAGTTTTTGTTGCAGAGGCTGCATTTATGTTTTGTTTCTGGTCTGTCGGAGCTGTCATTTTGCATTTTTACGAACCCGCCTCTCTACGGCGACTTGTGTTAGTTGCTCCTTCCTTGATTTGATTTGTTTTGTTAGGCCAGAGTTCCTCTTCATTTGGTCCGGTTGACTGCTACGCTCTCCCATGATTCCGTGTTGATGCTCTCAGCCTTCATATCGCGTTTTATGATGTCACGATATCGCACCTGTGGCCGCCCAGTGGGTCTTCTTTCAGAGGTCAGCTCTCCATACAGCAGATCTTTGGGAATGCGACCGTCTGGCTTGCGGTGGACATGGCCTAGTCAGCGGAGACCGTGCTGTTTAAGGAGTGTGAACATGCTAGGCAGACTCGCGCGAGACAGGACCTCAGTGTTGGGCAACTTGTCTTGCCATGAGATTCCCAATATGCGTTGGATACTTCTCACGTAGGTGTTCAGACGCCTCTCTTGCCTGGCGTACGTAGTCCATGTATCTGCCGTATAGCAGTGTACTGATGACACAGGCGTTGTACACTGCCATCTTTGTCTTCACTGTCAACTTGGAGATCGTCTAAACACGTGTTGTGAGGGGTGCAAGATTTGTGGCTGCATTCCCAATTCCCTTGTCGAGCTCTATGTCCAGGGAGCTAGACCGCAAAATGCAGACGCTAAGTCGAATCTATCTCTCTATCTCTCTATCTATCAAACAAACAAACAAATACTTACACAACGTCCACCCTCGTCACTTTTTAGATATAAATTCTACTATTGCTTTATGGGAAGTGTAAAATTTCTTACCCTTTTTGAATACAGTGGAACCTCCACTTATAAAACTAATTCGTTTTGGAAATCGTTTCATAACGTGAAAATTTCGTAAGTAGAGACGCTTTTTACCCTATAAATGCCCTAATCGGTTCCAAGCCTTCACCTCGAACTCCTCAAAATCTTGTGAGGCAACAGCATCGGACCACAGCTTTCTCCAAGCCGCATTAAGGACACGTCTGGTCACCTCCTGCCAAGCCATGTCGATTGTCTTGAGGCAAACAACAATATCGAAGTGCTGCTTCCAAAACTCACGGAGGGTAAGCTGGTTGTTTTCAGTGATGTCGAAACACCTCTTGAACAGGTATTTCATGTAGAGTTTCTTGAAGTTCGAAATGACTTGTTGGTCCATGGGCTGGAGGATAGAGGCGGTATTAGGTGGCAAGTACAGCACCTTAATAAACTGCTCCAGGATATCATCTTCAAGGCCGGGTTGGTGGGCAGGGGCATTATCGAGAATGAGGAGGAACTTGAGGAGGCAATGAGGTGGACTCTGGGAGCTACGAGTAGCAGCGCGTATTTTGAAATTTTTGCCTTTCGTATCATGAAATTTCTTTCGTAACATGAGGCAATATTTTTCCGAAGAGTAGATTTTTTTAATAATCATATCGCCCCAAGCAAGGCATTTTATTGCCACTGTTTTGCAGGGGGTGACATAGGAGGAAAGTTATGAGAAATGTGACAGGGGGTGTCGGGAAGGGGGTAAGAGAAGGATGAGAATACTGATGAGAGTGAAGTGGACGGAGATAGGAGCATGAGAGCTCATAAATCTGGAATATAAATATATAGAAACTAACATTGCCATAAAGTGAGGGATCAATTTTTTATAATGATTATCATCTAGAATTCAACCCCCACTTTATACCCACATCATGATTCAGTAATGAATAATCAAGTATCATCTTTACACGTCTCCAGAAAAAGAATCTATAAGATTGATATCCAGTAAACTCTATACATTCGCAGAACCCCGTATATCATTTAAGCCGATATCAGATTCTTGCTGGTTACTAACGGTAACTAAATTTATCTCCTCTTAAAATGAACTAAAAAAAACTTCTACTTTGACCTATCAACCACTTCTCGTGTTTTTTTAGCGGACTATTTCATTGAGCGAGTTCATGATTTCCACAGTGTTTCACTTCTCAAGATAAAACGGTAACCAAGGACTGTATAGTCAGTCAGTCTCATCCTTCTCTTACCCACTTCCTGACACCCACTCCCATGTAACCCCCTGCAAAACAGTGGCAGTAAAATGCCTTGCTTAGGGCGATATGATTATAAAATGAAATCATCAGTATTCTCACCCTTCTCTTACCCACTTCCTGACACCCCTATAACCTGTCACTCTTTCTCATAACTTTCCTCTTATGTAACCCCCTGCAAAACAGTGGTAGTAAAATGCCTTGCTTGGGGCGATATGATTATAAAAAAAAAAAAATTAAGTTCCATACGTGATACACGCTTGGGCGATAATATCTCTTTCGATCAGAATATTTTCCCGCAGTAGGTTGCCTTTTCTTTCTGCGACCAACGCTACAGAACTCAATCTGTTCTGCTCCTTAACCCATAGCTGGAGGGAGAAGAGATGGATTAATACTTTTCCAAAGGGTATGAGCGCGTAAGTGAATGCCACGAATTCGAACTCGACTCTCCGATTTCTCATTCTGAGTCGATACTCATCCCGAGGCGTGTGTATATATATATATATATATAATCAATGAGGTAACGTGCGGAATAAATAATTAAATTTTGTTGTAAGGGGTGTATAACAAAATGAAATTATCGCTCTACAGAAGCATGCTGAGAATATTATGGGCCGGACATGTGAGCAACGACGAAGTTTTGAGAAAGTGGAAATAAAAAAGACACTCTGTGCCACTGTCACAAATGCGGAATGTCACACAAGGTGTTATTTCATTTTTATTTATTTATTTATTTTTACTTGGGGTTTTCCGAGCGCCTACGTTTGGGCCAAAATTTCCCATAGACTCGCATAAGCGGGATCGGGTCTTGTCTAATTTTTCTTTTTTCTGATTGCTTATAAAAGATGGATTGTACTTATGATGCATTAGAAAATTTGCATTCGTCTTTTGAGTTGTTAGAAAATATCAACTCTGTTTCTGATTGGTTAGAAAAGACTCGGTCTGTTTCAGATGTGATATAAAACTGCATTCGTCTTCTCATTGGTTAAAAAAAATATTTATTTTGTTTAGATAAGTTGACTGAAGAAATTCTTTCTGTCGGGGTCCTAGTTTTGCAAGGAATTGATGCATGAACTAAAGATTGTGGAATGTTAACTGTTACACTTGTCAGGAAAACACACACACACACACACACACACACACACACACACACGATAAATAAAAAGGGTTATATTGAAAGAAAAAAAATTACATGTCGGTGAGTGCAGTGAAGGAAGTGGAAATTAACCGTTGCATCATCGCCATATTTCCTCCTAAACTTCTCCTTCTGACATTCTCTCTCTTGTTCTTTCTTCACTCCTTTGTCTCCTCATCTTCTCTTTCTTAATTTTTACAGTTTCTATTTTCCAAATCCATCCCTTTTTTATTCGCCTTGTATTCCTCCTCCCCATTCTTTGTCTTTTCTTACTCCCCATTCTTTGTCTTTTCTTACTCCCCATTCTTTACCTAGCCCAATTTTCATCTTCTTTTTCCATTTTCTCCCCTTTTTTCTTTTTCCATTGTCTCCTCTTTTTTCTTTTTCCATTGTCTCCTCTTTTTTCTTTTTCCATTGTCTCCTCTTTTTTCTTTTTCCATTGTCTCCTCTTTTTTCTTTTTCCATTGTCTCCTCTTTTTTCTTTTTCCATTGTCTCCTCTTTTTTCCTTTTCCATTGTCTCCTCTTTTTTCCTTTTCCAATTCTCCTCTTTTTTCCTTTTTCATTTCCTCCCTCTTTCCTTTTCGATTTTCTCCCCACTTTCTTTTCGATTTTCTCCCCACTTTCTTTTCCATTTTCTCCCCTCTATGTTTTTTCATTTTCTCCCCTCTGTTTTTTCATTTTCTCCCCTCTGTTTTTTCATTTTCTCCCCTCTGTTTTTTCATTTTCTCCCCTCTGTTTTTTCATTTTCTCCCCTCTGTTTTTTCATTTTCTCCCCTCTGTTTTTTCGTTTTCTCCCCTTCTTTTCGTTTTCCATTTTCTCCCCTCTTTTCATTTTCCCATTTCTCCCCTTCTTTTCATTTTCCCATTTCTCCCCTTCTTTTCATTTTCCCATTTCTCCCCTTCTTTTCATTTTCCCATTTCTCCCCTTCTTTTCATTTTCCCATTTCTCCCCTTCTTTTCTTTTCCATTTTCTCCTCTTTCTTCCTTTTTCATTTTTCTCCTCTTTCTTCCTTTTTCATTTTTCTCCTTTTTCTTCCTTTTTCATTTTTCTCCTCTTTCTTCCTTTTTCATTTTTCTCCTCTTTCTTCCTTTTTTCATTTT
The DNA here is from genome assembly GCA_037127315.1 of Ascarosepion bandense. Classification (NCBI taxonomy): domain Eukaryota; kingdom Metazoa; phylum Mollusca; class Cephalopoda; order Sepiida; family Sepiidae; genus Ascarosepion; species Ascarosepion bandense. The sequence continues at coordinate 1,779,471 of JBBBDQ010002203.1, forward strand.
TCTCCTCTTTCTTTTCCTTTTCCATTTCTCCCCTCTTTCTTTTCCTTTTCCATTTCTCCCCTCTTTCTTTTCCTTTTCCATTTCTCCCCTCTTTCTTTTTTCCTTTTCCATTTCTCCCGTCTTTTTTTTCCTTTTCCATTTCTCCCGTCTTTTTTTTTCCTTTTCCATTTCTCCCGTCTTTTTTTTTCCTTTTCCATTTCTCCCCTCTTTTTTTTCCTTTTCTATTTCTAAGTCTTCCCTTTTTTTTTCCATGTTCTCCCTTCTTTCTTTTCTTTTTCAATTTTCTCCCCTTCTTTTCCATTTCCTTTCAGCTTTCTTTTTCTACTCCCCTTCTTTCTTCCTTTTTCCTCTTCCGTGTTTTCGTTCTCCTTCTTTTTCCCAGTGTCTTCCTTCTCCTTTCTCTCCACGTCCTTTCATCGCCTCCTATTCCTCCGCCTTTTTCTTTTCATTTTCTTCTTTCTTTCCCTTCTCCTATTTTTCAACCTCGTTCTTTTTCTCCCTTACTTTTTACTTCTCTATCTCCTGCATCTTTGCTTTTTTCACTCCATCTCGCCTCCTCTATTTTCATTTCTTTCCTTGTTCGTATCATGTTCCCTTCCTTTCTCAACTCTTCCGATTCCCATTCACCATTTTCATTTCATAAAGAAAGTTATGACTGATAAATCTCAGTCTTGTAGTCAAGTGGGAACCATTTCTGACAGTTTCTGCTCCGCTAGAATCAGTGTACATTCTTAAATCTAAGATTTGTAGGTCTGCTTTGGATTTTTGACTGCATCGACATTAGATGATGACTAATAGTTACAGGGACACTGGGCGGGGCTCCGGGCAAGGTCAGAAAAAGTGCTGCTAAGGAGGAGGAGGAGGAATTGTTGAAGACGTCTTTATGGTGTGGTAAGGAAGAAAGCAAGCCCAGGGTAGGGAAGTACACTTCAATCTATTTTAAGTGACACGATTTTTATCATTTTATAACGTTCTCTCCGGAGTCCGCTACGTCTTCTTGTCACTTAGCAAATACATAATTGTCGCTTTAAACTGAATTCATATGTCTACGTTGATGACACAAGCATTTACTCCTGTCTCCAGAGTAAGGCTGATCAAAGATCAAAATGACAGCCGATGTCCAAAACGACCTCAAGCCCGTTTTTAACCGGGGCACAAGATGCCTAGTTAATCTTAACGCCACTAAAGCTAAACTTCTCTCCATTCATTATCTGAGAGATTCCTCTCTGTTTTCCATCAGCATGGCTGATTCTAATGATTTATTACGCCTTCTCGGGCTAAAGTTCTTAACTGAAATGAGTTGTTAGGTCCGCTACTAAGATAGTTGCTTCACTGTGTCGTGCGAGTCCATTTTTCTCTCCAGAATCAACCTTACATATCTATAAGTGTACAGTTCTTCCACACTTTTTAAATATTTCTGTAATATTTCATCCAGTGTTCTTGCTATATGTTTAGAAAGTCTTGAAAAAATCCAAAGAAGAATCAGTGATATTATTTGTTCTGTTGGCCTTTTTTGAGCCAACCCATTTTATAGTTCAACAATCAGGAAGCTCAAAATATTCAGTGCGACGTGTATAAAAAGCGGCCATATTTTTCCGAGTATTGGACTTCAAATCCGATTCTGGAGCGTGTCTGATTCGAGAGTGATAATCTTTGACGTTGTTTCATTGAACAGATTACGTGCTGCGAGGATACTCTGTATCCATATACTATGACGGACATAGTCAACAGATGTGAAGAGGATACTCTATATCCAGGAACGTTGTCAACATTACCTTCAATCCTTTACTTTGTGACCATCATGAACTGTTGTTATTATATAATATTCGGGAGATTGATTCTCTATTATAATCAATACATAAACTGATCCCTAACTTTGTGACCATCATGGACTGTTGTTGCTATATAATATAAAGTTGTGTGATTGATTCTCTATTATAATCAATACATAAACTGATCCCTGCGCTTTATCCATAAATTATGGCGAATTTTACCAACAGGTTTTAATCTAGCGGCTCCGGCTGCAGTCTCTTTTCCACCGCCGTATGGTTGCCTCTCTGAAACTTTTATATAAATATTTTCATGGTAATTGTTCGGATTAGCGCTTCACTATGGTACATAGACTTTTTTGAATTTAATGTACTTGATTTTTCTCATACACTTCAACGCTATGCTTTTTAACAAACTTAATCTGCAAAAATTTTAATGCAATGTTAATCGCTATCTATTGTCCTCCTGATTACACTTTCCTCTTCCTTCTCATTATTAATGTTTCTGTTCTTAATTCTTCCACGCCCTGTAGCCCCTTGTGTCTTAGCGGCTTCACCCTTTTGCATGGGGCGATAGCTGTTTAAATAAAAAAGTTAAATGCAATATTAATCGCTATCCAATGTCCTCCTGATTACTCTTTCCTCTTTCCGCTCATAATCAATGTTTCTGTTCTTAATTCTTCTACACCCTGTAATCTCTTGTGCCTTAGTGTCTTTATTGCCTTGTATGAGGTTAAACCGATTAAAAAAGGACAATATCACTTCATATTTGTGCGTATAGAGATTTACTTGATATTGGTTAATGTACTCTCTTCTCCCACCTCTTGTTTTTTATCAAAACGTTTCGGCCGTGTTGCTCTCAGGTTTCTTCAGGTGTTTATCGATCTAAGTAACCTCCAGGGTATTTCTAACTTGGCCTTTTATTTCACGAGATTAGAAGAAGGATGGTCCTTGCTCATACCTACAAGCTTCACTAGCTTCAAACCATTTTTAATCATTGATTTGAGAAACCGATTGACGACGTTGGCATGATTTACTGATTGATTCGTTTTCTACAGGTTCACAAGCCTTTGCAGGTTATTTAAAGCCAGAAAATATGTTTAGATTTTAAGAGATTTTTTGAGTGGTACTGGAAATAATAATGACTATTATACAAGTCTTACTAATTAACCAATAGCTGGGGGGGAGAGAAAAGGTGTTCATGCCTATATACTGATCCCTCACTTTATGGCCCCGGTTGTCTTTATACATTTATATTCCAGAGCAGGTAAATAAATCTGAAAGGCTTGCCTGTGTAGCTAATCAGTATTTCATTGAGTGAATCCTTTCCTACGGCTTATCAATAGACAAGCAATTGTGTATATAAAGTGAGGGACCAGTTCTATATTGCAATCAATATATAACCTGATCCCTCACTATATGGCCACGGTAGAATTTATACATTTATATTTTAGAGAAAGTGAATAAATTTGAAAGGCGTGCCTGTTTAGCTAATCAGTATTTCATTGATTGAATCCTTTTCTACGGCTTATCACCAAACAAGAAATTATAATTGAGATAGAAAGTGGGGGATCAATTCTATATTACATTCTATATATAAACTTATCCCTCACTTTATGGCCACGGTAGTTTGTATACATTTATATTCCAGAGACTGTAAATAAATCTGAAAGGCATGCCTATGCAGCTAATCATTGATTCCTTTTCTACGGCTTCACAATAGACAAGAAATTGTGTATATAAAGTGGGGGACCAATTCTATATTGCGATCACATATAAACTGAACCCTCACTTCATGTCCACGGTAGTATTTATACATTTATATTTAAGAGAAAGTAAATAAATCTGAAAGTATTTCATTGATTGACTCCTTTTTTACGGCTTATCAAACCTTTGCAGTTTATTTAAATCCAGAATATATTTTTTTTTTTTTTACTAGATTGTAAAACAAATTATTTTCCATGGTGATAATGATGATTTAGTGATACAAGTTTTACTAATTAACCAATTGGAGTAGATAGACTAAACTATCGCCCGGTTCACAATCCACCCACGTCTATTGAACAGGTGAAGAGGTTCATCCCTTGTTCCCAGTTTAGGATGTGGTTTCAAGCTTTCTCTTTTCCTTTCTTTATAACCTTACGTAGCCCCCTGCGCATCAGTGGCGTTATCACCTTGCTTGAGGTGATATGATTAAAAAAAAAAAAGACAGAGTGCGGCTCATTTGGATCTCTGTCCGAGGACAGGCATGCATTTCAGAAAAATAATACTGTGAGATGTCTGGTCCCGGGGAACCGACTGCACCCCATTGCACCAGAGGGTGAACTGGTGCTCGTTACCAGGGCCAGCACGACCGGCGGTTGCAGGGACTGAGCAATTTTTGTACCTTGCCCGCTCGTACCCGTTTGGGCTCCCCACATTAAACCTTGACCTTGTGTTGCATCCACTTCCTAATGGGGGAAAAAGGTAATGTCTGGGGTGGGTGGAGAAGAAAATAACATTTTGTACGCATAAAGGCAAGTTTAATAGAACAATTACCATGAAAGTCGTTGATAGAAAAAACACAGGGAAGATAAATTATGGCGGTGGAAAAGTGACTGAAAATGAGATGCCAGGTGAGGATCAATAAAATTGCTGATTCTTCCCTGGATTTTATAAAGGATTTCTAGATATATAGCAGCAGAACTGGACTCTATGCAACAGCAATAATCAGGAACGACTGGTGAGCTTATAAAAGTATGTAAGATAAATTACAGAGAAAAAATTGTCCAACACGACACAGTGAACCAACTGTCTTAGCAGCAGACGGAAAAGTTTAATCAATATATTATTTTTCTAAGCTTAGCTTAGATGTGGCACAAGGCCGCAAGTATGAGGGAACCAAATGAGGATCGAACTCACTATTCAGTCGAAATTGATCAAGCTTGCTAACCATTAAACCACGTCGAAGTTTCCAATTGATTCAATATACCCTTTCCACTACTGGATTAGATTTCACAAGTTATTTTTATAAAACATGAAGAAGTTTATTAATATCTTATGGCCATTTTTGTCATGCAAATTTTTTTTTAATTATATTTTTTCGCATTATTATTTTTTCTCTTTAATTGAATTTTCAAAACGTGCTATTTTTAAAAAACATTATTCTTCCTGTTTTTAATTAAAATTCTTTAATCTTTCATGAGTTTTTAAAAGGTTCCATTGGTACAGAAGACTCATTTGTTGAATGTTTCTTCAATTCTTTCTCGTTTCCCTGATTTTGTCAAAACCATATTTTTTTTTCTTTTTAGCCATTAATAATTTTCGATTTGTTTTTTTCATTATTAATTCTGTTCCTTTTTATCGAAACTATTCGTGGATTTCCACTTTATAATTTTTCTTCAATTATTTTGTGGTAAAATTCTCACGGCTATAAAATTTGGTAAAAAGTATCTTGAAAAAATCGGTGTTGATTTTTGACAACATATCTTTTTGATTCTATCTTAATTGACGAAAGAAAACCATTTTTTTATATCTATATAAGGATGTTTCTTTTTCTTTCTTTCTGTCTTTTGTCATTTTCTTCGAGTGTTCTTTGTTTTTTTTCTGTTTTTCTCTTTTCTTTTTGCTTTTCTTTTTTATTTGTCTCCCTTTTTTCTTTTTTTTCTTCTCTCTTTTTAGTTTTTTCCGGCTTTAATCTTGAATTTTCTACTTTCTTACTCACTCTCTCACTCTCCTCATATTCTCTTTTCACTTTCTTCTCTTTCTCTTCTCTCTCCCTGTCTTTTCACTTTTCACTACTCTCTCTCTCTCTTCACTTTTCACTACTCTCTCTCTCTCTTCACTTTTTACTACACTCTCTCTTTCTTCACTTTTCACTACACTCTCTCTCTCTCCACTTTTCACTACACTCTCTCTCTCTCCACTTTTCACTACACTCTCTCTCTCTCCACTTTTCACTACACTCTCTCTCTCTCTTTTCACTACACTCTCTCTCTCTCCACTTTTCACTCACTACTCTCTCTCTCTCCACTTTTCACTACTCTCTCTCTCTCCACTTTTCCACTTTTACTCTCCCTCCCTCTCTCCACTTTTCCACTTTTACTCTCCCTCTCTCTCCACTTTTCACTACACTCTCTCTCTCTCTTTTCCACTTTTACTCTCTCTCTCTTTTCACTTTTCACAACTCTCTCTCTCTTCACTTTTCACAACTCTCTCTCTCCTTTTCACTACTCTCTCTCTCTCTCTTCACTTTTCACTCTCTCTCTCTCTCTCTTCACTTTTCACTACTCTCTCTCTCTTCACTTTTCACTACTCTCTCTCTCTCTTCACTTTTCACTACTCTCTCTCTCTCTTCACTTTTTACTACTCTCTCTTCTCAATTTTCCCCCCTCTCTCTCTCTCTTTCTCTTTCTTCATTGTTTTTTTCTCTCTTCTCACTCTTCTGTCTCTTTTCACATTTCCCTCTTCTGTTTCTCTCTTCTTAAATTTTACCTTAATAAAAATGTCCCCCCACTTTTTTTAACCGTTTCCTTTCAGATAAATGATGCAGAGAGAGAGAGAGAGAGAGAGAGAGCGGGAGAGAGAAAGAGAGAATCATTATATAGTATGACGTTTCGACCAAATAATGTCAAATGCAAAACTTTCTCCTTTCTTTTCGTCCCTCTACCACTTTTTTAAGCAATGATTTTCCCTCTCACTCTCTTCAATCTTTCTCGTCTTTCTCAATCAATTTTTCTCTCAGAATCTTCAGTATCACCCTCAGTCCCTATCCTAAGCCTACCAAATCCAAGAGATGATGAATTATGTGACATGTGGATGGATACTTTCTACGATATTGCATCAACAAAGACTTATTCTGCAGATTTACAGTCAGACAATAAATCTATAAACATTTAAAAATAAAAAAAATATATAATAACTTTAACCAAAACAGAGGAAAAAACACCATTGACTTTGTTTATTAAAAGATAAGAACATTGAAAAACAGGCATAGATAGGAAGCTAGATTTCTGACTTGTTTTCTTTTTTTCTTTAGATATTAAATACTTTTACATATACAGGTATTCAATGTAGTTGTTTAATAAATTAAACGTGTCTGGTACAAGGTCAAAACAATAGAGCAGCTAATATGAAAGTGTTTATAACTTTGTTGGAAGGAAAGCTCTCGCTATTTACACTATTGATCTCATCTTTATTGCCATATCTACGACGTTTCGGCCGATGTACGCCCCGGCCTTCTCCGGGTGATATACGATGGAATTTCGAACCGACCCCTTTATTTAATCCAAGGATTGTTCTAATTCAAGGTACCGAGCCTCTTTTGGATGTCTCAATCTCACGTAATTCCATTTCCGTAACTCGACTCTGTTTTTGTCCCCTCTGCCGTGGCCAGATATTGAACTCACAACTCTTTGGGTCATTATTTGGATTACTTTTATCCACTGGTCCAATAAGTGAGTTTTTGAGACTTATAAAACTTAATGTCCCAGTAACCATTTTTACTACGTTCTATCACCTGAAGAAGTCCGAAACGTCGAAATATGGCAATACAGATGAGGATAAAAGTCCGAGCAATGAAAATAACGTAAGTAGTTGCAATACTTCATATCAGAAATATGAACACACGCGCGCACACACACACACACACACACACACACACAATGGATGGCCACTCGTATTCAAGGGCGGCTAGCTAATCCCTATTGCAGACGCTTGCTCAGGCACCCACAGAGCCCACCTGTGATTTATACTGCAACTAGGCTGAGCACACCTTAGTTATAGTTTTTAGGATAGAGTGCGTTATCTAGCGTGAACAACAGACTGAACAAGGCCAGGACGCTGTCAACCTCGGTCACGATGACTTGTGATTTCGCGCTAGCACAAACATCCACAACGCGTCAAAGGGAGCTCTCTATCCAATTTCACTCACAAGGCACATCCCAAAGGTGCCGCACGCTGGGATCGCTTCTTCCTGACAAATCGACCCCAGTGAGATTCGAACCCGGGCTTCATGGTTAGAAAGCGAATGATCTAACCACTCAGCCATGTGCATATATATATATATATATATATATATATATATATGTGTGTGTGTGTGTGTCTATGAAAGTTTCGCTAAAAATAATTGACTGAGAAGTTCACTGCTGTAATTAACTTTTTAATATCATTTTCCTTCTCACAATAAGAATCAGGAGAATATTTTATTTTTCCATGCGTTTTCGGCTATTATATAAATTTTATTTTACTTTTAACTCAATAGATGTATTGTTTTATATAATTGTATCTAGAATTATAGGAATCTTTTATTTTCCAAACACGGTCAGCATATTGTGGCCGTGCTCATAGTTGATATTACTGAGTGTCGGCTTTTTCTTTTTTTATTAATAGTTCTTCATTATTTTCAACTTTTTTTACATGTAGACGATACTATTATATTTTTATTATCAACAAATATTTTACGGATAGTTTTTGATAGGTCTCTAAGTGTATTTAAATGAGACCCTACTAAAGCTATGATCAAAGAGATGTGACGTGAGTTTTCTTGTTAAACTTGTAGTAGCATATCCAATGTCATTATTCACTAATTTGGATTAATAAATAATAATAAGAAGAAGAATAATAATTAACCGTTCTTGAAAGGGCATATAAATTCGTAAATAATATTTTTTGTCTGTAATTTAAATCTTGCTGGTGAATTATTATTTTTGATAATGAGGCTTGTCGTTTTAAACTTTTTGTTATAGAAAATTGATTTAATTTCCTTGTTTATGTCAACTGCCATTGTGTATTTTTTATAATGTTTGTGAGTGAAGATTTATCTTGTTTATAACTATGCATTTGATGTTTGTAAAAGATGTTCGATCTATCTATCTATCTATCTATCCGCATCGCTCATTCAGTAAATGAATTAGAGCACTCAGGCTATTGGGCACGTATAATGGTAATATACACGCTAAAAAGTCTGCCTTCTTCTACCGAACGCTCAGAGGTAGAATTGCCGACTGACGACAATTCAGTCGGGTTTCAATCCTGGGTTAAAAAGCAATCGGAGTCTAACCGTACTGATGAGCTGTGATACAGCGAAACGGATCTGTCTGCGGATGACTCTCTCTCTATATATATATATAGAGAGAGAGAGAGGGGGGTGAGGGAGAGAGATAGATGATTTCGATGTTTCAAAATAAAATTGATTAGACCACGAGAAGGGCTCAAATTGAATATAAGCAAATTAACTTAGTCTGCCACAAGGCCAGAATAATAACGTATGATGGATAAAACGTGAATTTATGGTCTACACTTAACGTCAAGCTCAAAATAAACAATTTACTCAATTTACGGAGGCTTGAGAAGGAACTCACTCCTAAAGTACTTTGAGAGTAATTATTATCATTTCCTTATATATATATATAATCCAAAAGGATGATCAGATAGGTAAATCCCAAAAAACCTAATTAATACTAATTTTATTAATATTAAAATTCTTCAAGGTGGAGGGCTCGATGCAAATATTCTATTTACAGAGCGAAATATAAAAAATAAAACAAAAATTTCGATATTTAAATCCGTTGAATAGCCATTTCTACGAGGAAATCCTCGCTTCTTCAGCAACGGCGAAACGAAAATTTTATTTATTGGGAAAAATTTTTCCTTAGCTTACTTCCCAGTCAACCATCCCTCCAACTTTTTTTCCTTTTTCCCTCTCGTTCCTCCCACCACTTCTATCCCTCTGACATGGCGAAATTTAACCTTCTTCTTCTTCTTTTAAAATGTTTTAATACATTCGAATTTGAGTAAATAAAATTTTCCTTTCGCCGTTGCTGAAGAAGCGAGGATTTTCTCGTAGAAATGGCTTTTCAACGGATTTAAATATCGAAATTTTTGTTTTATATATATATATATATATAAAACTTTAGATATTCTACAATATTACTCTGTTAAATAAATTTACTTTTGAGTTCGTCTCTATCGGAATTTACCTGACTGAAATACCAAATATTCTACGCTACCTGTTTCGCTGCATCACAGCTCATCAGTACGATTAGACATCCGACTGCTTTTAGCCAGGATTGAAACCCGACCGAATTGACATCAGTCGGCGATTTTACCTATGGGCCCTCGGTAGAAGAAGGTTGACTTTAGCGTGTTATATACAATATTCTTTTCATTTTCCTTCTCTTTTGCGACGAATATTCATTGGGGTCATCAATTAATTCCAGCTAAGCTTTTTATTAAATATTCAAATGAAAGAATTTGCTCATTGTCTAAATCAAGGTTATGACAAAGTTCCCTGAATATTTAACAAGGGGTGGATGGAATAAGATTACCCTGGTGGTCCATTTAAAAAAAAAAAAATGAATAATCGTCCAGGCCTGACTGTTTGAATTTAAAAGTTAGTTTAGCACAAGGCTAAAGGGTTTCAATCGTTGAGGATCGGAATCACCACACCAGTAATAATGGCCAACCGCACTGGGCTCATCAACCATTACCCCCACATCGAAGCCTCCTTCAGATAACTAAGTAGAAAGTGAGAAACGGATATATTAATGTCTTTTGAGAAAGACATTTTTTAATGTTCATCCAATACAAAGCTCAAGAGCCAGTCAAGGTAGAGTTACTGTTTATAGTTGTATTAGAGCAAGAAGGTTAAAGTAACATGACAGATAGCTATTTATAGACTAGACGGGTTCAAGTTTTAATTAGTAAATAAATTTGCAGAGTTCAGGAGTATAGAGTTGAAAAAAGACTTACGGAGGAGCAGGAAACCAAATCTTAAACAGAAAACAAGGGGTGGGTGAACCTCTCAGTCAATTAAGTGCCATACAATTTACACTCTTGGACAATCATGTCTCAAAAGAAACATGACTCACTGGGCAGAATATTTTCCCGTAGTAGGTTCCCATTACTTTCTGCGGTAGACTGACTGTCAATCAATCTGACCTACCATTTAATTCATAGAAATGGGTTAATGCCTTTCCCAATGGTATTTTCGCATAAGCGAATGCAATGTATTCAACTATAATTCTAGCGTATATCATCTGAAGAAGACCGAAGCGCACAAAATTCGAAACGTTAAAATATGGCAATACAGATGAGAATAATTGTATTCCTTTCACCGCAAGGCACATTTGTGCCCATTTGGGTGAACTGGACAATAAGCAAGCTATCTACTCTTATTTGCGTGTGGGTTTGTGTTGGATAAGGTGAAAACAATTACAGAATTAAAATTTCGGAGTTTACATCCATAAAAATATTATTTTGTGTGAAGAACTATTTAAATGTTAATGACCTTTCTTAAAGCTATAAGAAATATTCGTTCTTTTTGCTTTTAACGGATTTTTGCACATTTCCTTCGAATATTTTTTGTGGGTAGCATTTGAAGAAACATTTTTTTAATATTCAAAATCCTATATCGCCCGACAAAATTTTTCAGTTGCTCACCATTTTCTGTTGAGTCGCATATCGACCACCCAACATTTGAAAACGGTCACTGGTGGGCGATAACGCCCAGTTTGGGAAACCTGTTTTAGACGGACGACGAGAAAAAAATAAATAAAAACATTGACAATACTATTTATTAAGCGATAAGCAATCCTTTGTTAGGATAGGTTTGGCTTGGATTTTAGGAAGTTATATTTCAAAGATCTTTTTTCTTTGTTTTTGTTAAATCATTTTTTCCCGCTGCAGTTTATTTAGTCTAAATTCTGATCGGATCTCATCAATCAAATGTGATTTGCAATCGACTTCAGATTTCTCTCTTTCTCTCTCTCCTTCTCTCTCTTTTTCTCTCTCTCTCTCTCTCTCTCTCTATATATATATATATATATACTAGCAACTGTCTTCATGGTATATTTTTATTCCTCAGTCACAACTCATACAATACTCCGTATACGGACTCATATATATTATATGCTCGTACAGTACTGTGCAAAAGTTTTAGGTCAAGAACTATTTTATCTTTTATGAGGCATATTGACAGAAAATAAACAATTTAATTAAAGTAATTTTATTTGATGTACTTTAAAATGCTTTAACAAGAAAAAAATACTTGTTAGAAAATAAATTTAATATTTAGTATAATGGCCTTTTGCTTTGAAATAATAAAATAATTGCGACAATTTACCAATCGCACCTATTATATACTATATGTGTATATATATACAGTACTGTGCAAAAGTATTAGGGCAAGAACTATTTTATCGTTTATGAGGCATATTGACAGAAAATAAACAATTTAATTAAAGTAATTTTATTTGATGTACTTTAAAATGCTTTAACAAGAAAAAAATACTTGTTAGAAAATAAATTTAATATTTAGTATAATGGCCTTTTGCTTTGAAATAATAAAATAATTGCGACAATTTACCAATCGCACCTATTATATACTATATGTGTATATATATACAGTACTGTGCAAAAGTATTAGGGCAAGAACTATTTTATCGTTTATGAGGCATATTGACAGAAAATAAACAATTTAATTAAAGTAATTTTATTTGATGTACTTTAAAATGCTTTAACAAGAAAAAAATACTTGTTAGAAAATAAATTTAATATTTAGTATAATGGCCTTTTGCTTTGATCACAGCCTTCATTCTGTCAGGCATTGACATCACAAGATTCTTCAATGTATCTAATGGTATCTCCTGCCAAGCAGTGATATCCAAGGATAATAGAATGTGTAGTTTCAAAATAAGTTGTTTAACCCATTTTAACCCAGTGTCCTCAGGTTTTAAAACATTAAATTTATTTACAAATCACAAAATTTGTTATTCCAACCGGGCAATATTTGGAAGACAATTTTATTGATGAATCAATATGTTCTCACTACCTATATATAATAATGGTTTTATATAATAATTTATACCCATTATTTTTTACAGTTTTTTCTGCTGTCCTCAAATGGGACACTGGGTTAAATTGGGTTCATAGAAAATAGGAAAAATTAAATATAACTTCTTTTTAATACATTTTCTTTTACACCTAGTTTTAAATAATCAATATTTATTAGCAATTTACGTGGCTTTTCACCCTGTATTTGAATTTCAGTGAGGTTTTAGGAAAATCACCCCTGTCTTAATACTTTTGCACACTACCGGTAGTGTGCAAAAGTGTTAGGAAAAGGGCGATTTTAAACTTTATTTTGATGCCTCATAAAAGGTAAAATAGTTCTTGACCTAATACTTTTGCTCATTACTGTATGTCTATATTTGTGTAGATATGCGTGTGTTCCGATATGTATACACAGGCATTGCTAAGATATCTGTTAGCAATACTCTGGGTTGATTAACGAGTTTTTAGACTCTCCTGGAATTTTTTATTTAAGCCTCTCGACTAGTTCAGTTGTGTCACAGTGTGTTGTTTTTTATACTCTACAATATACCCTTTTTGGAAATTTTTTATTAGTAAATTTTTTATTTTATTTATTAGTATCCACCCACTTCTCTTCCTGACGAGTTCAACAACGTATTGAGCTTTGTATATTTTACGTTTGGGTCAACTTCTAGCTTTTCTTAAGTTTCCTTTTACTGAAAATCATACTCGTACGTTAAACGAATTCTTGTGGTGTTTGTACATCAATAGTATCATACACTACTTGTATAAATTCTGTCTTTTTTATTAACCTTTCTTTAGTTGATTTCAATGTCTTTTGCGTTCTATTTTTTCTTTTACCATCTACATAATCTATTTTTTTCTTTTACCATCTACATAATCTATTTTTTCTTTTACCATCTACATAATCTATTTTTTCTTTTACCATCTACATAATCTATTTTTTCTTTTACCATCTACATAATCTTTTTAATTCGTGACATCATTACACCTTCTTCCCATATTTCTTTTACAGTTTTTATTTACTCTGATAAACACTTTCTCTACAATTTTAAAAACTTGGTGTTCTGTTTGTTATTCATTATTATTCATTTTTTTACTTGGGAACATTAATTCTGCTGGTTACATGCCTGACAGTGTGTTGGGATTTTGCCTTATCCGGTAAACTCTCAAGAATTTTGTAGTGCTCACTTTTTGTTTGTTTTTTGTTTGTTTTTTTTAAGCTCTCTTAAACGTACTCTCAGACCGTTCAGCTTGTCCGTACGACTTTGGATGATAAGTCGGTGTAGTAATGTATTCAATCGAGAACATTTTGCAAAATTCTTCAAATTTGTGAATTGTGTACCGTTATCTAAGACAATGGCACCCGGAATGCCATACATTGCAACAGTTCGTATGAAAAAAAATCACTGTCAGCGTACATTTTTTTTTCACTTACAAATTTAATACAATTTAGTAAAGCTATCCACTACCACAAGATAATGTTATATCGTTTGTTTGACCTGCAGTATCTATATGCAGTCTTCACCACGGATTGTCTTTCTTGGTAGGTAATTTTGTTGCCAGTGCTAAACCTCTGCAGTCTTTTAATATTTTTCAATATCTTGATACATTTTATTCCAGTATACATATCTTCTCATAAGGGATTTAATTCTTGAAATTTTCAAATGTCTGTTATGAAATTCATTTATATCTACTTTTTATGATATGACAGGTATTGCTACTCTTTGTGCAAGCATAAGTACTCCGTCACATAGCGAGTAAGTATTTAAGTTTGGAATACGTTCTTTCTTTCTTTTAATTGTTTTTTTTTATCGTAATATAAGATGGTACTTCAGCGTTGTATTCTGTTTGCTGGAAATGTACGAATTTTATTCATTTATTTATTTATTTATTTTTTTTTTTTTCGAACCATTAATTGATAATAGATGTCTGTCTGCAGCCAAGAACTTACTTCTTCCGTGGATAAATTTGATTTTTGTTTTTCACTGCAAATATAATTGCTAATGATTCTTTTTCGATATGGCTGTAGTTTTTTCCTGTTGGTAGCAGAGCAGCGAACGTGAAGCATATGTGGCGGATTTCATGTTTCCGTTATCGTATTTATATAAAATTACTGTTCCTATTCCATAATCGCTAGCACCTGAAGCCACTACCAAGGTCAGTTGAATAAAGAGCTTTTGTCGCTAATTTATTTTCAGAATATGTAGTGTTTCTTTAAAACAAATTTCTTCTGTTTTTTCGGTGGTTTGAAGCGAGAGCGCTTTTCATGTCCTACCAGTGCTAACTTTCTCAACAAAGTTTTTTTTATCTCGTCTTCCAAGTCCCTGTATTCTTCTCAATAAATGTTTTGAAAATACACAGAAAAGTAAGTTCATCATCTGGATTGTATGTAAATTCCGATATGCCATTTGCCAGCCTCCGTCGAGAGTGAAAGAACTTGGAGGGAGAATTTTCCGTTTTGTTCCGTATTATTTCAATTAAATTTAGTTCCAGCAGCTGCTGCTATTGTTGTTGTTGAACAGAGCACAGAAGCAATTACTTCCTCCATATTTTAAGAAAATTAAGTTTTTTTTTTCGTTCTTTTTCTCTTTATTATTTTACACACACCAAAGAGGAAAAAAATCAAACCAACGTGGTTTAAAATTATTGTTGTCACTGTTATCATGTGCGTCAAAGCAACAAGTAATTTTTTCGTACTTGTTATTTTTCGTCGCCAATATTATAACTTGTTTCCAGCGGTTTTAATATGAAGTCTTGCTTAGTCTCTACTCGCCACGATGTCTGTCAAAGAAATATTCTAGATTGACTTCAATCGTTTTTGGGGCGCACGTGGAGTTCTTTATATAACTGCCTAGAACTTGTGTCACCGGGGGTTGTACTATTTAATCCGCTATAGTGTATGTATGCATGCATGCATCTCTCTCTCTCTATATATATATGCACACACACACACACATAGTGTGTATATATATATATATATATATATATATATATATATATATATATATATATATATTTGTGTATATCTAATGTGTGTGTGTGTATATCTAATGTGTATGTATATATATATATATAATATGTGTGTGTATATCTAATGTGTATGTATATATATATATAATATGTGTGTGTATATCTAATGTGTATGTATATATATATATAATATGTGTGTGTATATCTAATGTGTGTGTATATATATGTGTATGTGTATATATATATATATAATATGTGTGTGTATATCTAATGTGTGTGTATATATATGTGTATGTGTGTGTGTATATATATATATATATATAATATGTGTGTGTATATCTAATGTGTGTGTATATATATGTGTATGTGTGTGTATATATATATATAATATGTGTGTGTATATCTAATGTGTGTGTATATATATGTGTATGTGTGTGTGTATATATATATATATAATATGTGTGTATATCTAATGTGTGTGTATATATATGTGTATGTGTGTGTATATATATATATATAATGTGTGTGTGTATATATATATGTGTGTGTGTATATATGTATTTTGTGTGTGTGTGCATATATATATAATGTGTGTATGAATATGGAAGTAACTGTGTATGTGCACATATATATATATATATATATATATATATATATGTATATAGGTGTATGATTGTGTGTGTTTGTGTGAATATATACATAATAGAGAAAAAACATTTGGCAAAATAAAAAATGAACAAACTACTTTTCACAAATTCCATCTGAAATGCATTGTTCAGTCACACACACACACACACACATCATTAAACAACCAAAAAAAACATCAACTTGTCTGTAGTACGCATGAGTCTTTCATACTAATCTCTACTGAATTATGGAGTTGTATGTACAAACAGACATTGATTTATGCATAAACGTCGAGAAACGCATATTTTGGTTCGAATAAAACTTGCAATATTTTTGCACGTATTTGTGCTTGAGGCACAATCATTTCGACGCGCCAAATAAATCTTCATGACGTTCGATAGAAAAGGTGTTTCGAATCAGAAACCCAGTATCACAAAATTGTTGAAGAATTGCCCTTCAAATGTTTGTGTAAAAATTTGGAAATATTACATTTGCCATTGTGCCTAATCCTGGCTTTTGTCATTGTCGATCGGCCGAACTACAGCAGTTCCATGAGACACACGCAGTTGTACGAATTGTATGGAAAGTTATATATTTATGCGATATGATTTATGCACTATAAAGCGAAACAAACACACACACACACACACACACAGAGACGTGTGTGTATATATATATATATATATATATATATATATATATATATATATATACTAGCAGTATAGCCCGGCGTTGCTCGGGTGAAATGAAAGCTTTAAAACTAATTCATGGTCCTGGAGCTCAGACTCTTTGGACGTTGGCACGAAAGACTTAAAAAGCAATAGTTGTTTCCAGTTAAAGCGAAACCGTAGACTGAAAGAAAAATGAATGGATGTAAGTCAAATTTTGATTTCCTGGTATCGATATCACATAAGCTTTTTCGTCGTAAACTGAATTTTGAAGGCTAAATAAGTTCTCTGAGTAAATGGCATCATGGCTGAGACTAAGAACTACAATTATATCTACTTAGAGTCAAACCCAAAGAAAAAATTAAAATAAAAGGGTTGAAAAAAAATGCAGATATACAGGCAGATAAAACAGTCACACACACAAACATCTTGCCTCATATATATCTATATACACACACACACATATCTATCTATCTCTATATATATTATAGATTATATATATATTATCGATTATATATATATATATATATATATATATATATATATATAATCGATTTTCTGCCTATTGTAAGAACTGCAACCTTGAAACTTCTGAATACCGTTTCTTATGTCTTTGTCTATGAGTATCAAATTTGATTAAAACCGTACCACTCCTTCTATAACCTGATTTTTTCGATTTATTTTTTATTTTTCGATATTTATCGGGGGTACCTCGATACAAAAGTTAGCTAAGAACACTCGCAGACGCTTATAGTACAACTGTGTAAATTTTCAAGAAAATCAGTTCAGCCGTTTCGGAGTCTATAGGTAACGGACACACATACACACAGACAAAGTTCCATTTATAAATAAGTTTATATATATATATATATATATATACGTTGAATATATGGACTGAGATCTGTCAAGATGAATAGAATTACTAAAGAACAGGTAAAAAATAAGTGTCTTTAATTTAACATGTTTCACTTTACCACGCTTCTTCCGAGATTTTTTTTGAAGGGTTCGGTTTGAAATTCCTAGTACCTGAAGAAGGCCGGTGCGTACAACTGCCGAAAACGTCGTGAAAATGGCAACATAGATGAGGACAATAGTAAATACTGTAAATACAACTTCATCTCAGAAGTATAGACAAAACAGAGAGGCTGACTGAATTTGAAAGAAAGAAAGAAGCCAAAAAAGAGAGGGCGATTGAATGGAAAGAAAGAAGGAAGAAAAGAAAGAAAGAAACAGACACAAACAAAGATATATACATACGTACACAGATTAGAATATCGTGTAAATACTACCTCATTTCAGAAATATAGACAAATAGAATGATCTATTATTAAAAGACGTACAAATGGCAACAAAGATGAGGACAATAATCCGAATAATGTAAAATACTGTAAATACTACCTCATCTCAGAAATATAGACAAATAGAATGATCTATTATTGAACGTCGTACAAATGGCAACAAAGATGAGGACAATAGACCGAATATTATAAATACTGTAAATACTACCTCATCTCAGAAATATAGACAAATAGAATGATCTATTATTAAACGTCGTACAAATGGCAACAAAGATGACTGTTATATATTTAACTGTCTGGTACAAGGCCACAAACAAACACGGGTGTATATATATAAAAATATGAGTTATATTTTTATTAATGAACGATGGACCGTGTAGCCTAGTGAACAGAGAGTGAGAGAGCGCTTCCAAGGGTTGACGGGGTGACGGGGGAGTGTCGTCGTATCTGTTGCTCCTCTGTCTGCCTCTGTCTAGACTCGTCTCTCTGACTCGCGAATCCGTGTTTTCGCAGTCTTTATATATCTTCCAAAACCGGGACTTGTTTCTTCCGGCTTTGCCTTGATCACGCGACGCCCACGCGACGCCTACGTATTCTCAGAGACACCTGTTCTGTCTGCCTCTTGTAGCCATTTCCGCTACTGCCGGAAATAAGGTCAAACAAACATCCGTTCCTTTCAACGACCGGAAAACACCCCCGCTTGCTCAGCTTCCTCGGGTGGGGCGGGATTGTTATATTACATGACGACAATAATCCGAATAGTGTAAATACTACCTCATCTCAGAAATATAGACAAATAGAATGATCTATTATTAAACGTCGTACAAATGGCAACAAAGATGACGACCATAGTCCGAATAATGTAAATACTACCTCATCTCAGAAATATAGACAAATAGAATGATCTATTATTAAACGCCGTACAAATGGCAACAAAGATGAGGACAATAGTCCGAATAATGTAAATACTACCTCATCTCAGAAATATAGACAAATAGAATGATCTATTATTAAACGCCGTACAAATGGCAACAAAGATGAGGACAATAGTCCGAATAATGTAAATAGTGTAAATACTACCTCGTCTCAGAAATATAGACAAATGTTAGATTAAAACACGATTTTCCAACCTTTTCTTTTTACTTATTATAATCACACACACACACACACACACGTGTGTGTGTGTGTGTTATGATAACTATGATAACGTTTGGCGCTATGATTGCTATTCTTCACTTTTTTGACTGATAAAAGGTAGTTTGGCAAGCATTTTTTTTTTTTAAATTTTAACCCTAACCCTGCCTAAATGCTCGATATCGGGATGGAAATGGAGCATTGATAGATTTAATGCAAAAGATGTAACACTTTAACTGTGTAGGTTCATGCCGACTTCAAATTTTCATGAGAACACCGTTATAATGCCCTCACTAAACGCGGATTGGTTTCTTGAGGACACCATAATGGTCGGTATAAACCGGCTCAATTAAAGTGACAGATCCTTTGCACTAAAACTTCCCTCCCTCCATATATATATATATATATATATATATATATATATATGACTTGACTTTTTAAAAAAATAATTCTATTTATTTAAAAATAGCTCTTTTGTTTTAAAATGGTCCCCCAACACGAAATTTCAAAAATCAGCTATAAGTGTAGTACCATTATTACTATTTTATTCCTATAGTACTATTATTAGATGTTGGTTGTGGTGCGGTGGTTTTCGGCTCGGAACGACAAATCGGGAAGCCGAGTTCGAATTCCAGTTGAATTTCTTGTATTTACTTCCGCACAAATACCTTTGGGAAAGGTATTGATCCTTCCCTTTCCTCCAGTTATGGGCTAAATAATACGACACTTGGTTCTATAACCTTGGTCGCAATCATTTTACCGCAGAACGCAATGGTAACCTACTGCGGGATAATTTTCTGCCCAGACAGTCATGTCACTTTCGAGACATGATCGCTCAAAGCATGTGTCATGTATGGCACTTGACTGACTGACTGAATATAATAGTTTGAAACATAATTAAAACATCTACCGGGCATAAACTGGGGGATCGGTTTTCTATTGTTATGAAATGATAAACTGATCACCCACTAATTATACTTAGATTATATTACATTATTAGATTATCTCTTCTCCCTTCAGTTCTTGGTTAAATAGTAGGACAAATTGGGTTCTATAGCCTAGACCGTCAACCAGTCTACCGCAGAAAACAATGGCAACCTACTGCGGCATAATCTTCTGCCCAGACATTCTTGTCTCTTTCGAGACATGATCGCTCAAATCGTGTATCACGTATGGCACTTGACTGACTGACTATTATTACTTCTTGGGGGCTTCTGGGATATTTTTTTTCTGTAATTTTCTATGTCATATTATCGCTATAAACTCTTAAATGTGCTTGAAAATACATCAGTATCCAATCATATCATTAGCAAACTGTAAAATAATTATTCTGAAATATTTCGATATTTTACTATTGTTATGTTTAAGGTAAAATCGAATTTTCGTTTTGGGAGAAAAGTTTTGCAAGAATGAAAACAAATTAATACCCTTTTCATTACTTTTGAACAATTGTGAATCGATTTATGGCAGAGGATCATGTACACATACATATTAATGAGCGGACAGGCTTCACTTGCTCGAAAGCGTATTAGCCATTTTACGGTAGATGGTACTGTGTTGCTATGCAGACTAGATTACATTTGTCAGTCGTGTACATTTGTGCCTAGTGCAGGGGTCTTGGTCATGCTTGGTAAATTGGCCTTGTGTCAAACACGTCCGAAGTCCCCACAATTTAAATTTCAGAAGGTTGAATGTTGAAATGTGAAAGGATAAAATATTTCGTGTGTACATTAAAGCAAAGATTTATTTACAGAATGACAAAAGTGTAAGAAAGAAAATGAGTGAAATATTGTTAACTGAACACTATAATATCTTAGTAAAAGAAAAATGTTCATTGAGAAAATGCATGTAGTTAAAATTGTTCGTAGTAGTAATGTGTGTATTTGAAAATGCCCGCAGAAGTTTAGAGTTCATGGTTGTGTAGTAGCGGAATGTAAAGTCTTTGTTTCTTCCTCTTTTTAGTAGGTCGCGACAGGTTGAGAAAAAGGGAAGACAAAACAAATAAAGAACAATTAATTAACTCGTACATTTAGTTGTTGCTGTTGTTCTCTTTAGCGGCATGGTGTGAAAATGAAGAAAAGGACGTTGGAAGAAGAGGTCGAATAAAACTGTGGCGTGACTTACGTCTGGGTTGGCTTGGAGTGAAAAAGAAGAAAAGAAAATTGGAAGAAGAAATCGAATGAAACTGTTGCGTGCCCTACGTCCGGGATGGTGTGGAGTGAAAAAGAAGAAAAAGTTGGAAGAAGAGGTTGAATGAAACCGTGACATGCCCTGCGTCCGGGTCGGCTTCTTGAATTTTGTTTTGTTACATTGCCACGAGGTCGTCATCTAACCGCTCCCATGTCGACTACCTGTGATGTGGTGACGTGGATTAAATAGGAAAACTTCTCATGGTGCCGGCTAACGAAGCTTTTCACAGCTAAGCGTGAAAATACGTTGCTGTTTTTAATCCAATCAGCATTCAGAATTAGCTTTTCACGCTGATTTGTGAATTTTTCTTAGTTGTATTTTTTCCAAAGTCGTTTGAATCCCTTTTTGTGGGTGTGCAATTCTAACTTTGTTTTTTTCCAAATGTTGTAGTCGTTTGAATCCGATTTTGCGGGTGTGCAATTTATTTTGTGTTTTTGAAGGATGTTATAGGATTTGTATCCTATACCAGTCTGTTTTCAACGTTTAACTTGTGTAAAAGTGAGTAAACTAAGAATTTTGTTGAACAATGGCGTGATATTTTACATAGGACTGGTATGGTAATGGACGCAAGGCTGCACGGCTGTAACAATTTACGTTTCCTGGTGGAAGGCAGCCTTACGATCCAACCTTTGCTTTTGTTTATCATTGAGATGCTGAGACAGGCTCCATGGCAACACAGACTTTAGATCGTATCTTGGATGAAACATTTAAGAGCGTCTACTGTAAACTTTAAACTTAATAACTCAAAAGCGAAGGATTTGCGAACGTATCTTTATGTGGACTTTTGTTCCTGTTCAGTGTTAAGAACCCGACACCCAAAGATTGAAAAAAAATTTATTTTAAATATTTTTACGCCTTCATTTATAGTAGATATTAGACAGTCATAGCACCTACCGGCAGACTTTAAGCATAAAACAGATGTCGCCACTGGCTGTTTACATTAATCTCCACTTTATTATTTATATACGCTACAGTCCTGATATCGAGCACTTGAATTAAAGCATAGCTTAAAAATATATTTGCCTAATTATATATATATCCGAGTGAATACAGAACGAAGAAAGAATTTTTACAACGTCCAAAACATTAATTTAAAAGATTGCTCGATATATCATATATAGAGCTGTGAGAAAAGAAATTTAAAATTAAAAATATAATAGAAAAAATCGGTTTCCAAACTGTGATCTAATTAAAATTTAATAGGAAAAAAATCTATCTCCTAAATCCAAAATTAAGATTAAATATACAAATTTACATTAATTTTAAAGACTGCTTAAATACAAAAATATTCTGTACAAAATAAGCATCCCACCCCTTACCGGCTCTTCTAAGAAACCCAAGGGATATAGTCTAGTCACAAGATAATAAAAACTTACATTCTAACTGTTAATGTTAAATCTGTCTAGAAATCAAAGACTCTCATTAATCGACCGTATTAATTACCCACACCACTTTCTTCGAAATTGTAACGGTCAATACACGAGGCATGTTCCCTTATCACTAAACCCACACCAACATCACAAACACAACTGACCAAATATAAAAAAAGAGGCTTTCCATACCTATCCATACCGCCTGATGAGACATTGAAGTTTCAATGTCGAAACAAATGGACGATTTGTAGTGGATATATATATATATATATATATATATATATATATAAAATTATGTACATATTCTAAAATATAATTTATAATACAGTGTAACCCTGATATGAGAGTTGTCGGGACCGGATAAAACTTCTCTTGTATCCGGGTTTGGTCTATTTTATATACATTACCACAGGTTCTAATTTGGGACCAGATAATATCTCTCTTATATCCGGGTTATACTGTGTATATATATATATATATATATATATATATATATATATATATATATAATGCATGTAGTGTATTTGGGCAGTAATTTTTTTTATGTATGGTTCATCAAAAATTACAATGTATAAGTCAGTCGGTTAAGTGGTATACATGAAACACGCTTGGGCGATCATGTCTCTTTCGAGACATGACAGACTGGGCAGAAGATTATCCCGCAGTAGGTTGCCATTGCTTTCTGTGCTAGACTGGTTGCCAGCCAAGGCTATAGAACACAATCTGTCTTGTTATTTAACCCATAAATGGAACGAAGAGACGGGTTAATGCCTTTCCTAAGGGTATTTGCGCTTAAGTGAATGCAATGAATTCAACTGGAATTCGAACTCGGCTCCCCGATTTCTCGTTCCGAGCCGATATCTACTGCACCAAAGCGCACATCCACAGCTCAAACTTGGCTCCATGATAAATTTTCAAGTGATCATATATTTTATCTTTTTAGAACATAAATGATTTACGTTCTGAAATAAATAAGTATTATAAGATGAACATGAAAAATTACATAATACCTAGTCTGCCATTCATAATGAATATATATATATATAGTCATCCGCAGATAGATCTGTTTCTCTGTATCACAGCTCATCAGTTCGGTTAGACCCCGATTGCTTTTAACCCATGATTGAAACCCGACTGAATTGGCGTCAGTCGGCTATTCTACCTTTGGGCTATGGGCGTTCGGTAGAAGAAGGCAAACTTTTTAGCGTGTATATTGTCATTATACCCGCCCAATAGCCAGAGTGCTCTAATCCATTACTGAAAGAGCGATGCGTACATGCCAGAGTGGCTACTGTTTTTCAAAGTCTACCATTCTTCCAGAGTGCTCAATCAGGGTGTGTGAGCGTATATATATATATATATATATATATATATATATATATATATATATATATATATAGTTACGAGGATGCATTTATATATAAAAATAATATTAATAATGTCCCAAAAATTGCAGTAAGAGATTCATTTGAGTCCTTCTTGTTATACCAAAAAGGTTTTAATTCATGAAGTGGTCTAAAAATAGAGAAATTAAGGATAAAACGTTTTGGAAGATGCCAGAATGTTCCAGTAAAATCGAGAGAATTCTAAAAGATTCTAGAATATGCAAATTAGGTGTTAGCCCGTATAAAAAAAAACGGTTTTGAGAAGAGAGTAGTTGTTAAAACGATTTGCTGCCATTATCAACTCTGTCTTAGATTCAAGGATTTATATCCAGCCAAAAGAATCTCTAAGAAAAGTGACTGACCAACTGAAACCTGAAAGTGAACCTCATGGAACTATATGGGTAAATAGATATTTTTGACTTTTTCATTGACCATACTGGAAATTATTCTTTATATACACATTTAAAGATTTCCAAAAGGTATAGCACTTTAACTACTTCGTTAACTTAACTGGGTAAAGAGACTGACCTTTCTTTTCCCTTTGTTACCCTTCGCCTAACAGGAGTAAATTATGTTTTTCTTTTTGAATGCAAAAACTGTATATTTGTAAATATTTATTTAACGTTTTTGTAAATTAATCATTTGTATGTGATATTTAGCTCTGAGTTTTGGTCAATCATTTTTCTTTATTACACTTAACACATAACAATATATATATAATGTTCATATATATATATATATATATATATATATATATGAACATTATTTTAAATGGAGACTCGTATTTGAGAGGATACTCAGTTTTTTTTGTTTTTTTTTGTTTTGTAACTAAACAGTACTTTTATACATGTCCACCGATCTTGAATAATCACGAAATTTTATTACGAAAACATCTACCTTTTGGTAGGATTCGAACTTGATACTCCCATATACCTCAGAGATATGTACTCGTATAGTCTTAACTATAGAAATACGAATACATAATAAAAATAATGTTTAAACAAATAAATTTAAGAAATATGCCGGTTAATACCATTTCGTAACTTTTTGTACGATTTCGTTTTATATATATATATATATATTCTAAACATATGCTGTTAAATATAAGAGACAATGAATGTCTATTATGTTTAATCATGGGCCGTTCTAAACGTCGTATTTTGGCTTTAATTTCAGTTGAAAAATTCTCCATTTGGATAATTATTTATTGATTTGCTTCTAAGCTTTCGGCTCACATGAGCCATCTTCAGAGAGGTTGTTTAGACTGAAATATTATAACATCCACCATCACCGACGATTTTATTTTGTGTTGACATAAAACTCCGCTTAGCAACAGTAATAGTTACCAAAAATAATAAACGCAGTTCTTAAATATGCGATGCGGTTTTATGACGTCACTGTTTTATATAGTGCACTGATTTTATATGCTCAAAAACATTTTTATCCATTGCTCTTAGGAACAATTTATACAGCTAAGAGTTTAGTTATTTCTGGACGAGTTTCATGCCATGTATGTCATCTGTACAAAAGGCTCCATCTGACGAGGTAACTTAACAACGTAAATAGAATGTTTTGTTTACTATTTTGTTTTTTTTAGCAGTTTCTGTTATCCGACGCAACTTCCCCTGACACAGCCTATTCTATATTCAATTTGTTTTTCTCTTATGCTGAATTTAATATAACTCATTCATACGCCGATGTATATGAAGTTCTTAGTATTTACTAATTCCACATCCTGAATCGTTATGATGGAATCGGTGTATGTGCCATCGCTGTTTTAATTCCAGTCACGCGCCGCACCGAACAGGAGTTTTGCTATCCGGTTATTTGTCCTAGTCATCTCATTTTCTTTCACTCTCAGTGATCTCACTGTGTGTTACTCTCATTATTGCCTTGCTTGGGGTGAAATAATTTTTAAAAAATCATAATCATAGTTTCTGTTTTAAAAACGTTTATCTTTAGTTACATTTCTCGGAACACTTTGTAGTATATGTTGATTTTCTGTTCAAGATAATTCTTATCCCAATTATGAATTCTTTTTTTTAATCGTATCACTCCATGAAAGATAATAAAGCCACTAAGACACAAGTGGTTACTAGGTGTGAAGTATTATTAAGGAGAGAGCACAATAGAAGAGTAGTCAACAAGACAGTCGGTTGGTTTGGCATGACATTTAAATTTTTGAAGATTAAAGTTAGCTGGAAACCAAGAAGCCTGAAGAGAATTCCACAAGCCAGAGGAAAAAAAAACTGTTAGCATAGGACTTATAATAATATGAGAAGAAGAAAACATAATTAAGGAGAGAGAACAATAAAAGAACAGGAATTAAGAAGACAGAAGATAAAGATTGACATTGCATTTAAATTTGAGAATATCAAAGTTGAGTGGAAAGCAAGAAGCCGGAAGAGAGTTCCACAAGTGAGAGAAGAAACTGTTAGCATAGGACTTATAATAATATGAGAAGAAGAAAACATAATTAAGGAGAGAGAACAATAAAAGAACAGGAATTAAGAAAACATAAGATAATGATTGACATTGCATTTAAATTTTTGAAGATTAAATTCGAATGGCAGAGAGTTCCACGAGAAAGAGGTGCAAAGAAAGAAACTGTTACCAAAAAAAAACTTTTGGTAGACCTTTCCGCCAATGTAGTTCTTATTTGTACTGACACTTTCGCTGGGCGGGTTAAGTCGTCTTCTTCCTTACAAGTTTCATAGGGTTTCTTTTTTTTTTTTTTTTTTTTTTTTTGCTTTACAAGATGTCAAAAACTGCATGCAGTGTGACGATTTACTTCGTAGGTTGCCAGTTCTTACTATGCTTTACTGGTTGACAGCCAAGATTATACAACTCAGTCTGTCTTACTATTTACACGTAGCTGGGGGGAGGAGAAATATATTTCTAAGGAGTAATGAACTAGACTGGAATTCGAACTCAGCGTTCTGGTTCCTCAATCCGAACCGATATCCATGACCCCCAATGTAGTACTCTGCTTAAATTCATAAAGTTTATGGACCATAACGAGATGGTCATCAGAATAATTACAAAGAAACTATTTATTGACGAAGCCACAGATAATCTACATTACGACAGTGGGCAAGTGACTGAAGCCGAGATGCCAGATCAGAACCAATAATATCGCTGATTCTTCTTTGTACTTTATCAAGAATCTATGAATATAAAATAGGGGCACCAGACCATATGTGGAAGCAATATTCAAAGCAAGGACCCATGGTAGACTTGCAAATATGCAAAATAGATGAGTTTTTTGAAGACCAAAATTGGCTGGAAACCATGGAGAGAATTACACATTTCCGTTCAAGAAAGGCAGTAAAGCCACTAAGACACAAGATGGGGGCTTACTGAATGTGGAAGAATGAGAAAAAAGAGAAACATTATCAAGGCAGGAGAACAATAAAAAAAGAGGCATGAAGAAGACGGTAGATAATGATTGACAATGCATTTAAATTTTTGAAGATCAAAGTTGAGTGGAAAGCAAGAAGCCTGAAGAGTTTCACAAGCGAAAGAAGAAACTGTTAGCATAGAACTTATAATAATATGAGAAGAAGAAAACATAATTAAGGAGAGGGAACAATAAAAGAACAGAAATTAAGAAAACAGAAAATAACGATTGACATTGCATTTAAATTTTTGAAGATTAAACTCAGATGGAAGAGAGTTCCACAAGCAAGTGGTTTAAGGAGAAAAACTGTTACCAAAAGACTTTTGGTAGACCTTTCCGCCAATCTAGTTCTTATTTGTACTGACATTCACGCTGGGCGAGTTAAGTCGTCTTCTTCCTTTACAGGAAAGAGAACAATAAAAGAACAGGAATTAAGAAGACAGAAGATAACGATTGACAATGCATTTAAATTGTTGAAGATCAAAAATGGCTGGGAATTAAGAAGCCGGAAGAGAGACCCACAAGCTAGAGAAATAATCTTCTTTTTCTTTTAAGAAGCTAATAGAATCCCACAGTCGAGAAATGATAGAAAAGAAACTGTTGACATAGAACTTATAGCTACATCGAGCCAATTAAACAATCAACTGATGAGACCTATCCGCCAACCTAGTACTGCGCTTAAGTTAATAAAGTTTTTATACCATTAAGCTAAGTTCATCAGAATAATTACCATGAAAATATTGATAGAAAAAGCAGATGGGGGCTACATTACAGCGACAGGAAAGTCATTGAAACTGAGAGGCTAGGTAATTGCTGATTCTTCTTTGTACGTCATCAAGAATGTCTAAATATACAGATGCACCAGACCGTACTAAAAGCATGAACCAATGTCTTCAGCGCAGCTTTCTTATGATCAGTACATTGGCTTCGGGCGGGAAAGTAGCAAACAAAAGAATTAATTTTATATTTGTTTATTGACTGAAATTAATTTTATACTAGCAATAATTTTTTTATTGATATTTTTTAATATCGTTATGTAA
Source organism: Ascarosepion bandense (assembly GCA_037127315.1). Lineage (NCBI taxonomy): Eukaryota > Metazoa > Mollusca > Cephalopoda > Sepiida > Sepiidae > Ascarosepion > Ascarosepion bandense. The sequence goes on from JBBBDQ010002203.1 coordinate 1,808,140, forward strand.
CTGGATTGTGATGATTTAAGATTGCTTAGTTGAAGTTTGGCTTTGTAATTGGGATAATTTTATAAGTTCTGTTTTGTTTTCACTTTTAGCATTTGACGTTCTCTTATTTAACTAAATAATTACGCAGATAAAATTAATTAATGATTATTATCCGATAATTGTCCTTCCTATTTCAAGGTTCAGTATGTTTTTCACCTGAAATTAGATTATGAAAGGAAGAAATCAAACGACAAGAGAGTAAGGCTCGACAATTTCAACAAAATCCTCCACCAACATTACCATGTGACCAATTCAGTGCAACAATTGGTCTGTTTAGTCATCAACGCCATTATCATAAAGGAAACGATCAGCAAATAAGAAATTAAATTTGGGGTATAAGATAAGGCCAACGAGATTATGAAATGTAATGGTCTGAAACTAAAATACGAAAATAAATCATTCTCTTTAACAGTAATTAATTTGAATAAATATTTAATTTAATTACAGTAGGTGAATAATTTTGGATTATTCAGATAATGAAAAATTTAATGGCTGATAGCAATTCAATTTATGAATTTTTTTTTCTGTGAAGGATTTAGACTTTCACTAACGACATTTTTGTAGATTACTTTTCGTTTCTCGATAATTAAATTTTGCATATTTTTATCCAAGGACAACACATAGTTCGTCAAACAAAGGCTCAGTTTTGTTTTTTGTGGTGCTGAGGATATCGGCTCGTAACGAGAACTTGGAGAGCTGAGTTCGAATTCCAGTTAAATTCGTTGCATTCCCTTACGCGCAAATACCTTTGGGAAAGATATTAATCCCTCTCTTCTCCCTCTTGCTATGGATTAAATAGCAGAACGGATTTAGTTCTATAGCCTTGGTTGGCAACCAAATGCTGAAAAATCTTCTGCGCAGTCAGTCATGTCTCTTTCGAGACATAGTCGCCCAAGCGTGTGTCACGTATGGCACTTAACTGACAGACCGAATATAATAGTTTGAAACATAATTAAAACCTACCGAACATAAAGTGGGGGCTCGGTTTTCTATTGTTATGAAGTAATAAACTGATCCTCCACTAATTATACTTAATATAATAATGTAATATAATCTATCTCTTCTCCCTCCAGTTATGAGTTAACTGGCAGGACAGATTGGGTTCTATAGCCTTGGCTGGCAACCAGTGTACCGCAGAACGCAATGGCAACCTACTGCGGGATAATTTTCTGCCCAGTCAGTCATGTCTCTTTCGAGACATGATCACCCAAGAGTGTATCACGTATAACACTTTACTGACTGATTTTTTTATACGTGAATTTCGTGCCATCAAATAATTTTTACTTTCTGCCTAAACTAAATCATGGAAATAGATTCTCTGATATTTTAAATGCACATATTGATGTATGCTTCGCTTATACTTTACCATATTCATATTTTTCTTTCTAAAATAACCTATTGCAACCCCAAATATACAGAAAGAAGAGAAAACAATAACATTAATATTTTCTACAAACATTAAATGCATAGTAACTATAAACATGATGAATCTTCACTTAGAAACAAAAAACACATCTCTAGTCGACAAAAACTAGAAAATCAAATTATCTATAACAAAAATCTGAAACCGCTAACTTCATTGTCAAAAATAGTAATTTACGTGCAAGTTGTAAATGATAGACAAACAATATTATTTACGAATTTGCATGACCTTTAAAGAACTGTATTCCTGATCAATCCAAATTCGTTAATAATTACATTAGATATACTACAACATGTTTGACAAGACTCGCGTTACATCTTTCTGAACACAGCTCTATTAATACACATGGAGAGCTACCAAACGCTATCCGTAACATATTGATCGATAATATGAATATAATAGCATCATTCACATGTAAAAACAATTGAAGCATTCTCAATAAAAACGTAAAAACCAATACACAATAACATTAACGATGAACACGGCCACAAAATGCTGACCGTGACTGGAAAGTAAAACATTTTTATAACTTAATATACATACATAAAAAAAATCAACATATTCAGTTAAAAGTAAAATAAAATTCATCAATGATAAAGGCTAAAAATATAGCCGAAAGCGCTTAGACAAATAAAACATTCGGACATTTTTTATACAATTTATGTACTAAAAAAAAAAAAAAAAATCACATGAGAAATTATAGAAAAAACTTAACCAGATCTCCTTATCTATCATCTTTAACGAAACTTCCATAAAATAGGTTATATATATACAGATTTTGGTCAACAATACGGTGATCCTTACTCATACACACAGTAAGAGGAACCTGCAGATATTGGAGGCCATGTACATCAAATCAAAACAACCAACACTCAATAAAATCAACTTTAAAACAGGAAATAACATATTACATTGCATTTGACTAGATGGTTTTGTTGTCATTTCGCGCTATCCCGCGGTGTGACGTCATAAAACCGCATCGCAAACTTAAGAACTGCGTTTATTATTTTTGGTAACTATTGCCGTTGCCAAGCGGAGTTTTATGTCAACACAAAATAAAATCGTCGGTGATGGTGGATTTTATAATATTTCAGTTTAAACTACCTCTCTGAAGATGGCTCATGTGAGCCGAAAGCTTAGAAGAAAACCAATAAATAATTATCCAAATGTTGGAGAATTTTTGTCTTTATTTTCAACTGAAATTAAAGCAAAAATACGACGTTTAGAACGGCTCATGATTAAACATAATAGACATTCATTGTCTCTTATATTTAATAGAATATGTCTAGAAAATTACTTGCTGCCTCGATATACTAAATATATATATATACACATGTGTGTGTGTGTGTCTGTGAGTTTGTGTGATTTTTTTTTTTTTAAAGTAGCTATATGTAGGGCTGTGTATATTGGTGTATTTTTGTGGATTGGTAGGAAAATTTGTCGTCGTAACAAACGCAGACATATATACACATTTGTACACCCATTAGCGTGCGCAAAGGCACGCGCGTGCGCCCACCGGGACCCACACAAACATAACTATATGCAAATCGTATGGGGATTGGCATATATATGTATATGTGTGCCGTTCAAACAAAAATACACCAATATACGCAGCACTACATATAGCCAATGTTTAAAAAAATTTAATCAGTTTGTCTGACGATCGCAAGAGCGTGAAACCCAGGGTTACAAACTCACACCCATCTATATGAATATATCAACTCTATCACTGATATGGAGCGCTTTCAAATAAGTACCACGCATATATAATATAAAAATAATATAATATATATAACAAATTGCATATATATATATAATTATACTAGCAGTATAGCCCGGCGTTGCTCGGGTGTAATGAAAGCTTTAAAACTAATCTATGGTCCTGGAGCTCAGACTCAACCGAAAGAATATTTGTGTGAAGTTTGGTGAGAATCGGATAAAAGTTGTGGATTTTATAAAGGACATACAGACAGACAAACAGACACACACACACAAACATCTTGCCTTTCATATGTACATATTATCGATTTTCTGTACTATTGTAAAAACTGTAAACTTGAAACTTCTGAATATCGTTTCTTATGTTTTTGTTTATGAGTGTGTCTAATTTGATTAAAATTGGACCACTCCTTCTATAACCCGATTTTTTCGATTATCGATTTTCGATATTTATCGGGGGTACCTCGACACAAAACCTAGCTAAGGACATTCACAGACGCTTATAGTACAACTGTGTAAATTTTCAAGAAAATCGGTTCAGCTGTTTCAGAGTCTATAGGTAACGGACAGACACAGACAAATTTCCATTTATAAATAAGTTTAGATTAGATTAGATTAGACACACACACACACACACACACACACACATATATATATATAGTCATCCGACTGATCTGTTTCGCTGATTAAATCACGAGAAGTGCTTAAATTGAATATATGCAAATTAGTTTGCCACAAGGTCTGAATAATAAAGTATAATGGATAAAACGTGAATTGATGGCCTGCACTCAACGTCAAGCTCAAAATAAACAATTTACGGAGGATTGAAAAGGAACTTACTCCTAAAATATTATTATCATTTCCTTATATATATATATATATATATATATATAGTCATTAGCTGATAGATCTATTTCACAGCTCATCGGTACAGTTAGACATCCGATTGTTTCTAGCCAGGATTGAAACCGGACCGAATTTGCGTCAGTCGGCGATTCTACCTCTGAGCTATGGCCGCTATGCGTGAGTAGTGTTTTTTCAAAGTCTACCATACTTGTATATATAATCTGAAATTTCAGAAAACGCTAACTCCTTGCAATTTAGAGGATTAATTTGAGAAAGACCTTTTTAGTATTATGTCCAAGATGAAATTAAAAAAACATTCTAATTTATTCCAAATTATGTTAGAGGAGGACACTAAATCCATTAAGGTCTTTAAAGACATTTGGGTTATAGTCTATAAATCTAAAAATATCGACAAAAGTAATCCTTTTCATTACCTTAAAGTTCTGACTAATAAGATTACTAACACATATTGACTAGGCAGAAAAGAGAATAAAATAGTCGACATCGACCGTGATACGGCTAAATTTGCTAGCAAGCTAAACATTGAAGATAGAATAGGGAAAGTCAGCACTAGAAACGCTTCCCTTTTATTTAAAGATCATAAACCCAACTTTGAGAATAATGTACAATATTTGTTAATAAATACAACTAAAAGTGAATTAGGATTATTCTTTTAAAATATTATATAAAAAACCGCTAAGCTCCAACTTACCCTCCGCTCCAACCTCTGGAAAGATACTTCTGATACTATCCATTGGTTTTGCCGATATCAGTGATAAAAATAAAACTACATTTCATAAACTTGATATTATAGACTTCGATCCCTCTATATTTAGAGACCTGCTAGTGAACTATTAATTTCGCTAAAAGCTATCTAGAAATCACAGACGAAGAAACCAATATTATTGTAACAGCGAGGAAATTCCTCCTTACTCTTAACGATTTCACTTTGACGTCCCCATGAGGAGCGTTTGATTCGCGCAAGGAATGAGAATGATATACCACAGTGATCATAATAAAAGGTTCGATTCGAAATTCCTTGTACCTGAAGAAGGCCTACAACGGCCGAAACATCGTGAAAATGACAACAAAGATGAGGACAATAGTCCGCATAATGTAAATAGTGTAAATGCTACCTAATTTCAGAAGTATAGACATACTGATATATATATATATATATATATGGAAATCATTTTCACAACCAACATCCAACATTACCCGATGAAGAGATTCTATTTCGAAACATAGAAATTTCGGTGTCGCAATGCACATTTAATTCACTATGTTATATATATATATATATATATATTGACGTTTATTTTGTGCTATTCAAAGAAGCGTGGCTGAGTGCTTAGAAAATTCGCTTTTTGTCCAGGAGACCCGGGTTCAAATGTCACCAGGGTCGATTTCTTATCAGTCGAGATCTCAGCGTCCACCACCTGTTTGAAAAGTGCTTTGGAAATCATACCAAAGGTTTTAAGGGAAATTGGATGGACTTTGGGAGTTTTTGCAGGCACAAACTTAAAAGGGTTTGAACGTGCTGGATATTGATCACACTGAAACGTTCTTTCTCCCACAAAAATGTAACTAAGATCCCCCAATCATAGTTGCAGTATATACTACAGGTGTTCTCTGTGCGTGTACCGGAGCATATGTCTGTAAATTAGTTGACCGCTCTAGTGCAGTGCTACTCAAAAGTGTGTTACGAGTACCGTCGCCGGTACACGAGCCATCGTCTGCCGGTACGTGGAGCTTTTCCAGAAAAGAACGAAATAATAATAATACTCTATGCCACGAGAGACTGCCAGGACATTTGACTCGTTTACTTTTTTCTTTTTTTTTTTTTTTAAATTTATTTTCATATTATTATGGCTACATTGTTCAGTTACTCACTCATGTTAAAAGTTATTGCTATCCAACTAACGGATGCGATATAATGAACAGCAAAACGGTGAACTGAATACGCATCAAACTTGGTTCCATTCATATATCCATGATATATACATATCCATGATATATACATATCATTTATTTTAAATACGTCTTAAATTAATTAAAATTAATATTTTATTTTACTGTTTGTCTATTTTTTAGAAGATTAATGCCTTTTATTAAATTCAAATTGCTTACGAAGTATCAATATTAACTTTAAATATTTTTTCTGGATTTTTAAAATATATACAATCGAAACCAGTGGCCATAACTATTATAGCACAAATATGCTACCGGTCAATGGCACACTGGGAAGACTTGTTACGTCAATGATGACTGCCCTTAGAATGAACAAGATATCATGTCCTCATATTTATTACAGATAGTCTCAAAATGTCCCTGAAATAGTACATATCTCAAAAAAAAAAAAATATCCGGGATTCACAGTACCCTTCCCTCTCTTACTCAGCTGGATTGGCTTGCTTTGCTTGCCGGTCCCCGGCACATTGAAAAAAAAAAAAAAGACTACCGGTTCACCACATCAGATAGCTTGAGAAGCACTGCTCTAGTGTTCATGCAATTTCAGGTAAACATCTGTGCGGGAGCCCCTTTCACAAAGGAAAAGGGTTATGATGAATGGTAACACTAAAATGAAGTTAATCTGTATGTTTTGGAATGTAGTTAAAGAGAAAGTCATTTAAGACCAGAATTCATCCAATTCAAAGCCTGAGAGACACTCAAGAAAATGGAGTTGCTATTAAAATGAAAATGATGTATGAAGAATCCATGTGGGTGTTTGTTTCCCAAATTAGCATTAGTTCATGGGGCAATGGGCTTTTTAGCTTTCAATTAGAATATGGTGTTTAATGTGGTTTATTCAACTCTTTGGAAGTAGCCTGACAGATCTTAACTGTAACGGCCTGAACCGGCACTAAAAAATGTATCTCATCTGAATATTGGCCAAGTAAATAACGACAGAGCATTATAATCCAGGGGACGGCAACCTATGTCATGGGTGCCACACGTGACACGCCAAGCAATGTCCAATCACACAATTTGTTTAACTAACGAAGTCTCTGAAAAACGAAAATAAAGGTAAGTCTGCTGCTATTTACAATTGTTGGACATCCCTCCCGAGATACTTTTGCTTTTTTCTCGGTTTTTACTTTTATTTATTCCTGTGAGCAAAATTTCTCTGACATGAAAGCATTGTTGAGCCCACAACGAAGTTGCCTAACACCTGAACATTTAGAAAACTGTAAAACTCACAGTAACAAAGTATGTTGCAGATATTAAGCAATTGGCTAAGACCAGGAAATGGCAAGGTTCCCATTTATAATAAAAATTCTAAAAAAAATTGAAAATAGTTTTTTATTAATGTGGTTTACATATTATTGTACATATTAATATATAAAATACTAGCAGTATAGCCCAGCGTTGCTCGGGTGCAATGAAAGCTTTAAAACTAGTCCATGGTCCTGGAGCTCAGACTCTTTGGACGTTGGCACGAAAGACTAAAAAATAATAGTTGTTTCCAGTTAAAGCGAAACCGTAAACTGAAAGAAAAATGAATGGATGTAAGTCAAATTTTGATTTCCTGCTATCGATATCAAATAAGTTTTTTTCGCCGTAAACTGAATTTTGAAGGCTAAATAAGTCCTCTGAGTAAATGGTATCATGGCTGAGATTAAGAACTACAATTATACCTACTTAGTCAAACCCGAAGCAAAAACTAAAGTAAAAGGTCTGAAAAAAAATACAGATATACAGGCAGATAAACAGACATACACACAAACAACTTGCCTTTTATATATATATATATATATATATATATATATATATTATCGATTTTCTGCACTATTGTAAGAATTGCAAACTTGAAACTTCTGAATATCGTTTCTTATGTTTTTGTCTATGAGTGTAGCAAATTTGATTAAAATCGGACCACTCCTTCTACAACCTGATTTTTTCGATTATCGATTTTCGATATTTATCGGGGGTACCTCGGCACAAAACCTAGCTAAAAACACTCGCAGACGCTTATAGTACAACTCTGTAAATTTTCAAGAAAATCGGTTCAGCCGTTTCGGAGTCTATAGGTAACAGACATACACACAGACAAAGTTCCATTTATTATATAAGTTTAGATATTGTAGAACAGGAATATTGGCTTTGACTTGTATGAAAATACGTATGCTGTTAGCACAGTGAGTTACTTTAAAATCCTATGTCGGCATATATTTAGTAAAAGGTTGCCGACCTCTGCTATAGGCTTTAGACGCTGCGTTTGTGTGAAAAAGGCTGAATGAAAGTGGGGACTGGGCTGTTCTACGGGAGTTTTGGTTTTATTATCTTGTCAAAATAAAGTATACCAAATAAACTAAAAGTGAATTAGGATTAATCTTCAAAAATATTATATAAAAATCCAGAAAGAGTCGAGTACTTTTTATAGTGGTCGAATAAGCGAATAAATGTCAGTTTTGGATAAAATACTTGTGAGCTGGTCTTAGACGAAAACTTATGCACTCGGAGTTAAAAAAAAAAAAAAAAAAAAAAAAATGTTTTATTCTATTTATTTAATTTTTTAACAAAAGTAGAATACTGTTTCACTGACTGAGGTGGCCATTGCCTCGCAAGTAACAAGCAAGTTAACGAAGTCCAGTACTAATTAAATTTGAATGAGAGAAGCCGCCTACTTGATCTCTTTCTCTGGAGAAAAACAGCATCGACATTAAATAATAGTCTCTGTAATCTAATGTTAACTCTTCTTTATCACATTTTCTTTTTTCCTTCTGCTAATGTTTTTGCATTTTCACGTTCTTCTTATATTCTCACAGTTGCCTCGACCCATCGACGCATGTAAACATTGCTTATTTTGTTATGTAAAGTAAGTAATATATACGACCATCGGTTGGTCGTGTAACATTAGAAGCAGAGTGTTGCCATCCATCAACATGATGGAGTGTGCTGATCAGGTTATGCTACTTTCACTTTCATTTTCTAACACAAAATCACTTTTAAGTCTTTTAGATTCTTTCTTTAGACGGGAAAGTTTTGTTTAAGGTTTTATGTAAAAAAAAATACCAAAATTTGTGGCTGTGACTTTATTTAAAATGCCATATCCCTTCAGGACGTGAGCAATCATGACTTTCATTATTTCCCTCATCCTCATCTCTGAATTGCTTCTGCCGTACCCTGTACATGGTACCTCATTCCTTTTTCATTTTCGAACAGAGGTGGATAGTACGACACTCCTATCACGATTACCTGACCTTATACCACCAGAGATTTTCGAGTAGAGTGTACTGAAAGATCTCGTTTTCAGGCTCAAACCAAAAGAATTCCTAAATCAAAAGAAGCACTTTCAAATAGATCACCGGGTTAAACACCACTAGACGTTTTCTTGTGTGCACTGAAACATCTCGTTTTCAAGCTCAAACAGAAAGCAATTCCCGAATTAAATAAGAAAACGTTCTGGAATTAATGTAAAGATTTTAATAGATAATATGATACAATTTTTCAAAAAGGAATTGCATAGGATTGACTTTAACTTGGAATTATATTATACTTAAGGATGTATTTTATTTTATTTTTTAGCTTCATGAACACGGGGTTGGATTATAATCAAGTCAATACGGAAATTATCATATATATATATATATATATATATATATATTTTTAGCAAGTGTCTGAATGATTCGAGAAATATGGGACAACAACCAAAAATAGTTGGGTAAAATTCTTCGGCCAATTCACTTTTTTCGTTGTCTCGTATCTGTTCGACCATTAAAAGGCAACTGTTTCAGGTGTTTTTCGCAAAAGGATTTTTTCCTTTATATAGGTTAAATTTGGATATTGTATTCTTGCATTCATTGACCACACCGACAAATTAAAGTGGCGGAGTTGTTATGGATGCAAATACTAACCACGACAAAATGGAATCTATATTGAATGGAACTAGTATATATGAAAAAAATTGAAGAACAGTTATTTAATAAAGACATGCACATATATGTAAAGTGTGAAAAGGTGAATAAACAGTCTTCAAACACGATTTTACAACTTTAAATTGTTATTAAGTATTTGTTTTTTCAGATTAAAAGGTTATGATCCTTACAAGCATATTCTGATTTTGTTCTTTACAATACAACTGAATCAATTGTGTTAGTATGATATATGAAACAGTGTATATATATATATATATATATATATATATATATATATATAGTTATGTAATTATGAATTAAATGTACATTGCGACACGGAAATTTCTATGTTTCGAGCTAGATTCTCTTCATCAGGCAATGTTGGATGTTGGTTGTGAAAATGATCTCGACCAACAGTCAACATTGCCTGATGACGAGAATCTATCTCGAAACATGGAAATTTCCGTGTCGCAATGTACATTTAATTCATAATTAATGATTATATTATGCTCTACAATATTTATTGTATTGAGCACTGTTTATATAAAAAAAATAAATGCCAGGGAACACAAAATCGTAAAACCTTGGATCCTCTTCACCCGGATTTATATATATATATAGAGAGAGAGAGGGAGAGAGAAATGAACTTGAGTAAATGAATGGCAGAATAGGGTTTAGAAGAGATAACAAAAAGACAATTTATTATGAGCTACAAAGGGCAGGAAATTATGGAGAGCCATGACTGCCAACATCCTGAAGGACACGGTACATAATTTTGGTCATATTTATCTCTTCTAAGTTATTTTTTGCAAAAGTTTTCAAACAAAAAACCAATTCAATATCATCGATTTGTTCATTTTTCCCCTTTTTATTTTCCTGCCAAAGTGAATTTCACTTTCTACCCTCGACGCCAAATGTTTTACATCGAATTGTCGCATTTTATTGTTTTTTTTGTTTTTTTTTTTTGTTTTTTTGTTTTTTTGCTAAATGATGGATACTGATAAACTTGCAGTAAATTTTCTTATTTCCATGGTTACAGTTTCTGGATTGGATCATCAGCATCAGTTTCGCTTCTCTTTACAGTCTCGACGTGGCTTATTAATTAAAAGTCGGTAAACTCAGAAAAAATAAGTCGGGTGTAAAGAAATAAAAAATTCTAGTAATGGGGATCTATTTTAGACATTCTTCGACAGTCAAAGAAATTACACGTTTTATAGACTTTTCCTTTTACATATTTTTTCCTCATCTTTTTACCTTTATTTTTTGAACGTTTTTCTGTTACCATTTTTAAAGTTTATTTTTTACGAGTTTGTATTTAAGGTCTTTTCTTTGGGCGTATTTTATGTGAGCCTATTTCTTCTGCTATTTTATTTTCTCTGTTATTTTTTCTACTTTTTTGCTTTTGTATAAGAATTTTAGTAACGCTTTCTCATACACATTTTCCCTTTTTTTTTTCTTTATTTTAATATTTTTCGACGATTTTTTTTTCTTTCTATAAGAATATTGCTTTGCTTTTTATTGGTTATAATACAGCAAAGCCAGACTATTACCTTCTCATAATAATATATAAATCATTTTATAAAGATATTTTAGCAGCTAGGATACAGTCGCTTTCTCACCGGCCCAATGTGGTTTCTCTGTGTCTCTTCTCCAAATACTTCCACGGCTACCGCTTCGATTAACTTAGCTCACTGGTGCCCCCTATATATGAATTTCCTCGAGCCACAAGATTAGCAACTAGGTCCCACCCTTTTACTGTGAAACCAAGAAGATGTAAACGCAAATTCTACTCCACCAGATTCTTTTCTCGCCTGTGGAATTCCCTTCTGTTTACTTGCTTCCCCAACAGCTACAATTTCCAAGAATTTAAATGTAAAGTCAATAGTCATTTCCTATCTCACTAACTTGCATCCTCTCTCTCATGCTTCTTTCTCCGTCAACTCCACTCTCAACAGTATTCTCATACTTCTCTTACTCACTTCCTGACATCCCCTATAACCTGTCACTCTTTCTCATAATTTTCCTCCAATGTAACTACCTGCATAATAGTGGCAGTAAATGATCATAAAAGGTCTTACAATTCTTTCTTTTTTCTTTCTTTCTTTCCTCTCTCTCTCTCTCTTTATTTCATTCTTTCTTTCTTTTCCTCTTTCTTTCTTTTTCTTTCTTTCTTTCTTTATCTTTCTTTCTTTCTTTCTTTCTTTCTTTCTTTCTTTCTTTCTTTCTGATGCTCCTTTCTCCGTCCACTCCCATCAATATTCTCATCCTTCTCTTACCCACTTCTTGACACTCCTTATAACCTGTCACTCTTTCTCATAACTTTCGATGTAACCTCCTGCACATCAGTGGCATTAAAATGCCTTGCATGGGGTAATATGATTATTAAAAAAAAATATGACTAAAGTATGTATAAAAGCATCTGAAATAGAAGCTGAGATGATGTGACGTAAAAAAAATTAATGAACGACACGTTTCGCTGACGTCTGTTGCTCCCGGTTTCGTCAAGTCAGAATGAAAAACAAAACTAAGGAACATGCGTTCGTTGCACCTTTTCGGGAATATGTTTGTTTACATATGATTCGTTGAGCTTATCAAGAGCGGTCGCTTTTTTATTTCAAAATATATTATGAGTGTTCGGTTTAGCGTTGAATAACAAAGAGTTAGTCTACCGAAGAATGTTGAAATAGTTTCTAATGAATTTCGCCTCTTCCACTAAATATTGACGGTTTAAAATTCTAAGTGTTCTTAAGTAGAAGCCAATGATTATACCGTACATTTATGTTTTATATCAAAAGTATTATTTATTGTATTGCTAAAATGTCTTAGAAAAAGACCAGGTGCTAGATTGGTCTGTTAATGTATATGTGTGTTTGTGTTTGTCCGCATATATATATATATATATATATATATATATATATATATATACATATATATATATTGTGTGTGTGTATGTATGTTTGTGTGTTTAGTTTTATCTCAACATATATTGATAAATATAACAGACAATGAATATTTAATACGTTTAATCATGAGCCATTCTAAACATCGTATTTTGGCTTCAATTTTAGATATTTATAAACAAAAAATTGTCTAATACCTGCGTATTTTTTATTTTTATTATTTATTTATTTTATTATTTTATTTTTTTTTGAGTCACATGAGCCATCTTAAGAGTAGTTGCAGGGACGTTAACATAAAGACAGCCACCATAATTGTGGCTATATATATATATATATATACTTTGTGGCTATAAATAAATATAGTTTTAAGTTGTGCTATATTTATAGGATGAAGTGCTCAATATCAGAGATAGAGCGTATGAAAATATAAAAGAGTGAACATTGAAGTCAACAGACTGTTTCATGCTCAGCGCAATCATCATCACAGTTTGTGGCTATATATGTGTGGTCTCTCTCTCTCTCTCTCTCTCTCTCTCTCTATCTCTCTCTCACTCTATATATATATATATAGACGCCACACACACACACATATATACTCATACACATTAACACAAACATATACGCACACACTATATATATATATATATATATATAGTGCGTATGTGTGAATAAATATGTATATGTGTTTGCGTATATATATATATATGTGTGTGTGTGTGTGTGTTTGTATTTATATCTATTTGGATGTGTGTTGTGGAGCAGTGGATATTATTTCGGAACGAGAAATCGGAAAGCCGAGTTCAAATGCCAGTTGCATTCGTTGCATTATCGTACGTAGAAATACACTTGGGAAAAGTATGAATCCGTTGCTTCTCCCGTAAGATATTGGTTAAATAGCAGGTCAGATTGGGTTCTATAGCCTTGGTTGGCAACCAGTCTAAAGTAGTAACTAATGGCAATGTACTGCGGGAAAATTTTCTAACCAATTAGTCACGTCCCTTTCGAAACATGATCAGCTAAGACTGTATCACTTACGACGCATAACTGCAGATGAGTGCACTTTTTAAGTGTATATATTATAAATGTATGGAAATTTATATTATACATGTATGTGTATAATCTATACCTGCGCGCTGTGCGTGTATATATATATATATATATATATATATATATATATATATATATATATAATCAGCAAGGTGGAGAATATAATCATTCTTTGAATATTACTTTCATCTTTCTCTTCTTTCTAGACTTGATAACACTTTTCACACCATCAGAATGCGCCTTGGAATAACACATCGAAATCGACTTGTCACTTTTTTCACTTCCTCTTTTGTCAAACGCAGACAAAGTCCCATTCTTTTCTCTCTCTCTCTCTCTCTCTCTCTCTCTCTATCTCAATCGGTCGATTCTTCAGTGAGCGGATGGTGTAGCTCGGGTGGGCTTGGCTATCATATCTCACTTTCCTCTGCAATCGTCCCTGGTTTTAATTATTTCATCATTCTGTTATTCATTTATTCGATTTGCGTTATTATCAGTGAATTTTCGCACCTCAGCTGGTTCTTGAAAGCCCAGCTGGAGATAAAAATAACGCTGGGTCTACTTGGCGTGTTAAGTTCCTTATTCTGAAGTGTTTTTTGCCGATTATTTTTAACGAATCTAAGGCTGTTTAATTATTAAAACCTCGCCAAACAATCTGACACCAATATCAAACACTGCAAAAAGAAAAAAGCGAAAACAAAATAATTCATTTTATAATTTTTAAAATATGAAATTGTTTTAATATTATTAAACTGAAAACATTTAAGATGGCCCTCACTATACGCAGTGTTCGAGAGAAAAGCTTTAATTTTTTTTTCTTTTTCATGTCATTGAAAGTGAAGCGCGGTACTTGTTTGGCTGCCAGGTTTCAGCATTTTTTACAATTTAAAAGGCTAGATATAATTATAAATTTAATAGTATCATTTTTCTCGCATTTCTTGCCCGCAAAACTCTCTTCCAACTTCTTCCTTTCCAGTCAAAGTTGATCTTCAAAAATTTAAATGCGATATCAATTACTATCTTCCTCCTATAGTTTTATTTTCCTCTCTCCATAATAATTTTCATTTTCTAACATTCTTTCTCAATCACTTAGTGATTTCATTGCTTTAACTGAGGCGAAGTTTTATATATATATATATATATATATATAGCCACATGTCCGTTGCCTCTCCTGGTATTGTGGGTGATACTGATTTTTATTAAGTGTTGCTGTTGGTTGTTTTATTCTTTAAACCCAATTCCATCTCCATTTCCCCTTAAAGGTGTTTTTTCTTTCCTACCATTTTGGGCATTCTTTTGACAGGCATGAAAACAATGAACTTTTCTCCCTTCAGCTATCCTCTTAAGAGCCATCGTCAATTTTTCAATAACCGTTTCATGCTCCATTGGTTTTTGTTGCATCTATTCAAATCTCCAAAGTTTGCAGCTGCTTCTTACTATTATTTTTATCATTATTCAGTATTTTTACCTGTGCACATTTTTTTAATTAATATTAGCTTTATTTTTTCCTTTAAATTTTTCTTTTTAAATTTCTGTTTTTTTTTTTTGTTTTTGTTTTTTTTGTTTTTTTACTTTATAATTTTAAAAACAGTTCTTTTGTTTCAATTCTAAATTTATATTTTTCAAATGATCTTTTTAAATTTTCATCTTTTTTTTTTCTACGCTTGATGCAAAATTTCAGCTTAGGTTTATTTTTTCATTTTTTCTTTCTTAATTAAAATTTTTATATTTTTAATCTAAATATTTTTCTACTTTTAAAAGGTTTCATTTCAATTTTTGAAAAATATTTTAATTAAAAATCTTTCCTTCTTTTATTTTTTATCTTACTTATTCGTTTTAATTTCCGTTTTTATTTCAATATTTAAGTTTTGAATTTCTTTAGAATATCTTTAAAAAAATCTTGCCTCTTTTATTAGTTTCTTCCTTGTTTCTTTTCTCTCTTAAAAAATGTGTTGTTTTTTTTTTTTGGGGGGGGGGTTGTTTCTGTTATTTTTTTGCTTACTTTACTTGTTATTGTATAACACTCCTGCACATATATAAATTTAACATCCACCCGTGCATTGAATACTGTTGCGATATCTGGTCGGGTGCTCCTGTTATCCACCTAGGTGTCTTTAGAACAAAATCCAACGGAGAATCTGTGATGTAATAGATCCCGACTTGACAGCTCAGATACAGCTACTTTCTCACCGGCGCAATGTGGCTTCCCTGTGTCTCTTCTACAACTGCTTTCACGGTTTCTGCTCCGATGAACTTAGCTCACTGGTGCCCCCTATATAGGAATTTACTCGAGCCACAAGATTAACAACTGGGTCTCACCCTTTTACTGTGAAACCACTAAAATATGAATGCGAATTCAACTCCATCAGCTTCTTTACTCGCATTTTCCACCTGTTGAATTCCTTTCCATTTACTTGTTTCCCTGACAGCTACAATCTCTAAGAATTTAAATGTAAAATCAATAGTCATCTCCTATCTCACTAACCTTCATCCTCTCTCTCTCTCTCTCTCTCATGCTCCTTTTTCCGTCCACTCCACTCTCATCAGTATTCTCATCCTTCTCTTACTCTTTTTCTGACACCTCCTATAACCAGTCACTCTTTCTCATAACTTTCCTCCTATGTAACCCCCTGCAAAACAGTGGCAATAAAATACCTTGCTTGGGGCGATATGATTATTAAAAAAAAAAGACAAATAAGGAAATGAATAAATTTCTATATGAATGTGTTCGGCCTGGGAGAGACGGTCTGATTTAAGGAATCATATGGGCGATAGGATGTGCGTTGTGGTACAGTGGATATCGGCTCGGAACTAGAAATCGGGGAGCCGAGTTCGAATTTCAGCTGAATCCATTGTATTCACTTACGCGCAAATACCCTTGGGAAAGGTATTAATCCGTCTCTTCCTTCCAGCTATGGGTTAAATAACAGGACAGATTGGGCTTCTATAGCCTTGGTCGGCAACCAGTCTTCCGCAGAAAGCAATGGCAACCTACTGCGGGATAATCTTCTGCCCAGTCAGTCATGTCTCTTTCGAAACATGATCGCCCAAGCGTGTATCACGTATGGCACTTAACTATGGGCGATAACAAAGTAAAATTTTATTTCATCACACGAAGTTATATAAATACTAGAACAATTCACTCATTGAGTCCGTGTTAAGTTACTAGGTACACGTCAATCTTTGTTATAAACTTGGTTGGAAATGGAGTTGAAGAATTGTGCTGATTTCAACTGTTTTTAAAGACAGTTTTCACTATAAGTTATACAATCTACTTACCAACAGGATGTGTGCGAGATATTAGGTTGTTACAAAAATAATGGCCGCTCCAAGTGTTGTATTTTGAAAACCCATTTTAGCATAGTATTCACGGTATATATATTAGGTGAATTTTGATATACATAATTAATGTGTGCTCTTTTAACTTATTTTCAGACAGAAATATTCTTAAAGCATAGAAACCCTTAATTATAAACATGACAAACGTTTGCTTTTCTTGCATGAGTTTAAACTTGGGCATAGTGACGCCCAAACTTCTGCCAATATCAACAGAGCATGGGAGATGGGTTCACAAGTGATCGGACAGTATGAAGGTGGTTTCCAGAAATTCCGTACTTGTGATGAGAGCCTTGAAGATGAAGAAGGTATAGAACAGTCATGCAGTCTTGACAGCGATCAATTACAAGCAATTGTTGAGCAAAACCCACGTCAAAGTGTCAGAGAAATGTCTCAGACGATTGGTGTCAGCACTGCAACAGTCTCGCGCCACTTGCAGAGTATTGATAGGTGAAAAAGCTCGATAAATGTGTTCCTCATGATTTCAATGAAAATCAAAATCTCGGGCATTTTGAAGTGTGCTTGATGCTGTTTCTACATAGCACCAATAATCCCTTTCTTGAACGAATAGTCACTTGTGATAAAAAGTGAATCCTTTATGATAATCGTAAGCAATCAGGTCAATGGTTTCATCGTGATTAGTCCCCCAGACATTTTCAAAGCTGCATCAGCAAAATATTCTGGTGACTGTCCGGTGGTTCGTAATTGGCGTTACCTACTACAGATTTCTGGAAGCCAATCGGAGCATTAATGCAAAGCTTTACTTGAACCAACATGCAGAAATGCATGCACCCCTGCAAAAATAAGACTTGCATTGGTGAATCGACATAATCCATTTCTGCTCCACAACAATGCGCGGCCAAATGTTGCAAGAATGACGTTGCAAAAACTCGCAGACCTGGGATACGAGAGCTTACCAATTCCTCCATATTCTGATATTTCACCAACTGATTATCATTTTTAAGCACTGAAGCACATTCTAAAATGGTAAAACTTTGAGATCCAAACAAGAGGTGGAATTAGCTTTCAAAGTTTTCGTTGCGTAACAGCCAATAAGTTTTTATCAACAACAAATAAATAATCTCGTCGATCGCTCGCAGTGGTTGTTGGTTATTTTGTTTTTATGGCATATCACCCTCGGCGTGTCATTTAATGCCAACTAAATTTTTTATTTATTTTATTGCTGGTAATACCCTTTTCTTTCAACAATTTATTGTTGTTTTTATATAAGTTTTGTGTCTAGAAATACATTTTTCTTTCCGAGTACCAAGATTCGTTGGGATTTAGTTTTTTTTAAAGGCAGGATCTCCAAATCTTACACTATTATTTAACCCATAATTGGAGGGAAGGGACGGATTAATACCTTTCCCAAGAGTACCAGTGCTTAAGTGAATGCAGGGTATTCAACTGGAATTCGAACTCCGCTCACCGATTTCTCTTTCCGAGCCGATATCTACTGCACCACAACGCACATACGTCACTAAACGAATCCATTGTATTCACTTACGCGCAAATACCCTTGGAAAAGGTATTAATCTGTCGCTTCTTTCCAGTTATGGGTTAAATAAGCAGGACAGATTGGGTTCTATAGCCTTGGCCGGCAACCAGTCTACCGCAGAAAGCAATGGCAACCTACTGCGGGATAATCTTCTGCCCAGTCAGTCATGTCTCTTTCGAGACATGATCGCCCAAGCGTGTATCACGTATGGCACTTAACTGACTGTTAACAGTAAAAGAAAATATACTATCTTACATTGAAAGAAAGACAGTGTTTTCATTTCAGTAACTGATATTTCTACATAAAAGATTCATTTGATTGCTTTTAGCCAGGATTGAAACCCGACCGAATTGACATCAGTCGGCGATTCTACCTCTGAGCTGTGGGTGCTCAGCAGACTTTTAGTGTGTTATATATCATGTAAACATACGTCAGTAGCTGAAACTGTTCTAATTCATTACCGAATGAACGATGCGTAGATGCTTGAGTAGCTACTGTTTTTCCAAAGTTTAACATTCTTCCAGAATGCTCAATCAGGGTGAGAGCGTAATATATTACTATTTGTTCCCCAACAGAATCTCTGAGAGCCACTCAAAGAAGTGTTATTTAATGAATAATCTTATTTCATTCAATACAATAGCCAAGATTCACTCAATCAAGGTAATTACTGAATGAATAATATTACTATTTCCCTAGTGCAATACCCAAGAACAATTAAATCAACTTATTTACTGGATGAGGTTTATCAGCATAAGTGCTCGAGTTGGCGATTGCTAATTTTTCAGCTACTAACCACTACACCACCTATGCGTATACTGATAGAGATATATACATCTAAAGTAAACTCGCCTCAGTTCTTCTTGTTTTCAATTTCTGTATGAAAGCTGTACTAGAAGTTCCATTGTCTTGACGCAAGGTTTTACGTCTCGTCCACCTTATAGTTTGTTATTTATCGATGGCAACTGACAGTTATTAGTACGACCGGATGATTTAATGTTTTTCTAACTCCGACAAGAATACAGGCTCGTGCATTATGAAGAGAAAACTTGTGTTTGCACAGACCTATATCCTTGTCACATCTTTCAGATGTGAAACCTGAAGGAAAGTTGTTTTGAAAAGAAAAACGAAACCACAATCAACCATAAATTCTGCTTTCTTGACTCTGTCTCCTCCTGTTTCAACTTGTTTCCCTCTCGACGTTCATCTTTCTCTCTCTGTGTCTAGATCTAAATGCACCCACCTTGCCAAGAGTGTGGATCTCTGTGAGGCAACGAAAGAAAACACTTGTTTGATATATTTCTCAACAGGAAAAGGAAATGATAGTTAAAAGTTAAGATTTATTCTGAATCTGCCAGTCGAGAAACCGTACGTCTCTCTCGATTTGATGTGTGTTTAAAGTCATGGCGTTTCCCTTCTTTTTCGTTTCTCGCCATGTATATCTGTCTTGAGTACATTTAAGAGTTCAAGTCTTTACAGACTTCCAGGTCACCCTTTGGCAACTTGTAAAACATTCATTGATGTTATTTATTTTATCGATTTTCTTCTTTTTTCCTTCGTTTTTTATTTATTTTTATTTTTATACTATTTCCCTTTGTATTTCTGTTTCTCTCTTTTCTTTTTCTCTTTCATTTTTCCTCTTTTCATAGCTTCTTTCGTTTCCTCTTTCTTATTACTTTTATGTATTATTGGTTTTCCTTTTTCTCTGCCTCCCCCTTTTCCTCTTTTCTCTGCCTCTCCTTTTCCTCTTTTCTCTGCCCCTTTTTCCTCCTTTTTCCTCTTTTCTCTGCCTCCTTTTTCCTTTTTCTTTTCTCTGCTCCTCTCCTTTTTCTTCTTTTCTCTGTCGCCCCTTTTTTCCTTTTTCTTTTCTCTGTCTCTCCCCTTTTTCCTCTTTTCTCTGTCGCCCCTTTTTTCCTCTTTTCTCTGTCGCCCCTTTTTTCCTCTTTTCTCTGCCGCCCCTTTTTTCCTCTTTTCTCTGCCTCCCCTTTGTTCTTTTTCTCTGCCTCCCCTTTTTTCCTCTTTTCTCTGCCTCTCCTTTTTCCTCTTTTCTCTGCCTCTCCTTTTTCCTCTTTTCTCTGCCTCCCCTTTTTCCTCTTTTCTCTGTCCTCTTTTCTCTGCCTCCCGTTTTCTCTCTTTTCTCTGTCGCCCCTTTTTCCTCTTTTCTCTGTCGCCCCTTTTTTCCTCTTTTCTCTGTCGCCCCTTTTTTCCTCTTTTCTCTGTCGCCCCTTTTTTCCTCTTTTCTCTGTCACCCCTTTGTTCTTTTTCTCTGCCTCCCCTTTTTTTCCTCTTTTCTCTGCCTCTCCTTTTTCCTCTTTTCTCTGCCTCTCCTTTTTCCTCTTTTCTCTGCCTCCCCTTTTTCCTCTTTTCTCTGTCCTCTTTTCTCTGCCTCCCGTTTTCTCTCTTTTCTCTGTCGCCCCTTTTTTCCTCTTTTCTCTGTCGCCCCTTTTTTCCTCTTTTCTCTGCCTCCCCTTTGTTCTTTTTCTCTGCTTCCCCTTTTTTCCTCTTTTCTCTTCTTCCTCTTTATTCCTCTTTGTTCTGCCTCCTGTTTTTCCTCTTTCCTCTGTCCCCACTTTTTCCTTTTTTTCTCTGTCCCCACTTTTTCCTTTTTTTCTCTGTCCCCACTTTTTCCTTTTTTTTTCTCTGTTTCACCCTTTTTCCTTTTTTATCTGCTTCTCTTTTTTTCCTCTTTTTTTTTCATCCCCTTTTTCTTCTTTTCTTTTCCTCCTCTTTTTTTCCTCTTTTCTCTGCCTCCCTTTTTCATTTTTTCTGCTTTTTCCTTTTCCCATCTTTTTTCTTCATCCCCTTTTTTCCTCTTTTCTTTTCTTCCCCTTTTTTCCTCTTTTCTCTGCCTCCCTTTTTTCATTTTTTCTGCTTTTTCCTTTTTTCCTTTTTCTTTTACTCCTCTTCTTTTTTCCTTTTCTTTTTCTTTTTCTCCCATTTTATCTTTTTTTCTTCTTTCCTTTTCCTCTCTTTTTCTCTTTTTTTGCCTTTTTTTTTGTCCCTTTTCGTTTTTTAAACACACACACACACACACAGTAATTGGTCATGGTTGAGCGATCAGCAAACTGACCAATAAGCGGAATTGACAAAGTTCTCAGTAGACAATAAGAAGTGAAAAAGGTCAAACGAATACGGGGAAAACGATGTAATATGTAAGTAAAAACTTTATAAAAGCAAACGTAACGAGGTAGAATGATGTGAAAGTAGGCGTTTACACTCAAAAGGGTTACAGTCTAGTAATTGTTGGGATCTGACTTCAAAACAAGAAAGAACAAATCGATGGCGGATGAGGCCGTGAGTTTTTATTCCCAGCAGGTATCTATACAATTTGTCTATAAATTTGGAAAGATGTTTTTAGCGATCATTCCGCGTATTGAAAAATCAATATATATTTATATAAAGTTCTAAGGTACCCTATATTTATAAGATAAAGTGCTTAATCTCAGAGATAAAGCGTATGAAAATATAAAAGTGGACATTGAAGTCAACACTCAGAGGCGACAGACAGTTTCATGATAGGCGCAATCACCAGGCCATCAACATCTCGAAACATAGAAATTTCCGTGTCGCAATGTACAATTGATACATAGAAAATTTTAAAAATAGTTTCCACTTCTGCTATATGCATGACTCTTCAGAAATGAATTGAGTTCTTTCGGTGACTGGCGTGTGTATACACTGCTTATATACAACACGTTAAAATTCCCCTTCTCTGATTTCATGTGCCGATGGCTTAGTGAGTAGCGACTCGACTGACACTAAATCGGTCGTGTTTCGATCACGGCCAGAAGCAAGTAGATGCGTCTAGCCGCACTGATGAGATGTGATACGGCGAAACAGGCTTGTATGTGGATGACTAATATATATATATATATATATATATATATATATATATATATATATATATTTTAACATATACTGTTAAATATAAGAGACAATGAATGCTAAACGTATTTTGGCTTTAATTTCAGTTGAAAATAAAGACAAAAATTCTCCAACATTTGGATAATTTTTTATAAAGTTGGTTCTTGTCACAACACCTTACATTGCATTTGAATACATGGTTCTGTTATCATTTCGCGCTATCACGCGGTGTGGCATCATAGAACCGCATTGCAAATTTGCGAACTGCGTTTGTTATTTTTGGTAACTATTGCCGTTTCCTAGCGGAGTTTTATGTCAACACAAAATCGTCGCTGATGGTGGATGTTATTGTGTTACCGTCTTAATAACCTCTCTGAAGATAGCTCATGTGAGCCGAAAGCTTAAAACAAACTTAATAAAAAAAAATATCCAAATTTTGGAGAATTTTTGTCTTTATTTTCAACTGAAATTAAAGTCAAAATACGATGTTTAGAACGGCTCATGATTAAACATAATAGACATTCATTGTCTCTTATATTTAACAGTATATGTTTAGAAAATTATTTGCTGCCTCGATACACTATATATATATATATATATATATATATATATATATATATGACAATTTTGTGTGTGGGTGAATATATAATACAACCTTAAATAAATTCTCGCTGATTATTCATGTAAAGTAATGTTTTATTTACAAAAAGGAGTAAGAAACATGTCACTAAAAGTAATGCCGATCGGTAAATTTTCTCAGCTTTCTTGCAGCATTTGAATTCCACGTCGGAAAAACGACACGTCTTTTGAGGCTAACCACGTGTGAACCTATTTTTTGACATCTTCAAAAGAACGAAAGTGCTGCTCAGCCAGGCCATGTGCCATCGATTTGAACACGTGATAATCGCAAGGGATAAATATGACGGGTGGGGCTATTGGCGCGTAAGTGAATACAACGAATTCAACTGGCATTCGAACTCGGCTCTTTCCGAGCCGTTATCTACTCTACTACAAATCAGAAACAGTACTGATATATATATATATATATATATATATATATATATATATATATATGCAGTGTGGGTATACAAAAATCCAAAGAAGTATCCTGTACATACAGTGGTAGGATAACCCTCTAAGAGAGCTCTAAACATATATGCATATAAATACATATAGAGCAAATATAGGAAAAATTAAGGCAGACACGTTATTTCATGGTGAATCGGCAGGTGAAGTATAGACTTTCCGATTCACCATGAAATAACGTGTCTGCCTTAATTTTTCTTTTATATATATATATATAAGGATAGCAGGAATTAAACTAGAAATAGAAATTATTTATAAATCAAAGATTTCGAGAAAATTAGTTCTAGAAGACCAAAAATGATCAGTGAAAAGGACAGCCTTGGTACTAAATGTGCATATCACATTAAAGACAATAAAACTAAGCGAAAAAAGAAAAAGGAAAGTGATAAGTTTAGGTTAAAGGCACGTTGAAATCTTGACCGTTACGGAAGTAAAAGAAGAAAGGAGAGAAGTAAGATAATGGAAGAGAAAAAGGAAAAAAAAAAAAAGACAAACATGTAAATTTGATATCTTCCCACATACATAAACAGCAAACCAAACGTTTTTGTATTTAAATGTAATTCATCTGCACAACCAACATCAAACATTGTCTGATAAAGAGAATCTATCTCGAAACATAAATTTTCGTGTCGAAATGTACTATTAATTCATACCTATATATATATATATATATATATAGTCATCCGCAGACAGATCTGTTTCGCAGCTCATCAGTACGGTTAGACTCCAATTGCTTTTAAACCAGGATTGAAACCCTACCGAATTGGCGTCAGTCGGCGATTCTACCTCTGAGCTATGGGCGCTCGGTAGAAGAAGGCAGACTTTTTAGCGTGTATATTATCATTTTACACGCATATATATATATATATATATATATATATATATATATATATATATATATATATAAAGAAGGCAGACTTTCGTTTCGTCCTCTGAGGGATATTATCAATGCAAATGAAATCGTTCAGAATAGTTTTTTCTCCTGTCTTTTTATTCATTTTATTTCTTTACAGATACACTTTAACTAAAAATAATTTACGCATCTATAGAATGAAGAATATGGCAAGAAAATGAGGAGGTTAAAGTGTACCAGTGTATGTTTGCTTGTCTGATCGACTTGTTTCTAAAAGTAAATATTTTTATTGATAAAGATTGTTCTTAGGAAGAGTGGTTCATATTGGCATTTAACCCAACATTTCTTCTTTTTTCCCCGATATTTTTTTGTTATCCGTCAACAAATATTGTAGTTAATAGACTTGATAGAAAAAGGCCCTAAACGACAAAATGGTTCTTCTGAAATATTGGGTTTTTGTTGCGTTGTTTTGCTTTCTTTCATCTTTTCTTTCTGTTTTATGTTTATCAAAACTTAAAACCATCTTGGCTAAAGTTCAAAACTGTAATACTAATTCTTCGTATTTTTTTTCTTTATTTTTAGGTAAGTTTCCAAATACAATTTGTACGGATCTTTCCAGAAAGTTCTAGTAAACTGTAAGTTTTTCTTTCGTTTTATTTTTTCCTGGAGATGGTAACTGTTTATACGTGATGGTATTATCCTGGTTCAAGAAAAAAGAATCATATTTCGATGCAATTTATTTTTCTTTGCTCCTTGTGCAATAAATCACACTAAATAATGCACTTTTAATTATAGCAGGAAATAAGGTCTTACTAAGTGGATTTATTTGCACTATATTCTACCCCGCTCAATTTTGAATTTATCTGGGTATGGTTAAGTCGGTGAAATTTATTGCATATCAAACCTCGTAGTTATTTCATACCAATATCTGATTGTCTATTATGCTCTAGTCTGTAAGTAGAAAATCGTGTGTATAAACTTTTATAGGTAAACATTAGTTGGATTTTATATTTGATTTAATGGGTAGATATGGCTCGGATTTATTTTTAATACTATCGTTAAATACTGGTCGGTTATATACTTGATTCTATCGGTAGGAATTTGTCGGGGTTTTTACTTGAGCCTATAGGTAGACATTCATCAAGTTTTTATACTTGAGTCTTTAGTTAGTTATTAGTTTCGGAATTATTCTTTACCCTCTCAATAAACATTTCGGGGTTTTATACTTGAACCTATAGGTGAGGTTTGGTCGTTTTTTCCTGCAGCTTCCTCTCTCGCACTTCCCGCCTGTGGAACTCACTCCCGTATTCTTTCTTTCCTGACGGCTACAACCTCCAGAAATTTAAATGCAAAGTTAATACTCATCTACTAACCACTGGCCTCTAGCTCTCTCCCCTCCCCTGTATAACCTTCCCTTTCTCTCCACCTATGTATCTGTCATCGCACCTTCTTTCTCAGCTTTCTATTGTTCCTTTCTAACTAGCTTGTACTCCTCACCCTTTTCTAATTAATCTTTTTACATTTATGTAACCCCCTGCACATCAGTGGCGTTTCTGCCTTGCTCGGGGTGAAATGATTAAATAAAAAAAAATACTAGAGTCTTTAGGTAGGCATTAGTCGGTTTTTATACTAGAGTTTATAGGTGGGCATTGGTCGGCTTTTATACTAGAGTTTATAGGTGGGCATTGGTCGGCTTTTATACTAAAGTCTATAGGTGGATATTGGTCGGTTTTTATACTAGAAACTATAGGTGGATATTGGTCGGTTTTTGTACTTGTCTGCTGATAAACCTTAGTTCGTTTTATACTGATGTTTGTAAGCATTCCATTGGGTTGTGGCTCTTGCCTTCCTGCTGGTGATGTTAATAACATATTTTAGGCCTGCTGACAACGTAGTTTTTGTCACCAAAGTTTTCTTTTTAGACTAGTTGCCAATCAGTGCTATCGAGTCTAGTCGACCTCTGTTGTTTTACCTGTAGAGAGGGGAGATTAATTCCCACAGAAAAAAAGAAAAAGAAGTCAACGCAAGAAATTGAACTCTTGCTTGCTGATTATTAGTGTATACTCGTATTTGAAACAGACGCCCCATTTTTATTTGAAACGGTGTGCATTACATCTATCCGCCTGCACAGCCGAGAATATTTCATAAAATGGGATCCACGGCAGGGATCGAATCTAATTCCCCCTTTGTATTAAAACCATCGTTTCATCCGCCATTCTTTACAGGGCATAGGCGATCATGGCTCTCCACTATTTCATGGCCGTTAATAAATTATCTTTTTATTCCTCCTATTTACTCAAGATCACTAATTGTTATGTGCTGTCTTTCCTTAGTCTCTTTTGCCTTCAATCTGTCCTCCGGGTAGATTTTCCAAGCCTTCCTTCCACAGTATGCTCCTTAAAAATTTCAGCTGTCTCTTCTTGATAAATATAAGTTATATTTTTCTTTAAAATTTCGCTGTTACTCAAATTTTTGGTCGATGTTATTTTCAATATCCTTCTGTCAAAAACATTTCTATTGCATCGAGTATTTTCTTCCTCTCTGAGGAGATTATCGGGCATTCACTGCAATATAGGTGGACTGATTTTACATGACGATTCAGTACTCCTTATTTCTAACGTTTTTTTTCCTTTTTCTTAATACACTGCTTAGCTTTTGGAATGCGTCTTTAGTTATCCTAACATCGCCTTCGGGTTTTAATGTCGCAATTTTCGTCCTCAGTTGAATCACTTCCCAGATATTTAAATTGTTGTACTTGCATGGTTTTGCATTTCTAACCTGTAATCTTCATGTTGGACTGTTTCTTTAGCAATCAGTCATGCGTTCTACCTTCTTGCAGCTGAGGTTTAGTCCTTTCTTCTAGCTTTCCTTTGCTATCTTCTGTAAGAGCTTTTCTTTCTGTGATTGCTATCAAGTCTGTCTCTTCATGATTTCCAATGCATTCCTATACCAAAATCATTAGGAATGCATTTACATTATACATATAATAGCCCTATTTTATCAGTAATACTTGCATTCATTCCTGACCAATGACAATCACTTTCTTCCTGATTTTCAATGCATTCCTATAGTAAAATCATTCGCAATGCATTTACATTATACATACAATAGCCTTATTCTATCAGTAATGCATGCAACCATTCCTGACCATCGACAATACCTTTCTTTCTGATATTCAGTACATTCCTGTAGTAAAAACATTAACAGTGTATTTGCTTTTTACATATAATGTAATCTTTTGTATTAAAATGGCTACGAGAATTTAATGTCTGTCTTTGAAAAATGTCCTTTATAATATTTTGCTATCTATTAAAAATTTATCTCATTCAGAATAGTTCCATTAACTGCTAAATTTTCAAAAATGACAAGTTAACCATGAGACGGTGTTATGCATATGCGACCAATGCTGTTTTTATTATTAGTGTTAGAGAATATATATATATATATATATATATATATATATATATATATATAATTTGTTTTATATAAAAAAAATATGGATTGCCCGGAAAGTTCATGCTGATTTTTAAGGAAAATTAAAACACAAAACGAAATTATACCATTAAATATTTATTCAACTAAATATGAACAATTTTGTTGGAACACCTTTCAGCATTTTTCCTTCAACTTAAAGATTTCGTCTTTAAAGAATTTTCGTAGTTTCTTGGCAAAGATTTCATTGGAGAGTCTTTTATGTTAGGATTCCTATCTTTAATATAATTTTACAAGGACCTGAATAAATAAAACTCCTAAGGCGCAATGTCTGGTGAATATGACTTGTGGGGTAACACATTCCAGCCAAGCTGCACACAAGTTTTGCCGGGTCACCAACGAATTCGTTCAGCTGCGATCGGTACTTTTCGGTATTTTTTTTGCGACAGTACTTTTTTAATTGACTGGCGACTTGGCAGAAGATCATCGAACAAGATTCCTTAAGTATCACCAGATGCACAACATGGCTTTCTTAGAATAAAGCTTGCTTTTGGAGTAGCTAAAGGTGGCTCATGTCGCTTACTTCAGGGTATGTTTCACTGAACATTGTTGAAAACAATCCATTTCTCATCACCTGTCACAGTTTGCTTCAACAAGTATGCATTTTCATTGCGTTTATAGCGAATCACATATAGAAATGAGATTTAAAAGATTTTTTTTATTCAGATCATGTGGAACTCAAACATCGTATTTGAAAATTCAAGCTTCACTAAGTGCTTATATATGATGTGTTTTGATGAATTCAATTTCTCTGCGAATGGCCGCGATGTTTAATGCGGTTTATTCTCAATCAATATCTTGATTTGGTCGTCATCTTCAGTGAGGAGGGGGAGGCAGTCTAAACGTTCTTCATCATTAAGCTTTCAATCACCAACTGTAAAATTAGCGAACTACTTCCGTGGGATGTGCGTTGTGGTGCAGTGGATATCGGCTCGGAACGAGAAATCGGGAAGCCGAGTTCGAATTCCAGTTAAAATCCTTGCATTCACTTATGCGCAAATACCCTTGGGAAAGGTATTAATCCGTCTCTTCCCTCTAGTTATGGGTTAAATAACAGGACTGAGTGGGTTCTATAGCCTTGGCTGAGGACCAGTCTACCACAGAAAGTAATGACAAGCTACTGCGGGATAATCTTCTGCACAGTCAGTCATGTCTTTTTCGAGACATGATCGCCCATACGTGTATCACGTATGGCACTTAACTGACTGACTTCCGTACAGTTCTGTCAGTTAAAGCCCCATTCACCGTACACAGCACTTATCTTGTTTGTTTTCGTGGCATTTTTGCCTTTTTAAGGTAATAAAAAAATTATCAACTGTCTAAAATGCACCTTAAAATCTTCCATTTTCATAGATACAAAATTGACAAGAACTAAGTAATTTTAATTTTTTTTCTCAAGAGATATTTTGAAGTGTGTTCTAATCGGAAATGTTAGTCAATTAAGTGCCATATGTGATACACGCTTGGGTGATCACGTCTCGAAAGTGACATGACTGAGTGGGCAGTAGTTTTTTTCGCAGTGTGTTGACATAAGTATTTGCGATAGATTGGTTGCCAACCAAGGCTATAGAACCCAATCAGTCCTGCTATTTAATCCATAGCTGGAGGGAGGAGAGATAGATTAATATCTTTCCCAAGAGAATGCACTGAATTCAACTGGAACTCGAACTCGGCTCTCAACTGGAATTCGAACTCGGCTTTCCGATTGAAAAATTGAAGCATATCTGTTGATAAATTTGACCTTTTCTAACATGAAAAAGTCATGAATTTTCAGGGTAAATTTGCGTCAACATTTACTTATTAGGTACGTCTTTTTCTTTACTAATTTATTCTAATTTTTTAAGCCATTAATGATTTTTCTTCGAAGTGTAGTGTGCATTCTTGGCTATTAGCATTGAATAAACTGCTGATTCTATTATTTGACTTCTAATGGTGGTTGTAGAATTTTTTTTATTCTCATATAGACTTTGGCAGGGTAGTGTTATTAGCCTATTCTATTTATTCGAAATATATTTTATAATTATAATATCTTTCTTTTATGTGTGTCATGCTTATGACAATAAGGCTGGTTGAAGGCTTTTTTTCTTACTGACGAACGCAAAGGCGTCTCTCTATTGATTAGAAATATGTTTCTCGTCTTTACATTCCTCTCATGTAGATGCTTCCACTGAGGCGATTACTGAATGATAGGTATAGGGAATCTACTGTTCTGCTCGCGGTGTTATTCTTAAACCTTCACCTTGGTGAATTTGCCCCTGGGTTGAGAGATCTGAGGTGAAGTAGTTCCTTCTCTTTTTCACATTAATCAATCTCTCTGTCTCTCTCCCTCCTCCCCAAGAGCAGGTTTCTTTTTATTGTCAAAAACTTGGTCATGTAGGAAATTCTAAAAAAAAAAATCTCAAAACTGGGATTAAAATTACTCGATGGAAACAGTGAATCCGTGTGAAAGCCATTATTCCGGAAAAAATATCTTGTCATTTTTCATGTAAATATTACTCTGAAACCTTAGCAGTGAGATCTCTCTCTCTCTCTCTCTCTTTGATATATATATATATATATATATATATATATATAAGATTTCGAGAAAATTACAACTAGGAGACCAAACACGATAACGAAGTGTAAAGGACAGCCTTGGTACTAACTGGGCATATCACGTCAAAGACAATAAAACTAAGCGAAAAAAAGGAAAGTGATAAGGTTAGGTTAAAGGCAGGTTGACATCTTGACCGTTGAGGAGGGAAAAGAAGAAAGCAGAAGAGTAAGATAAGGGAAGGGGAAAAGGAAAAAAAAAGGTTAGTATGTATTCTTTGGGTCCAAATTCCAAAATGAATCTTCGCTCTGATTAGTCAAAAGAAACACACATGTAAATTTTATACCTTCCCATGCACATACACAGCAAACCAAAGGTTTTTGTATTTAAACGTACAACCAACATCAAACAATGCCTGATGAAGAGAATCTATCTCGAAATATAGAAATTTTCGTGTCGCAATGTACAATTAATTCATAACTATACAATTATATATATATATATACATATATATATATATATATATATATATATATATATATATTAAAAATAGAAATAAGTACTGTTCTAAAAAGAGAAATTGGTATAGAGGAAGAAAGTGCGAGAATCTGTGAACGTTTTGTTTAAAGTGTAGATTTATTATTAGTATTATTATTATTATTATTATTATTATTATTATTGATATTACTTGCTTTTTGTGTAACCATCTATTGACCATCACGGACAATCGCTCTTAACCCTCATTAGCATGAACCAGGCTAGTCTCATTGAAAGTAAAACACTGCGTCTCCTCGGCTTAACTCTCACAACAGATCTCAAGTGGAATTATATAGAATCCACAGCTAAATCCGATGCTAAGAAAATCGGTTCTGTGTAGGGCCAGGAAGTTTTTCCGCCTGAAACAGTCTTGCACATATATAAATCTACCATCTGCCCGTGTATTGAATACTGCTGCCATATCTGGTCGGGTGCTCCTGCTATCCATCTAGGTGTCCTTGATAAAATCCAACGGAGAATCTGTAATGTAACAGATCCCGACTTGGCAGCTCAGATACAGTCACTTTCTCACCGGCGCAATGTTGCTTCCCTGTGTCTCTTCTACAAATACTTTCACGACATCTGCTCCGATGAACTTAATTCACTCGTGGTTCTTATTTCATCGAGCCTCAATATTAACAACTTGGTTCTATCCTTTTACTGTGAAACCAATAAATTGTAATTGCAAATTCTGCTCCAGCAGCTTCCTTTCTCGCACTTCCCACCTGTGGAATTCTTTTCCCGACAGCTACAATCTCCAAGAATTTAAATGTATAGTTAACAGTCATCTCCTATCTCACTAACCTGCATCCTCTCTCTTGCTCCTTTCTCCGTCTATATATATATAATCTTCTAAGCGCTGCTTAGAAGTGGAACATGGCCGAAAATATGAGGCACGCAGTGAGGATCGAAATCACTAGTCAGTCGTAATTGTTCTAGTGAGACAAGTTTTACTAAACCTTACAACACGTGTATATATATATATATATATATATATATAGGCCAATTACTCTTCACACGTGGTGATATATATTTTAGTGAATACCACGTGTTTGAAAAGAATCCCTGAGTTCTCCACACAGACACACACACACACACACATATATAACTCGTTTCTTTGGTAATTGCTTTCTGTGCTTTCTGGTTTCGATGCCATTTCTATATCATCAGCCTCTGCACGCAAATACACCCAGATCACCTTTTTCTTTCTAGGAAAAGTGGATAATGTCACTCTTGACACTTTTAAATACAGCGTTTGATCTTTTGCTATTAATGCCGAGAGTTGGATTCTATATATAATATATATATATATATATATATATATATATATATTTTATTTTATTTTTTTTTTTTTTTATTAATGTTTGTGCACTATACACATATTCATCTGGAATTGGAAGTCAGAAAATGGCAACTCTGAGACGCCAGGCAGCGGGGCAGGGTGCTTAAAACGTAACCTCTGGGCTGAATTTACACCCCGGTCTTTCCCATTGCCAACCTTTCGAGCATAAACATTCTGGCGTTTTTTTGCAGGTGGCTATAAAATGAGTTTTGTTACCGGACGGATTGAACTATTTCCACATTTCGACATAGCCACCGGCACCCAGCCTCACCCGGTGTCTTTTCTCTCACGCATAACATTCCCCTGTTGGAGAAGATGGGTTTTACTGGCTTTTAGTTGGAAATGACTATCCGGATTATTCAAAATACTTTTATCTGATAATCCTGACTTCTATGTGGTTCTACGTTTTTCCCATTCCATAGACCAGCAACGGGCATTTTTTTTTTTTTCAAGGTGGCCCGCATTGATTCTCGGTCTTCGGATTTGGGAATAAAGCAACGGGGATTCCAACCTGTAGCAGCACCTTCCTCATTACAAGAGTAGATAAGTTAGCCTGTGTTGAAACACTGTCTAAACTTATTGCTACTATTATGAAAACATGGACTTGTCCATCCGTCCTGAGTAGATCAACTGTTAATGGAAAGTGGGTCGCAAAAGCATAGCGCTATTCAATCGTATGCTTGCCATACTGAACTATTCTCAACCCATGATTACATGTGATTAAAACTTTCTTCGCTTACTTTAGTCTTTCTAACCAGTAGCTATAATCGGCGCGGAGTAATGGTTAACGAGTTAATCTTGCGGATCATTACTTTTATGTTTATGATTTCGATTTTCATTGGGTTTCTTATATTTATGAACATAAAGGGTCTAAATGTAGAGTAAGGGTTAGTGAGTTAGTCACGCTTAACATTACAACGGTTCTCACTATATACGGAATCTTGGTTTTTCTTAGACCTTGACAGCATAAAAACACTTTATATCAGGTACGGGTAAAATGTTCTTCATTTAGGTTCGCATCGGTATCGACTCAGAATAATGTCGGCCCCATCAAAATAACAGGAGTTTCACAGAATCAACAAGGATATATATATATATCAGTCTCGGGCCTGACATATTGTTATGGTGAAACACACCCATTCCTCATATAATGGACTCTCTATCCTATATTAATAAGAGTTAACAGGAAGTTAACTCGAGAAGTTCTTTGGAAGTTCTTAGGAGTTCTTACAAGTTCTAGAGAGTTCTTTAGAGTTCTCTTGGAGGTCAGTAGAACTACTAGGCAGTTGATATTCGTCGGCAGTTAGCCGAATACTAAGGTGTCAGCTTACAGTGGAAGATTACCAAGTTCCTAACATTTTGGGTACGTTAAGTCGATTAGCAATCGATATAGCACGATTATAACTTTCAGTGCGAAAACTACTTCACAACAAAATGATATGGTAATCCCACTAATAGATAAATGATAATACATAGATTTTTATAAAGTACTATCCTTCAAATGACACTTCACAAAATTTGGGCCGAATCGGATTATTAGTTAACGAATTACAGTTATTTAAGTGAAGCTGCTGTTACAATTTTTCAGAACAATGGAAAATTCTGAATTTCGTGTGTTGATAAAGCATTGCTTTCTGGTGGGAAAAATGCTGTTCAAGAAACGCAATAGCTTCATAAGTGTTATCCGGACTCTGCTCCGTCGGAGACAACGTTTAAGAGGTGGTATGCTGACATATAATGCGGTCGTACAGACACTAATATTGCTGGACGCTCCAGTCGCCCAAAATCGCCAGTTGTCTAGAAAAACAACAAAAAATCTTCAAACTCGTTTTGGCCGATCGTAAATTGAACTTGAGAGATACAGCAGAGGAGTTGAACATATCAGAATGCAGTGTATTCACTATTTTGCATGAATATTTGTCAACAAGAAATCTGTGTTCAAAGTGAGTGCCGTGTTTGCTCACAGTCGATCAAAAACAACAACGCGTCGACGATTCAAAGTGTTATTTGCAACTGTTTCAACGCAACAAGGACTTTTTGCTTAAATATGCGACAATGGATGAAGCATGGATCCACTCCGGAGTCAAATTGGCAGTCAACTGAATGGACAGCAGCATGGGAAAGCCGTCCAAAGCGACCAAAGACGCAAACATCAGGCAATGTTTTTGCCTCCGTATTTTGAGATGCACAAGGTATTTCGTCATCGATTACCCTGAGAAAGGAAGAACGATTAATAGCGAATATTATATGGCATTATTTGTGCATTTGAAGGAAGAAATCGACTAAAAAACAGCCACAAATGAAGAAAAAAGTGATCTTTTATCAACGATGGCAAAACTATATGAATTACACTTCGAATTGCTTCCGCAACCTCCGCTGTTCTCCAGATCTTGCCCCCAGTGACTACTGGCTGTTTGCAGACCCCAGAAGAATGCTCCAGGGAAAGAGATTTGGCTCCAATGAAAAATTGATAACAGAAACTGAGGCGTATTTTGAGGCCAAAGACAAATCGTTTTACAAATATGGCATTGAATTGTTACAGAAGTGTTGGCATCTGTGTATTACTCTAGAAGAAGTCTATGTTGATGAATAAAGTCCAATTCTGCCAAAAAATTGTTTTATTAGTTAGGCCCGGGATTTGTTGAGTGATGTGTTATATATATAATGTTGTCAGACATGTAATGATGCACTTCATAGGCAATTAATTAAAAAAAAGTTTTTTTAATTATTAAATAACTAATTTAATTAAAACAGACATTGTGTGAATGAATGACTGTTCTTCAACGTACCTCTACATTCTTGGTCCAATTTTTAAAACATTTATTATCTCGAAATGATAAAAACAAATAGGAAACGTATATCAATCTTGTGACGTTTCGACTTTTATGCGCTCTGGCTTTCTTCAGATAATTTGAAATTCAAACTGAACCCTTTACATTTCTGTAGATTGTTCTAGTTCCACATACTTGCCTCTTCCACGTGTTTCAGTGTCAGTTGTCTTCCTTTAACTTGACTCCAGCCACTTTCTCATCATCGGGATGTGGCTTCCCTCTGTCTCTTCTATAAATATTTTCATGGCTTCTGCTCTGACGAACTTAGGTCACTGGTGCCCACTCCACAAGAATTTACTCGGGCAACCAGACTGGCAACAACGTCTCACCCTTTTACTGTTAGATAAACCAAATGCAGGTTATAATTCTACTACAGTAGCTTCTTTTCTCGCGCTTCCAGCCTGTGGAACTCCCTTCCATATATTGCTTTCCTAACCACCAGAAATTTAAATTCAAAGTCAATTCCCATTCACTTAACTCCATCCCTTTCTACATCACCCTGTGTGTCTTGTTCTTTACCTGTCTCTCTACCTTCACAATTGTCTTCATTCCTGTGTTCACATCCTTCTCTTGCCCTTTCTCTTTCATCCCATGTAGCTGGGTCGTCTTTGTCTTCATTCTCCTCCTGCCTAAAACGTTAACTCTCTTATGTAACCCGCTGCACTTCAGTGGCATTAACACCTTGCTTGGGGCGAAATGATTAAAAAAAAAAACGTTTCTCTTCTAGTAAAGCTAAGCCAGAGATAGAGCGAAATCAACAAAATGACAGACTTTGGTATTTTTAATTTTGTTTGGATCAATACTCATTGGTTAGTCACGTATCACGTGCATTAAAATCTAAACTTATTTATAAATGGAACTTTGTCTCTGTGTATGTATCCGTTACCTATAGACTCCGAAACGGCTGAACCGATTTTCTTGAACATTTACACAGTTGTACTGTAAGCGTCTGCACGTGTTCTTAGCTAGGTTTTGTGTCGAGGTACCCCCGATAAATAACGAAAATCGATAATCGAAAAAATCGGGTTATTGAAGGAGTCGTCCAATTTTAATCAAATTTGATACACTCATAGACAAAGACATAAAAAATGATATTCAGAAGTTTCAAGGTTGCAGTTCTTACAATACTGTAGAAAATCGATTATATATATATATATATATATATATATATAAGGCAAGATGTTTGTGTGTTTTTCTGTTTATCTGCCTGTATGTCTGTATTTTTTCAGCCCTTTTATTTTAGTTTTTGCTTTGGGTTTGGCTCTATAGGTATAATTGTAGTTCTTAGTCTCAGCCATGATACCATTTACTCAGAGGATTTATTTAGCCTTCAAAATCCAGTTTACGACGAAAAAAACTTATTTGATATTGATAGCAGGAAATCAAAATTTGACTTACATCCATTCATTTTTCTTTCAGTCTACGGTTTTGCTTCAACTATTGCTTTTTAGTCTTTCGTGGCAACATCCAAAGAGTCTGAGCTCCCTGACCATGGATTAGTTTTAAAACCTTTCATTACACCCGAGCAACGCCGGGCTATACTGCTAGTCATAGATAATTCTATATATTAGTTTGTAAAGATTAATGTATGACTTAGTGAGCATCAAATAGTAATGTGTAATCTTTATGGTATATGCGTCTCTGTCTAGTAGGATTAGTTGGGTGCATTTTACACTAATCTGGGACTGATTTTTTGGCTAAATTTTATACTAATCTGGGACTGTTTTTTGGGTGCATTTTACACTAATCTGTGACTGATTTTAAAGCATTTGCTTTTTTTATTTGACAGA
Organism: Ascarosepion bandense; assembly: GCA_037127315.1. Classification (NCBI taxonomy): domain Eukaryota; kingdom Metazoa; phylum Mollusca; class Cephalopoda; order Sepiida; family Sepiidae; genus Ascarosepion; species Ascarosepion bandense. Next base: position 1,845,128 of record JBBBDQ010002203.1, read on the forward strand.
TATAAATTAGATTATTTAAGAATAGATTCAGATATGCAACCACGGCAGTCCGACATTGAGTGAATCTCGGCAGCTGTTAAGATTCACCACTAATTCAGTTCTCAGCCAATTTTCAAACAGTTTGCAGAGTTAGATAGGACAACTCCTTAGCTACATTTTCAAAATAGATTTTTGAATATTGGTTCAGTAGAAAAAGTTACATCAAAATATGTGAAGTCCTTTAAAGGGATACTAACTACATAAATACGTGAGTGAGTGACTAACGCTTCTAATCAGTCTGTTAAGTGCCATATGTGATACACGCTTGGGCGATCATGTCTCGAAAGAGACATGACAGACTTGGCAGAAGATTATCCCGCAGTAACTTGGATTAGCTTTCTGTGGTAGACTGGTTGCCAGCCAAGGCTATAGAACCCAATTTGTCCTGCCATTTAGCTCATAGCTGAAGGGAGAAGAAATAGATTATATTAAATAACAATAGAAAACTGATCCCCCACTTTATGCCCAGTAGATATTTTAATTATGTTTTCCAACTACTATATTCAGTCAGTTAAGTGTCATACGTGATACACGCTTTGGGCGATCATGTCACGGAAGAGACATGACTGACTGGGCAGAAGATTATCCTGCAGTAGGTTGCCATTACTTTCTGCGGTAGACTGGTTGCCAGCCAGGGCTAAAGAACCCTATCTCTCCTGTTTTCTAACCGATAACTGGAGGGAAGAGACGGATTAATACCTTTCCCAAGGTTATTTGTGCGTAAGTGAATGCAAGGTATTCAACTGGAATTCGATCTCGGCTCCCCGATTTCTCGTTCCTAGCCAATATTCACTGCACCACAACGCTTATAATAATAATTCTTATTCTTCATACTTTTTTCTGTTTAATATTTTTACATGCGGTTTTCAACATTTAAATTCTGATGATACCTTTTATCATTTTTGTTAATCAAATTCTTCTTATCACTTATCATTTTATAAGAATTGATTATCAGAATTATAAATATTCAATTCTTTTATTGTTTTTTTTAATCAACTGTATATAAGTTTTTTCTTTTTAATAATTTTGAATTCAGTTTTCAGCATTAAATTTATGTTAAATTAATAACAATTCTTGGTAAAATCATGGATTACTTAAGAAAATGCGCGCATGAAAAGTAATATTCTTAAGATTATATTAAACCTGGAAAAGAACTGGACAAGTTATTAAACCAGGAAAAGTAAAGGACAAGATATTCTAGTGAAGTAAAAAAAAAAAGAAAATAAGTACATTCTTACTTAAAATGTTCCATTCAAATTTTACTTTTAGCGTAATATGAGTGACAAACTTTCTACGCATGAACCCGATATCAAGCATTTTACGATAATATATTGTATTTAGACAGCGATCTCTCTTTTATTCAACTTTTATTAAAAATGACAAAGTGCTGTGGTTAAGTTTTTTATATAATTTTTCACGTGGTCTTATAATTATTTTTCTTAACAATAGATAAATTAAATAAAAATTGTCCGAATGTTTTTTGTTTGTTTGTTTGTGTGTTTTTTTTTTTGTTTTTTTTTTCAAGCGCTTCCAGCTATTTACCCATTACGCAAGCGTAGATAGCAGAAAATGAAGCTTATGAGGATATGCAGGATAGATTACAGTTGACCTTTGACTTAAAGTTAAGATTGTTGACTTCATGGAAGCATTAAAATATCGTCTTGTACATTGAAAAGCAAAATAAAATGAGGATTTCGAATGAAAATCAGGAAGAAAGGAATTGTCAGTGGTCAGGAATTAATGTAAGCATTACTGATAGTATAAGGTTATTATGTATAATGTAAATGCATTGCTAATGAATTTACTATAGAACACATTGAAAATCAGGAAAGGAATTGTCAGTGGTCAGGAATGACTGCAAGCATTATTGATAGAATAGGGCTATTCTATGGATAATGGTAATTCATTGCTAATGATTTTACGATAGGAATTTATTGAAAATAAGAAAGAAAAGAATTTTCAGTGGCCGAAAATGAACGCAAACATTGAGAATAGGGCTATTATATAAATGTATTACTAATGAATTTACAAGAGAACTGCATATTTAGTTGATAAATGCATTGAAAATGAAGAATAAAATTAGTTTAAAGCTAACTGACAGAACATTTTTGGATATATTTTTGGGGGTTGGAGCTCTTGTTTTATTTGGAATGACCCACATTAATAACGACGTGTCGTCAATGTTTAGTTTCCTTTTCTTTATAATCTTTCCCTTATTCCGAGTTGACCATCAATTCCTGTTTCTACTCCACCTACCCCTCCCTAAAACCGTTTTTTTTTTTCACCCGACCATTTTTACTCCCGCTTTCCCCGGCCTCTCCCTCCTATGACTCATAACAGGCCGTAGATATTTATTCCCCAGAAAAGGGATTCTGAATTGATCCAGACTTTCTGCCCCCTCGTCACTAACGACGACGACAACAACAACAACAACTACTACTACTGCTCTTCCTTATCCCTTGCAGAAGAGAGAACCTGCAATAAGCCATATAGAGGAGAAGGGCGCCTTCTGTATAGAAGGCCCTTTGACACTCTGATTGATGTCCAGTTTCTGCTTCTCTTCCTTCAGCTATTTTTCTGCTCTCCAACTCAACTGTTCAAACCATTCTTCATCTCCCCTCCACGCCCTTACTCTATTACCATCACCCACTGTTTCCTCTGCCTGCCATTACATTCTCCACTCTTGAAATCTCAAAAGCCCTTACCCAAATTCAAACCCCTATTCGCCGTCTAATTCTCCTCCTTTTCTTTCCTCATTCTATTTTCTTTATTCCGTTCCATTTTTCTCCTCCTCCATATTTCCCATCACACTCCTATCCCCTAAGCCTTCATTCCATTTTCCACCCTTACAAACCCCATATCTCCGTTCCACTGGCTCTCTACCTCCAGCCCATATGCCTCACCCACTGCTGACTACTAACATCTCTGCCGTTGTCATTCAGTCAGACCCTTTGGGGGAAAACTGGACTGGTTCGGCGCGGGCTTACGAGAAACGGGGTGGAATTAGAAGTGCCAATGGGGGAAGGGCCGACAACTGGGCCACCAGGCGAGCCTGTTGCTTTTACTCCCAACTCACAAACAAGTGGGCAGACCGAAAACGCAGGTCTCTGATGAGGACTCTCACCCCCTTAGACCCCTTTTCCTTTCCTTGCATTTCTCTTTTGACCCCTTTCCTCTTCCATTTGCTTCTAGCCACCGTTACAATTTCCTATCGTTGCATGAAGCCATTATGCATTTTATAAATGCATGTCGTTACTGGCGATATGGACATTTCTATGTAGATTTCTTTTAATACACACACACATATATATATATATATATATATATATATATATATATATATATATATAAATTCTCATGTGCGCATGCGTCAGAGTTGATTGTTACACTGTGGCATTTTTGCAAGCTTTTATTTTCAATATTATCATAGTAACTGTAAAAAAAATGACATTTTAAACGTATAGATTGGTATTTTTTCTTAGACATTGTAATACCTGTGCGGTCTGTTTCAATTCAAGATCTGTCTTTTTACTAAGGTGGGCTCGCACAAAATAGCCACAATAGCGACAAATGTTCGCTGAATAATTTTCAACTTAATTATGGAATTGTATTAATATTATTTATACTTTAGAACACGATGAAAACAAAATTTTCACATTTCTGAGTAAAAAAAAGGACTGGTTTTATTTTAGAAACCTGTTCTACAGCAAAGAAAAAAAAATTCTAAAAACATAACATAAATTTAACGTATTTAAAATTCTTTTTTCTTTTTTTTTCTTTTTTTTTTTTTTTTTTTTTTTTTTTCATTGGAAAAATTTACATCTTCAAACCGAAAGATATAGAAATAGAGGTCTTGATCATTGATTTTTGGTAATTAGAACGAAAGTTGTCAAAAATTGATATTTGTCGCTCAGCATATGTACTATTTATTTCAGGTTTCAATACTTTCGATGAGATTTTATAAGCTTGTGGTACATTTGACCCGTAAAGAATTCTGGCGGGTTCATGTAAGTCCAAAAAAAAAAAAAAAAAAAAAAAGTCGAATGTAATTGAATAAATATTGACATATACATTAATGAAGGATTTTGCAAAAATAAAAGATAAGTGAAATTCAACGAGAGAAGTACAAAGCAGACTTCAGTGTCTGTACTTAAATTCTCTCTACCATGTAATGATAGAATAGGGATTGTCAGTGGTCAGGAATGAATGCAAGCATTACTGATAGAATAGGGTTATTATATGTATAATGTAAATGCATTGCTAATGATTTTACTATAGGAATGCTTTGAAAATTAGGAAGAAAGGGATTGTCAGTGGTCAGGAATTAATGCAAGCATTATTGATAGAATAGGGCTATTATATATATAATGGGAATAGGAATGCATTGGAAATCAGAAAGAATGGAATTGTCAGTGGTGAGGTTTGATTAAAATATATTCTTTAGCAAGTTTGCACCTGATAACAATAAAATTGTTCGACACCGGAAAAAAATGAGATAATAATAATAATAATAATAATAATAATAATAATAATAATACGCATATTAATTTCTCAGAGAACTTCAACTCTGTATAAATGTGAATACAGAAGCTAAAATATTGGATAATAATGACGAACATGCCCCTACGAAATTGCACCAGCAATATAATACATTTTTTTAATGTTGCGATCTGTACTTTTCAGTCCCTGACCATTCTCAGATAGTTATGAGAAAAGTGACACAATCTCCCTTAAAAAAACACTGAAATGTCCCCAACAGATTGATAGGTCACGAAGTATTAACCCCTCACTACTTGCCTTCGTATAAGATTCTCTCTTTCTCTCCATCTCTGTGTCGCGGTCTCTTTTTGTTTGTTTAATCTTTTTATGCTCCCTCTTTCTGTTTTACTTTGTCCCTCTTTCATTCTGATTCTCTTTTACTTTATTTCGTATCAAGGTTGACACACGCCGTACATAGAAACAAATGTTTTAATATAATATTAATAATAATAATTGTAATAAACTTTTTAGGCTTGTACCACACCGTTATTGTCTGTTTAATTTTCGAAATCTCTCAGGCAAGAATGAACAGGATATACATAAAAAAAACCGGCTTCTCTCCCTGAAAATAAAAGACTGCGCCGTCTCGGATTAACTCTCACATCAGACGTTAAATGGAATAACTATATAGAATCCATAGCTGAATCCGTTGCTAAGAAAGTCGGTTCTCTGTGTAGGGCCAGAAGGTTTTTCCATCCGAAACAATCGTGCACATATACAAATCTACTATCTGCCCGTGCATTGAATATTGCAGCCATATTTGGTCGGGTGCTTCAAATTCAACGGAGAGTCTGTAATGTGATCGATCCCGAATTGGCAGCTAGGATACAGTCGCTTTCTCATCGATGCAATGTGGCTTCACTGTGCCTCTTCTACAAATACTTTCACGGCTTCTGCTCCGATGAACTTAGCTCACTGGTACCCCCTATGTATGAATTTCCTCGAGCCACAAGATTAGCAACTAGGTCTCACCCTTTTACTGTGAAACCAATAAATTGTAAATGCAAATTCTACTCCAGCAGCTACTTTTCTCGCACTTCCCGCCTGTGGAATTCCCTTCCACATACTTGCTTTCCCATCAGCTACAATCTTCAAGAATTAAAATGTAAAGTCAGTAGTCACTTCCTGTCTCACTAACTTACATCCTCTCTCTCATGCTTTTTTTCTCCGTTCATCCCACTCATCAGTATTCTCTTCCTTCTCATACTCTCTTCCTTCTTCTGTAGCCTGTCACTCTTTCTCATAAGATTCCTCCTATGTAACCCCGTGCACAACAGTGGCAGTCAAATTCCCTGCTTGGGGCCACACTATTATATATATATATATATATATATATATATATATATATATATAAACTTAAATAAATTTTTGTTACTAAAATATGTGTATGAAAATGTCCTCCCGATTTATAGTCGGTTGTTTAAAAACGATTTCGTTAATCCTCGTACTATTTTATATATATATATATATATAATTACGGAAATTAACGAAACTTGGTTATAAACAAACGACAATTTGAAATGAATTGTTTGAACATTATTTTTTATCGATACTCGTATTGAAGTAGATATTCTGTTTTTTAATTAAACAGTATTATATATTCATATCTACCGGTCTGATTATATACGATAAATTTTTATTACGAAAATGTGTGCTATTCGGCAGGATTCGAACCTGCGACCCCTATTTACATAGGGGAAGGCTACCATTTGATCTGGCAACGTCTTAGACCTCTCGACCACATAAATAATCAGGCCGGTAGATATAAATATATAATACTGTTTCATTAAAAACAGAATATCTACTTAAATACGAGTATCGATAAAAAAATAATGTTCAAACAATTCATATATATATATATATATATATATATATATATATATATATATATATATATATATCAAGTTTTTAGTTTTCTCTGCCTTTGCGAGAACTATAAACAAATCAGAAGGCGAAACGGTTGAAAAAGTTTGAATCTTGTTTTGAAAAGAATTATTTACGCCTGGCGAGTTAAAAAAAAAAAAAATTGCTTGCCATGAAGTCCCCATGAAATTAAAGAAATTTTTAAATCGCGAATTACGATTTTTGTCAAATTTCATCGATTGGTTTGCGAAATTGAACAAAACGTAGAGTGTGTAAATCTTGGCAAAAAATGTTAACGACAAATTCATCAATACCAAATATCGTGAAGGTATCAACAGGCGTCATTGGTAACCCCCCCCCCCAAAAAAAAGAAGAAATTTAGTATAAATAAAATATTAAATTAGGAGTCTACAAGTCGTCTGTAACCGTATCCGTGTAAATTTTTGCAATCTTAGGGTTTTACATTCGTATGTATTTTCTTCTTGCCACCTGTTAATCGCAAAAATTACATTCTTAGTAGCGGGTGTGATTTTTATTTTCTGTGGATATTTGTGTTTGCTTTTGGGCTCGTTGTTAGCCTGTGGTATTATTTGAAAGCGTGTAAGGTTTTATTATGAATATATTTATGCATGAATGCGTCGATCTAGACACTGTGGCCCAACTTGACTGAGATAGGAGTATTTAATTTCTTCCTTTTTTTTTTAAGTGTCAAAAGAAAATTTGTTAATAAAAAACGAAAAATAATTCCACATCATCATAAATTGACCTTAAAATTAAAAATCTCTGTCATGATACAGATCACCAACTTTTTGCTCTTTATAAAGGTTTCATCTATTCCTCACCCCAGCCTACAATCCAAGACCCAGTCCCCGACTCAGGCCCATGGTTTGTGTGCATCTGTGCGCGTGCATACACTCACTTGATTAATGAAACGCGCACATCCGAAAGATGCGTGCGCGAAATTTGTGGATCTAAAAAGTATCTTCGCTCTTGCCAATTTTTCTGTAAAAACTTAATCTTTTTTTGTGTGTGTGCCGTGTTTTTTCAGGACGTAGATCATAGCTCTCCCCAACTTCTTTTTCATTGCAGCTCTCAGCAGTGTTTAAGTATGTGTGTGTAATTTTTTTTAATATCCATTCTACTTTTATTTTGTTTTATTTGCCATATACCTGAGTGCTGTGTGAGTTTTTATACTGATTTTCTAAAAAGAGCTTAGATGCGGCACAAGGCCTAATGTACGGTGCGCCGACTGAGGACTGAACTCGCTACACAGTCGTAACTGATATAACGAAAGAAGCTTGCTAAAAATTATACCACGTTGAAGTGCTATAATGCAAGTTTTTATGGTCAGTTTTTTTAATACAATGGATCGAACTATACACAGAAATGTTTTTTCAATTTTAAAACTCCTTCATTTTCAGTGACTGGTTGCATTATACGCAGGTTAATTTTTCTGGGGGAGTTGAAATTCACACCGAAGAAATTCAGTATACGTAAAGTCGGCTTATGCATGGGTATAACATAATAAATGCTGGCCACTCGTATTCAAGGATGCCTGTATTTTAGGGCGGCTAGCTAATCCTCGTTGCAGACGCCTGTCCAGGCACATTTGTGTTTCTTCAACACCCATAGAGCCTACCTGTGGTTTATACAGCAACTAAGCCGAGCTGGCCTTGTTCAGATTGTTGTTCACGCTAGATAACTAGCGTGAACAACAATCTGTACAAGGCCAGGACGTTCAAACCCTCGGCACAACCATCGACGGCTCCCAAAAAGTTCCGTCTGCCTAATTTCACTCCTTGGTATGGTTTTCAGGCACTTTCCAAAAGGTTCCACATCCTGACAAATCGACCATTCTGAAATTCGAACCCGGGCTGCTCCGTCTCAGATGAGTGCTAAATTCCTCTTTCCAAATGACGAGTACCAACATTTCTAACTGACTCTTCCTGATTCCCTTGGTTGAGGGATCTTAAAATTACCTTAACTTGAAGAGACCTGAAAAAAAGGTCAGAGCATACAACGGCCGAAACGTCGTGAATACTTCATCTGGGAAAATATAGACAAAGAAGGCCAGAGGTACAACGGTTGAAACGTGAATAAGTCAATGAAGATGAGGGCAATGTAAATAACGTAAATAATTACAATATATCATCTCAGAAATATAGAAGGATACTGAAGAAGTTCGGAGTGTAGAACGACCGAAATGTCAAGAATATGGCAATAAAGATGAGGGCAACAGTTTGAACAATATATAGAGTGCGATTATTTAAATATTTTTACCTTTTTACCTGGGTTCCAAGATCGATCGTTGGTACTGCTAGAAAATATGCAACTCTTTGAACCACGAGGTTGACAATCCGAAGAATCTTTTTAATTAATTCTACGTTGGTTTCTTCAGCAAGGAATCATTTTCTTACCTTACTGCTTTTCCGAAGTTTCAGTTTAACAAGCTCTGCAGGAGACATACGGGTTGAGGAATCTTGTCATTTGCAGTGGCCATCGGAGCGTATTTCAAAGACATTCCACAGGGATGCGATGAAGTCCTAGGTTTTATTGGATTTTGACACGGAAGGAATTTGTTTCATAAATGCTCAGCATTAGACAGACGTTACCAGCTGGACATGTCACCTTGTGACAGATTTGTTTTACAGAATTTGATTTCTGTTCCCTTTTTCTTTCCTTCTCTCCTTATTCGTCACGCGCGCATACGAATCAGCATTACGAAAACAAAAGGTTCGTCCTCACATTATTTGACTTAATGAAAATTAAGAGGGCTTATAAATCTCATCAGACTCCTTCAACATAACCTCTGGGTCTGTTGTGGATGTCAACTCAAACACCCGCGGGTAAATTTGCTGACTCTTCAATCTACTTGTCCACGGATCGTTTATTATTTGGTAATAACTCCAACAAATTGGACATTTTCCACAAGTTTCTAATCCACCCTTCCACTAATCAGCTTTATTCAAGTCTTTTTCTTTTTTTTCTTTTATATTTTTGTCCTCACTTAACATTGAAGAGCGAGGAGTAATAACCAGTTAGCCTGGTTTTTTTTTACTTGTTACTTTTATTCTTTCATCAATCAGCTCTATTCTAAATCTTTTCTTTTTTTTAAATCATATTTTTGTCCTCAGTTGGCATTGAAGAGGGAGGAGTGATAACCAGTTTTTTTTTGTTTGTTTGTTACTTTGCTTGCTCTTTTATCAAGCAGTCTATTCTAAATCTTTTTCTTTTTTAAAATCATATTTTTGTCTTCAATTGGCATTGAAGAGCGAGGAGTTATAACCAGTCTGTTTTTTGCTTGTTTTTTCGTTGTTATTATATTTATATATTTTCACTCCACCAGTTTTATTTTGTTGTTTATCTGTAATGTTCTGCTCCTTTATTTTTTTTATCGATTGATTAGTTTTTACGACTTATCAACCCTTTGAATGTGAGAATTTTCTATAGGTAATAATGAACCATCCGTCCGTGCATGGAGTACTGCTGCCATTTATGGTCAGGTGCCCCTGCCGTTCTCCTCAGTGTTCTTGACAAGCTCCAAAGGAGAGTCTGTAATGTGATAGGTACTGATCTGGCGACTCGTCTGCAGCCACTTTCCCATCGTCGAAATGTGGCCTCCCTCTGTCTCTTCTATAAATACTTTCATGGCTTCTGCTTGGATGAGCTTAAGTCACTGATGCCTCCTCAACAGGTGTTTACCCGTGCAACCAGACTGGCAACTGGGTCCCACCCATTCACAGTCAGGTTAGCCAAACGCAGACGACAATTCTACTCCTGCAGCTTCCTCTCTCGCACTTCCCGCCTGTGGAACTCACTCCCGTATTCTTGCTTTCCTGACGGCTACGACCTCCAGAAATTTAAAAGCAAAGTTAATACTCACCTACCAACCACTGGCCTCTAGCTCTCTCCCCTCCCCTGTATAACCTTCCCTTTCTCTCCGCCCATGTATCTGTCATTGCACCTGCTTTCTCAGCTTTCTATTGTTCCTTTCTAACTAGCTTGTACTCCTCACTCTTTTCTAATTAATCTTTTTACATTTATGTAACCCCCTGCACATCAGTGGCGTTTCTGCCTTGCTCGGGGTGAAATGATTAAAAAAAAAAAAAATATTACTAATGCATATACTACTAATTAACCCTGAGAGAAGAAGTGATTCATACCTAATCAGGATTGTATAAACAAATTATAAATGTGACTATGAAATGGGGGATCAATTCTATATTACAAACAATATATAAATGGATCCTTTACTTCGTGACCAAGGTAGTTTTTATACATTTATATTTCAAATAATGTAAATAAATCTAAAAGATATGCCTATGTGGCTAATCATTATTACATTTATTGAGCCGTTTTTTACGGTTTATCAACCTTTTGCAGGTTATATAAACCATAAAATATTTTTAGAATGCATTTTTTTTTTTTTTTTTTTAGACAGAGATAATAATGATTTTGCTGATACAATTCTTACTAATTAATCTATAGCTGGGGGAAAGTAGATTTATACCTTTCCCAATTGCTTTCCCAAAGCAATTTTATATTCCGAACCGTTATCCATTATACCACCAGCACATCCTAGCTTACAGCACTTGATATTTATCAATAGATGTGGGGAGAAGAGATGAATTCACACTTTTCAAGATTTAATTAAACCTCTTCAGAATCTAGAATAAATCTTACGTATGGCCACTCGAGGCTATAAAACTGTTCTGGTGTAACACACCTTTTCCTCAGATAATGGACTCTCCCTCCTATATTAATAAGAGTTAACAGGAAGTTAACTCGAGAAGTTCTTGGGAGTTCTTAAAAGTTTTAGAGAGCTCTTTAGAGTTCTATTGGAGTTCAGTAAAACTATTAGTTTTTTGTTTTTGTTTTTTTAATCATATCAACCCAAGCAGGGTGATAATGCCACTGATGCGCAGGGGGCTACGTAAGGGTAAAAAGAATGAGTTCCAGTTTGGATATAGTTGGACTAAGGTAGTTGATATTAGTCGGCAGTTAGCCGAATACTAAGGAGTCAGCTTACAGTGGAAGATTACCAAGTTCCTAACATTTTGGGTGCGTTAAGTCGATTATCAACCGACATAGCATGAATATAACTTTCATTGCGAAAACTGCTCCATAACAAAAACCCAGTCTGTTCTGCTATTCACCCACATAGGTGGACAAGAGATGGCTTCATACCTTTCCCAATGGTATTTGCACGTAAGTGAATGTAATAAACCCGACTGAAATTCGAACTCGGCTTTCCGAGTCCTCAATCCATTACTTTACCATGCCTCCTAATAAGCACACAATAATAAGAAAGAAAGAAGAGTTGGATTCATGCCTTTCCCAAGGGTATTAGCACATAAGTAAATGTAATGAACCTGACTGAAATTCGAACTTGGCTCTCCAATTCCTTAATCCATTACTGTACCGTGAATTCTGATAAGCACACATAATAATAAGAAAGAAAGAAGAGTTGGATTCATGCCTTTCCCACTGAATGTAACGAACTCGATTGGAATTCGAAACCTGCACTAGTGCGCATGTAAATAGTGTAAATACTAACTCCTTAAATCAGAAATTCGAATAGAAATTATTGACTCGGTACAGACAAGATGTGATACATCAATGGAAAAGACAACAATCTGCATGTAAATAATTTAAACAAGGTTAATTACTCATTAGAGAAATACAGATAGAATTCTATTTATTTTGATCGAGCTGGCCACCTCGGCGTGGTATAATGGTTAGCTAGAACCGGTTACAATTCGATTCTCACTGGGTGTCACATACTTTCGGCCTTGTGCCACATCTAAGCAGCGCTTAGAAAATCACCTATTTATTTTGATCGAGTTAGAGCTCGGACATTCACGAGTCTATAACACCAACCATCAAGGTACTGCATCAAAGCCGGAAGTTCATTAGGAGGGCAGTCTGCATCTTAACATAGATGGTCAATGTAGGTGGTTGCTAGGCGACTAACCCGTCTTGCGCTATGGCTATGTGTCCAGAGCAATAGATCATTCTCGAGTCTTTATTTGTCCCGCAAAGCACATTCTGCTTTCACGCAAGATCGTAGAAATACCAGGTGTGGGGTTAATAAAGCTGTGATTAAGTTGAATATTGTCTCTAAGTGATGCTAAGTATTGCTCTCAGCATCTAAGTGTAAGTTCCATTAAGCTTAAACTTTAGGGTTTTAGTTAATGTCTAAGCAGTAGCACTATACAATAAAATCAACTCTACAGTGGCTCAAAAGAATTTCTGAGGTTGTTTGGTAGATCAGATTTCAAGATTACATTAATTCTATTCAAGGTTGCCCAGGCTTTAGGTATGCGAAAATCGAATTTTCTCGCGAGCTTGGAAGTAATAAAAACGTTGTTCTGCTTACACAATTGAATACATGGTAGATGATACTCAGCTTTTGTGCATATACATGTCTGTATGAACATGATTATCAGAGGCGATTATATGTATGGTTTATGTTGTAGTTTTGTTAAAGTTATAATTTGGAATACAGTTTGATTTCTTTAAGAAAATTTAGTATATTATATGGATTAACATTATGAAAGAGTTTTTTCAAGTTGGTTGTTTCATAGTATTTTACTAATATAAAGTCGCTACAGTTTGCTAGTATAGGTGTATTGTTGATAATTTTTGGTAAATATGTATATTGTCGGTAAATCTATATATATAAAAATAGATATATTTGTATGTGTGTTTCCGCATCTCTATTCTAACGAACCCTACTCCTCCGAAACCCTTGGTCCGATTTCAATCAAAATTGCGTTACTTGTCGATCATGACACGAACTTTTGACCTACGCAAAAACTTTTCGAATCGATTTGCAGTGTACGGCAGAAACCACCGAAACGCTTAGAATTTACGAACTCTTCTCCTCCGAAACTCCTTATGCGGATTTAACCAAAATCGGGTAACCTGTAGATCATGGTCCGACTGTTTGATATACACAAAAATTTTTCGAATCAATGTACATGTTTTGTCAAAATTCAACGACAAACATGATTTCGAGTGGCCTGTTGCGCACTTTTATGCATTTCTCTAAGACGCTTCACTCAAACTCAACCAAAATCAAGTCACTGGTAAATCAAGGTCTGATACCTTGATATGCAAACAAAAATTTTAATTGTCGCTCAGAGAGCAGCAAAAATTAACGGAAGATATTGCTTTTTGCAATTGTTTATTTCTCCGAAACGCTTAGTTGTATTCCAACAAAAATTTTGTCTTTTTTGTAACTTCTACCTTATCATATGCCATAACACTTTCACGTTTTCTACAAGGTGCCAACTCTTCCGACGTTGCAGGGACATTGCATCCATTTCTTCTGCGTCACAGCGTCATCACATCACTTTACAGGCTCCCCTAATGCCTGTCCTCGTTTTTTCCAATTGTGCAGACGTCATTCACGTTTATTGGCAAAATTGACGAAGCATGAAATACAACAAAAACCAATACTTATTTCACATTTTTGTTTAACTTAAGAGTCACGGCAACCTCATACTGGAGCTTTTTGAATAAGCACTTCACCTTACAATTTCAACATAACTACTAAAACCCCCTGAGCAACGCCGGGCTATAGAGCTAGTATATAAATTATGTATTGTGGGTAATCTTACAATATGTATTGTTTGTAATTTAAGTATAAATATGTATTGTTGGTAATTTAAGTATAAGTATGTGTTGTTGGTAATATCTTTATATAAAATGTATTGCTGGTATAATTACTATTAAAAATATATATTTTATATTTTCATAGTGTTTTGTTTGGAGGGCTCATTACTTACTTATAACTGGTACCTTAACTTGTGCTATAACTTCTGGTCAAGATAGACTTCAGAACAACAGCAATTAAGAGATAGTTCCAAGATCCTCAAAACCGCGAGTCTCCCAATCAGAGGCTGCCGGATGTCGTCATACCCAGAGCTAGGAGGAAGCCTTGCAAGTAGTTCATGGTCCAAAACGATGAGATTACAATATTATCAATTTAATTAATTATTAAACAGTTTAATTTGTAATAGCTGAAATATACTCAACAGCTTAAAACAGGAGTCGTTTTTAAGTGTTCTAATATAGGATGGAAAGTGCGACATTAAGATCCGAAGCTGAATTGGTATGGCCAAAGATGAGTTCCAGAAAGTCAGTAAAGTATTGAGAGGGGTAACTTTTGCTGGAAACAAAGAAGAGAGTACTGGATTGTTATATGATGTATGTCCTTCAATAGGGCAGTGAATGCTGAAGAATCTCACCAGAGTTGAAAAGAATACTTGAAGCAACCAAAATGTGGTTCTACAGAAAGATGCTGAGGATAGCATAGACCGATCATGTGAGTCACGACGAGGTTTTGGAGAGGATGGAAACGCAAAGTAAACTTATATTTAACATCAAGAAAAGACAGCTGAAGCTTCTGGGACATGTCATGAGGAAGGAGGTCTTGATGGATCTCATGCTCACAGGTCAGACTGAAGGAAAGAGAGACAGAGGAAAGCAACGCGTAACATACTTGATGGGCTTCAGCAAATGAATGCTAGAGCGGAATTTGGAAGAGGTAACAGGAGAAAGCGTGTTAAGAGCTATTAGGGATAGGGAGATTGTTAAGCTATGATCATGGTATGACAGTAAACTGCATCCGACAGCAAGGGCTCTGATTGGGAGGTTGTGAGAAGCATGGAACCACCTCTTAATTGTTGTTGTTCTCAGGTCCACCCTGACCTGGAGTGGTAGCACCTGTTAGGTTCCCAGCTATGGGCAAATAGTTAATTTCCAAACTGGGGTCAAAACACTATGAAAGACTTTTATATAAATATATACATACAAATAGACTTTTATAAACTGCATCTAGAGATTATATGCAAGTTCTGAATTGGTATAAATAGTTGCGTCTTTAACGTTAAAAGTCCTATTATAATTTGGTTTAGATTCTACTCAATATTATTAACTTAGAAATATAGTGATAGAGAAAACTATTGTTTTTGGTTGGAAAAATTTTAATAAGTTAACAAAACAAACTAATTTGACTGTCAGTAGCTTATTTGCAACTATTTATTTTGATACGTTTACATTATTATACCTTGTAAAACTAATGTAAAAATAATATGAAAAGATTTTAGAAAAAATTCGTCAATTTCTTAAAGAAAAAACATAAAAAAAACATTTTTGAATAAAAGATACATTAACAAAAAATAATAACATCCTAAAATTTATTACTCAAATGCTTTTTTTTTCAATAGCTCTTAGCAGACTATTGTTAACATCTGATGTTAGATTTGCAATTTTAGCGACTGGTAAGTTGTTTGCAGCAACTTTAACTGCCTCCCAGATGTCACACTTGCTGTTGAATTGCCTTCCATTAGAATAAATATCTCTCTGGAGGATGCTCAACAGGAATTAAAGTCACAGCTATTTGAAGGCCAGTTCATTAGGGAATCTTCAACAAATCCCTTTTCTTTCAACCAGGATTTAGTAAACTTTGATGCATGACTTGGTGCGTTGTCTTGCATAAAGATCATAGATCTACGATTGGCTAAAGACTGGTTATCAAGCCATTCAAAGAAATATTGCTCTAGAAAATCACAGCAACTTTTGGAATTCATTTTAACCCCGTCTTTCACTTTAAATAGACCCAGGAGCTCATTACCAATAATCCCAGCTCATATCATGATCCCACCGCCGCCTTGTTGGCGTTTAAAAAAATTTTTCAGTCATGTTGCTTGCAAACCCATCCTTGAGCCCATTCATCGGGCCTATCTAGGGTGATCCTTGATTCGTCTGTAAAAAGCACTTTACTGAAATCAGTCTTCATTATTTTTTTTGCCCACTGCAATTTTTTTTTTGTTTTGTTAAAATGGGTTTCTTTATTTGATTTTTTACATCAGCAAACTTTCTAAATGCTTTACACCTTGTTTCCCTTGACACCATAGGAGCTCTAGCGGCCTCAAATATGAACGCACTTGACGCATTTTGGGTTTTTTATTCTCTTCGGATATGTGATATGTCTCGCTTTGTTAAATTCTTGAATTCAGTCTGAGACTTTGTTTCCTTGATTGAAATCCCATTTGACATATTTTCTTGATAGTTCGATGATCCCTTTTCAAATCCTTAGAAATTTGAAGCAAAGACTTTCCTTTGCTAATTTCTTTGATTATATAGTTCTTTTTATTCATTGTTAGTTCATTTTTACGAGCCATAATACTAAATTCTAGTTCTTGCAAATAATTTCTTGACACTGCAAATTGCTATAATTCCTGAAAAAAATACGAAATATCAATCTGAAATTGAAAATTGGCACTTAATTACTTTCATGTTTACTCGCTATAAATAATAGTACAAATTATTTCATTGGATAACACATATCTATGAATTTTACATGAAATATTTGACAGTACCTCTTTTGCATATAATCTCCAGACGCAGTTTAGAAAAATATACATTTTTTGAAAGAAAAATATTACCAACAATACTTTTCTGAAGGAAAAAATTATTAACATAACACATTTTTGAAGAAAAAAATATTACCAGCAATACATTTTTGAATACAAAACTAGAAGACATCTTCAGCTTTCTAAACTAATAAAAAAATTTAATAAATTTTTCATCAAAATTTTGACTAAATCAACCTTCTCACTATAACCGAGCATTAAAAAAATAATACCTTAAAACCTTATCTTTTTAGCATTAAATAACCCACAGAGGTTGATATGCCATTAAACAAAGCTCAAATTCAAAGCCATGATTACCTACGTCCTGAAGAAACACGACACATAGAAGATATTTTTTTATTGTTTCTTCCGTGCATTTATATCAAAATAGGTAACGGCGGCAAACCAGCGTCTCTCTATTATTTACCGTAAAATCATGTGACACATAGTCATTTCACCTTTCAAGTAGATGTATATAAAAATAGAACTTATTATGTAGTGTATTAAAATGTATAAATATTTCCAGTGTCATGAATGCTTTAATTAAATATTATTGATTTTTAAATTTTTTATGTTTATGAGTGTTCCTAGACTTAAAAAAAATGCATTTAAAAGATGGTAAATTATCTTTTTTGTTTCATTGGACTTTATAGTTAACACATTGTGTAAAAATTTGGAGTAATATCTTAAAAATAGATGAAGTCTTTATTAAATATATAAGTAATTTTTTCCCCGGGCCACAAATGAATGAAAAACACCAAAAACACCTTAATGCAAATACAACCTGTTTTACAGGTTGAAAATAGATTATTTTAATGATATCAATTGATGTTTTACTTTTTCACATTAGAAGAAATATTCCTTCCATTAAATGTACTTTAAATACAAAATTACTAACTAATATTAAGGAGGGTGAAAGAAGGTTTATTGTTTCACTGGGCTTCATAGTTAACTCAGTGCGTGAAAATTTGGAATAATAGCTTAAACCAGGTTAAGCCTTTTTTTTTTCAAAATAGTAAGTATATTTTTATTACATATACATGATTCTTTCTCACATTTATTTCAAAACCTGCAGCAAATCAGTGTGCATCTATTTACCACCAGGTGACACATATAGCCCTGAAATCTTTCAAATAGTTTTATTTTTCACACACATAACATTTGTAAAGCAACTGAAATGTGGTTCTACAGAAGGATTCTGCGAATGTCATTGATCGAGCATGTGAGCAATGACGAGGTTTTGGAAACGAAAAAGGAAATTAATACTGATCATCAGGAAGCGATAGCTGAAGTTCCTGGGACATGCAATGAGGAAGGAGGGCTTGGAGAACCTAATACTAACAGGCCAGATAGAGGAGAAAAGAGACAGGGGAAAGCAGCGGATAACATATTTGAAAGACCTAATCAGTTGGAGGGTTGCATGGTGTAACAGGAGAAGGCGTAATAAGAGCCACCAGGGATAGGGAGACGTGGAAAGTTATGATCGCCTACGTCCTGAAAAGACAGGGCACATAGAAGAAGACTATTCAAGTGTTTGCTTATATACACGAATTGATATTAGAATATGAATCGAAAACAAATACTGAATTTCTTATTAAAAATGCCTTAAAAACAAAACAAAACAAAAAAAACAGCTAAGCCCAATAACCTCTTGTCTAATTTTAATGAAATTTGGAACCGCCCTCAACTGGGGTTCAAGGTACAGAATGCTCCTAAGTTGGTTGGAATATGATGTAGCTGTTAAGGTGCAGCTTACGTAAAAGATTAAAGATTTAGTATTGTGTAGATTTATTTATTTATAATTTATTTTATTTCATTTTTTGATGTGAATAACAACATTGGCAGGTAATATTCCCGACTGCACTTGAATTGAACCTAGATTTTATTTAAAAAGCTCCAAACAGCATTTATCTACATACCAAGATAGAAAATAAATTTCATCACAAAAGCATTTTTTTTTCTAACAGTGGGGAACTTGTTTTGGGAGAATGTCTCATCTGAATGACGTCACCTTTTCACCAGCTTTTCTAAAATATATTCCGATATTAAGGAGCTTTGCATGTTTCATTCATAAATTACACACCCAAAAAGCGTGTACAATTACCAGTGCGTGACGCATCTCCTTGGAAATCGTTCACCATAACACTGAAACATGAGCTTCAATGTCAAATTCTGAGATTGTTGAAGCATGGTGTGGAATTGTTATAAAATGCGAATTCATTTTCACAAATTATATTAAGAAAATTGTTGCAATAAAAGTACAAACATTTTAGAACAATATGGTAAGGTGTACTTTTGGCTAATATTTACTATTTTTGTGTGGCTCGCCGTGTTTTCCCTTGTATGTCGGGTGCGCTTGGTAATTTTTTCCCCGAAGTGCCTTGTCGGCGCGCTGAGACATTTATTTTATTTTTTTTTTTTTTTAGCTTTGAAATAACTTTGAACGTAGAAGTTGAACCTTCAGATCTCGTTCCTCTTGCCTATGGAGTAAAAACATGCTTATACCATCCGTCAAAATATATACAGTGGGTGGACAAAATAATGTAAACCCCTAGTACTATAATAGCATGATTTTGAAAATCCGTTTAAACTGTCAAATTCTTTTTATGCTTATTGATTTAATATTAGGATTTCATTTTTTTTTTCTTCTAAAATTTTATTTATTTATTTATTTTTTTAAAAGATATTATTAAAATAAGTTTATTGAAATAAACAGTCAGGACAAGAGTTTCCGGTTGGAAATGTCATCTTTCAAAATGACAAATTTATAGCTGAATGGAACACGAGGAATATTCTAGTGAAATAAAACGTCTTATCTGGCCATCACAGTCCCTAGATCTCAACATCATTAAACATTTATGATTCATTTCAGAAAAACACATGAGGAGTCGATATCCTCCACCATCATCACTGAAAGATTTGGAGACTGTTTTAACTGAAGAACGGATAAAGATTTATCTGGAAACAATTCAAGCTTTGTACGAGTTGATCCCACGTATAATTCATGCTATGTCATTACTGCCAAAGGTGATCTTTCACAATATTGAAATAAATTTGCTTGAAATTTCAAGGTGTTTCTATTATTTTGTTCACTCCATATATATATATATATATATATATATATATATATATATATATATATATATATATATATATATTGTAATGTAAAGAAGTTTTTTTCGCTTAATTGAAAATTTATTTCAGTCATCTCGACTTCGAAGTTTCGAGAAAGAATTATTGCAATGTCTTCAGGGTGTCTGCCTCAGGTGATCGACATGACTGAAATAAATCTGACAAGTGACAAAATTCTCCGCATTAATTCTTTTAATGCTCTATCTCTACTCCGAAACATATACGGTTAAATATAACTGACAATAAATGTCTATTATGTTTAATCATGAGCCGTTCTAAACATCGTATTTTGGCTTTAATTTCAGGTGAAAATAAAGACAAAATTCTCCAACATTTGGATAATTTTTTATTAAGTTGGTTCTAAGCTTTCGGCTCACATGAGCCATCTTCAGAGAGGTTACAAGGACGTTAACATAAAAAAATCCACCATCAGCGATGATTTTATTTTCTGTTTTTATATTCAGGGAATTCCGAACTGATCTTTTATTTAATCTCCGGGTGTATAGACTGTTCTTGATCCACTGCCCATGTCTAGGGATATCTCGTCTAGTTCTTATTTTTAGTACGGCTCAGTTATTGCTCACCCTGTAGGCTACCTGGATCGATATGTTCAGGAAATTCCTAACTGAACAACCTTTATTTAACCTATGGAGTAGACTGTTCTCGTTCCACTGCCTATGTCTAGCGATATCTCGTCTAGATTTTATTATTATTATTATTATTGCTCTCTCTGTAGGTTACCCGGATTGATATATTCAAGAAATTCCGAACTGATTAAATAATCTCCGGGGGTAGACTGTTTAAGTTCCACTGCCCATATCTAGGGATATTTTGTACAGGTTTTATTTTTAGTAATACCCAGTAATTGTTCGCTCTATAGGTTACCCGGATCGATATATTCAGGTTATTTCGAACTGAACCCTTTATATAATCTACATATTTATTTATTCCTGTTCAGTTATTACTCGCCCATGTTACAAAAAAAAAAATTACTGAGCTCCTGATGAAAGCCAGAACGTAGAAAGGTAGAAACTTTGTAACATTAAAAACGAAGATGGGGTCAATACTCCGCAGGTCAGTAATAACTCCCCATTCCAGAAATTGAGATAGGCATTGAAAAATTAGTTTTTATGAGTGAGTCTGTTTTAATTCATTGGTGTGGATATCTGATATTTTCACATAGTATTTTGTCTAATTTATTTTTTATTCTTTCAGCTAAGCAAAGTACAAGTTCAGGACTGTAGTCGTTACACAACTTGTGAAAAGTGTATCAGCGTGAAGGATCCTTACTGCGGCTGGTGTACATTGGAAAACAAGTAAGTAATCCTTTTCGTTGCACATTGTCTGTGATGGATCATTTGGGGGGTAATTCTTAGCATAGCTTTTGAGCTATGATGCTAAGATATGAGTTGAAGAGCAAGTTTTTAGGGAATTTTCATATATATATATATATATATATATATATATATATATATATATATATATATCGGGGCAGTTCCCACGTGGTCATGTGTGACGTCACAAGCTGTAGTGCGATTGTTGATCCCCGCACGCACGCACGTGTTCGCCGTTGTTTTGAAAATCTTTCATGCTAACAAAATCGACGCTACTACTATCGTCCGTTCGCGAACTGTTTAATACACTCAATATAATTGTCATCTTTGATAATGGCTGATGTAAGCCGAAAGCTCAGCAAGGATTAAATAAATGTATCAATATTGTAATTTTTTTTCTTTCAACGATAATGCTATTAAGCTTTATCATAAAATAAATCGACAAAACTTGTCTATATCATTTAATGAAACATGCATCAATGAAAAAATGCTGGCTAAATACACACTATATATATATATATATATATATATATATATATATATATATATATATGAAGGGGGCAACAGAAATTCCTCTCATATTTTAGGGGTTGACAATAAGGCCAAAAGACTACGGTAACTGTTATTTAAAAAAAATTTACCAGTACCAAGGTTGTTATCCGATTTTTTATGTCTTTTCCATAATTTCTCATATTATTCATGAGGTTTTGCCAGGGTGTCATATAGATGCCAACTGAATGCCCACCAGCAGGCAAAGTATCAACCAAATCCTGTGTAGACCAAAGAGAATTATGGTACTTAAGCATAGAACAATTCTACAGACAAGACAAACACATGGGAGGTCTGCTTAACCAACGAAAAACAAACAACACAAATAAAAAAAATATCAGCATTTTTTTTCTTTATTTTATTTCTGATGACGCTTAAATGAAAGCAAAATATTAAATTTATAAGCATTTTCTTTTTGTTTCTTATCCTTCTGAATCATATTTGACTCTGATTCACACACGCGTCCCCATACAGGAAACGGATTAAATTTTTCCTAAAAAAATTGTCTTTGTTTACGATACAGCGTATATATATATATATATATATATATATATATATATATATATATATATAAGAGGCTTTCGATTCCTATCCATACCACCTGATGAGACATTGAAGTTTCAACAAATGTACGATTTGTAGTGGAGATATATATATATATATATATATATATAAAATATTATGTACATGTTATAAAATATAATTTATACTATATATAGTCATGAGCAGACAGATCTGTTTCGCTGTATCACAGCTCATCAATACGGTTAGACTCCGATTGCTTTTTACCCAGGATTGAAACCCGACCGAATTGGCATCAGTCGGCGATTCTACCTCTGGGCTATGGGCGTTCGGTTGAAGAAGGCAGACATTTTAGCGTATACATTATCATTATACACGCCCAATAGCTAGTGTGCTCTAATTCTTTACGGAATGAGCGATGCGTACATGCCAGAGTAGCTACTGCTTTCAAAGTCTACCATTCTTCCTTTTTGCTCAATCAGGGTGTGAGAGCGTATATATATATATATATTTGTGTTTATGTTTGTTTTTTTTGTTTGTTTTTTTTTTTTCGAGAATCTGGAGAAATGTGTGTTCAAAAGAACTATTCAGATTTCGTTTGATCAGGAGTTCCTAAGTGGCCAACTGCACGTCAGATCTAATGACAGTTTTCCCGAGGGCACGCAGATTCGAATCCTACCAAAGGACGCATATTATTCTAACAAGTTTTCTCGAATATTCAGGCTGGTAGATGTAAATAAATAAATATACTGTTTAATAATAAATAAACAGACCATTTACTCAAATATAACTCAATTAAAATAACTTGACCAAACACACACACACACACACACACATATATATATATATATATATATATATATACTTAAAGGAAATCAGAAGCTCAAATAAAAATCCTACTTATAATCCCACACCGGGAAAACAAAGTTGTTCTATGCTTCGCATGGCGGCAGAACTTAATATTTTTGAATTCCACTAAAACATGGCCGACCACAACTATTAGTTTCATTCGCGTTGTGTTTAGTCTGCTAAATAAGGTGGATGATTTTATTTTATATATATATATTAAACAGTATATTTATTTATTTAGACTACCATGTCCTTTCTTTTACTCTTTTTTTCTCTTCTTTCTTTCTCTTCATTTTTTTCTGTTTTCTCTTTTTTTTTTCTCTTTCCATTAATCAATCGTTTACTTTTTCTTTATCCTTGCTTTTTTCTATTATTTGAGGTTCTTTT
Organism: Ascarosepion bandense; assembly: GCA_037127315.1. Lineage (NCBI taxonomy): Eukaryota > Metazoa > Mollusca > Cephalopoda > Sepiida > Sepiidae > Ascarosepion > Ascarosepion bandense. Next base: position 1,868,766 of record JBBBDQ010002203.1, read on the forward strand.
TAAATGAGCGAGAAATTTTTCGTAAATTACAGTTACAAATGTTTATTTTAAATATGGACATGTGAGCGTCAGTGTAAAAAAAAAATTGGTGGGGGGGATATTTTGAGGATCAACTGTTGTACCATTTGGGTCTGACGAGCCGCAATAATAACATTATGCGGTGAAATATGTATTACCCATTGTAATAAATCAAAAATCTTTTCGAAATTATATTACTCTGTTAAATTAAATAAATGAATTTAACATTGAGTTCTTTTGAGTTCGTCTCTATCGGAATTTACCTGGATAGGATACCAAGTGTGCTACATTATGTATATATAGTCATCCGCAGACAGATCTCTTTTGCTGTATCACGGCTCATCAGTACGGTTAGACATCCGATTACTTTTAGCCAGGATTGAAATCCGACCGAACTGAAATCACTCGGCGATTTTAACTCCGAACTATGGGCGGGGGTTAGAAGAAGGCAGACTTTTAGCGTGTGATATACCATGTAAACATACGCCAGTGGCTGAGATTGTTCTAATTTATTATTGAATGAACGATGCGCAGATGCTAGAGTAGCTACTGTTTTTTCAAAGTCTACCATTCTTTCAGAGTGCTTAATCAGGTTGTGAGAGCGTAGTCATCCGCAAACAAATCTGTTTCGCTGTATCACAGCTCATCAGTACCGTTAGACATCCGATTGATAAGGTGGATGATTTATATATATATATATATATATATATATATATATAATCCCTTATCCTAACAACAATAAGTATTTATTCAGGTTATTATTTGATCATTTGGAAGTAGACGTGTGTTGTGAGACTCGGAATGAAAAATTGGAGAGCCGGGTTCGAATTCCAGTTGAATTGTTTGATTATTTAGGAAAAGTATTAATCCATCTCCTTTCCCTCCAGCTATGGACTGAATAGCAGGACAGATTGGGTTCTATAGCCATGGTTGGCCACTAGTCTACCACAGAAGTGAATGGCAATCTACTGCGGGGAAATCTTCTGCTTACTCAGTCATGAATAAAAAAAAGACATGGTCGCCCAACCGCTTATTACGTACGGCAGTTAACTGATTGAGTTAAAGTAAGAGGTTGCAAATAAAAAAGATTAAAAATTGTCAAATTTTTTCTATTTCAGTAAAGTAGACTTTAGACACATGTGAGCATTATCACCTCTTCTACTTCTCGTGTCTTTTCCGTTTTTCCTCGTGATCAAAACAGACTAGTCTATTATATATGAGGTATGGTCAGGGTGTAACGTATACGTTAACTAATAATGGATTTTCAATAAGAGGAGTTTTCTCAGATGCTTAGACTGAAAAAAATGGATCAGTTCGAAAATGATATATCGATCAAGAATTTGTTAATTGTATCTCAATTGATTTTTTCTTATAATCTTCGATCTTCGAATTTTCTTTTCCTTTATGGCTGCTTTGTTTCTTAACCACACTTTCCCTCTTTATTTTTCACTCTTTCACGGTTTTCGATTTCAACTCGTCTAATAGATGACTGTCCAAACTTGTCCACACAAGGCTTTTCACATTATCTGTCCGAAGAAGTTCTGACATGGGGGGATTAGACTGGAATCCAACTGCTTTCCATCTTCGACTTAAAGACGTTCTGCTTGTTTCTCTCCAGAAAAACATTACACTGATATTAGTGTCAAAGCGAGGCTTGATCTTTTAGTCATAGTTCTCTTATGCGTTTCACAATCTGTGTGCATGTGTTTGGGTCACGGAGGTGGTCACTGGTGATGGTGGGTTGGTTGATGAAGGAGGAAGCTGTATGGAAGAAGAGGCAGGTATGGCCATTTCAGAGAGTTGGGCCCTTTCAACTCTGATTTAAGCCTGATGATGACTTTGCGTTTTCAAAACCTCAAAGTGTGAGGATGAAGGGAGAAGAAGTCCTAGCAATAGGAATCAAATACCGCAGAAGGTGTTCGGTTGAGAAGGAGACCGTGAGAAAGAGAGACCGATAAAAGCTGGGAGACACTAGATGTGGTCGGGGTTAGATTTCAATCCTGAAGGATTACAGCCTGTCATTAATTTTTCAAGAACAGTTTACTAATCCTGTTTCTCAGGGATTACTCTGAGCTTCCTCAGACTGCAACACATTGTATTCTTGACAAGTACCTGGTGTGTCAAACGGAACAGAATCGGAAAAAAATAAGATGCTGCGTGTAGGGTTTGGCACAGGGCTTAAGATATGGAGTGAATATCGAACTCATTACTTGCTTCAAATGATCAACCAAACTACTTTTGAGTAGACGTGCTTAGATTATTTTTAACCTTACTTCAGCCCCCACCCCCATTAAATATTAAAAAAATGTCCCCTTTGTCCGTAATTTATGCTGTGAAAAAAAAAAACGAAAAAAATTACAGAAGATACTTTTATTTCTTTTAATTCAGCCACCCCATTTATTGAAAACTAAAGATTCACTCATTAACCATCACTCCACTCTGAAAGGATTTTTGTTATTTACTAAGATTAGCTTAGTATGGCACAAGGGATCAGATATGAAGCACCAGTGACGATCGAACTTCCGACTACATTTGATTTTAAGTACATAGACTTGAATTATTATTATTATTATTATTATTATTGCTTTTTTATTAACTATTCAACTGTAAAATAAGGAGGCCTAGCTGCCAATCTAGTACTGCGCTTAAATTAATAAAATATTTTGTGGGGCAGTAGATATCGGCTCGGAGTGCCGAGTTCGAATTCCAGTTGAATTCATTGCATGCACTTACGCGCAAATACCCTTGGGAAAGGTATTGATCCGTCCCTTCCCTCCAGCTATGAGTTAAATGGTAAGACAAATTTAGTCCTATAGCCTTGGCTGGCAACCAGTCTACTGCAGAAAGTAATGGCAACTTACTGCGGGATAATCTTCTTCCCAGTCATGTCTCTTTCGAGACATGATCACCCAAAGCGTGTGTCACGTATGGCACTTAACTGACTGAATATAATAGTTAGAAACATAATTAAAACTTCTGTTGGGAATAAAGTAGGGGATCGGTTTTCTATTGTTATGAAGTAATAAACTGATCCTCCACTAATTATAATTGATATAAAAATGTAATATAATCTATCTCTTCTCCCTCTAGCTATGAGTTAAATGGCAGGACAAATTGGGTTTTATAGCCTTGACTGGCAGCCAGTCTACCGCAGAAAGCAATGGCAACCTACTGCGGGATAATCTTTTACCCAGTCAGTGATGTCTCTTTTGTGACATGATCGCCCAATGCGTGTATCACGTATGGTACTAAATCGACTGATAGGTATCGAAGAGGATAGATTATTAGAACAATTAAAATTATTGCCATGTTTACCCCGTTTCGATCGTTGAGGTATATCATTCTCGTTCCATGTGCGATGCCACTTCCAGTAGCTATGTAGTTATCTCCCTTTAGCTTAACTCTCTAAGTTATTTGTTCACCACTGTTGTAAACTGATATTGAACTCATAACTCTTTAGGACAAGGCACTGGAAATAACCAACGTCTATATCCACTGCGCTGTGTCAGAACTATAATGAGAAGGTGATTAAATACGAGATTCTAGATCGGGACCAATAATATTGCAGATTCTATTTTGTGTTTTTCAAGGATCTTTAAATACATGACAGAAGCACCTGACCAGACGAAGTAGCAATATTCAACACGTGAACAAATGATAGAATTCTTGCAAGACAAATTGTCTTGTTGTATCGTCGAGGTGGATACGATACACAGAGAAAATGTTCTGTGGTATTATTCAGCACAATATCCGATGCTAAGCGGATATACATAGAACAGTACAATAGTTACAATAACAGACAAGACAGAACTTACAACATAGAGAGAAGGGGTTTAGATCGTAATAATGGCCGAAGTAATCAGTACGAATGTTACTCGAATATTACGCCTCAAATTCTACTATCCTTTACTGACCATCACTGAGAGTGCTGCATATCAGCCACTCTATAACACTAGTACAACACAGGGAATAAACTTTTCTCACAATAGATCTAGCAGTTGATTCAATGTAATTTTTTATGTGAGCAGAAAATGTTAACCCGAGAAGATATAATGCGTCACTCGCCTGGTGGTTAGCATTAGCCATATCTGATGGAAGACAAAAAACATTCCTCTTAGATAGTTAAAAGAAAGCAGTTTTAAAATTAACTATAAAATAAAATTTAGCTTAAACAATTAATATATTGTTGTATATAAGTGTTATAGTGTAACACACCTATTCTATAGTGAATAGACTCTCCCACCTAATTAAAGTAGGAGTAGTAAGAGGAACGAGGTTCAGTCGATAGTAGTCAACAGTTAGTCAAATACGAAATAGTCAGCAACCTGGCAAGATTACACTGCTTAATACATATGATATCAAGTTCCTAACGTTTTGTACGTCGAACCTATTAGGACCGACTTTAGCACAAATACTAGCCTCCACTACGAAATTAACTCCACAACAAGAAGTAATGAGTATAAGGGGCTCTAAAAGTTACTTTTTTATGATTGAGTATTAATGCTCTCAATTGTTGTTCTTTTTAAGATGATCAAAGTAATGAGTGACAAATATGTCTAGAGAAACTTTCCTGTTAATAAAAAGAAGTTATTGCTAAGAAAAAAAAAGGCTTACATATCGAGTCTTTAGGACAATTCTTAAGTAAATTTCAATAGGACATATACTTTTGTTTTTTTAAGAAGCCTTTTTGGAACTTTTTTTCTCTAAAGAATTTTTCATTATGCTGAAAAGCGTGTTGACTCTTTGTTGGACATTTTTTTTTTATGGGGGGATACATGTGTATAGAGGGGAGACACCCATGGGTCAACCCATTTTATAGTTCACCAATAGAAGGCTTAACCAATCAGGAAGCTCAAAATATTCAATGCGACGTGTATAAAAGGCGGCCATATTTTTCCGAGTATTACCGAACAAATCCGATTCAGTAGTGTGTTTGATTTGTGAGTGTTAATTAATCTTTGATGTTGTTTCATTGAACAGATTACGTGCTGCGTTTTATCCATAAATTATGGCGGACATTATCAACCCTCTTGTCGTCTAAAAGTAATTTTCTAAGTGCAGCTTAGACGTGGCACAAGACCGAAAGTATGGGGCACCCAGTGATGATCGAACTCTCAACTCAATTGTAATGATTCTAACGCGAGAAGCTTGCTAATCACTATATCACGTCGAGGTGCTTGTCTAAATTACCGTGGTTGATACACACCTATGGGAGAATTGTCTGAAAACTTGGAGGCCCACATCACTGTTCCGTGTTCCAGTCTTGTGTTTGGTCGATCTATTGTACTAATCACAATGCATCTGTTGTTTTCTGTCTCGGATTGAGGTGTGTTTGTAGAGGGAGGCTGGGAACAATTTCTTTCTTAGAAGACGACATGCGCGATGGATTCGTTTTTGAAGTTAATTTTTTTCTAGCTTTTGCTTAAAAAAGGCAAAACCTTCAAGGGTGGTTGAATTTCTCTAGGCTGGTTTGAATTCAGGTTCTTTCTCCTAGACTAGTTACCAAGAAAGCTATAGCGTCCAGTCTACCCTATTATTTTATCCATGACAGGTGGGGGTAGAGAAGAATTGGATTCATGTCTTTCCAAAGATTATTAGCATGTAAGTGAATGTAATGAACTTGGCTGAAATTCGAACTCGGCTCTCCGAATTCTAAATCTGAGCCTCTATCCATTACTCCACTGCCTTCATCTGGTTGAATCTAATGAGTGCTAATTAATTAATTGTTGTGGAGTAGTTTTCGCACTGAAGGTTATAATCGTGCTATGTCGGTTGCTAATCGACTTAACGCACCCAAAATGTTAGGAACTTGGTAATCTTCCACTGAAAGCTGACTCCTTAGTATACTGCTAACTGCCGATTAATATCACCTGCCTAGTAGTTCTACTGAACTCTAAAGAACTCCCATGAACTTCCCAAGTACTTCTAAGAACTTCCTGTTAACTCTTATTAATATAGGAGGGAGAGTCCATTATCTGAGGAATAGGTGTGTTTCACCATAACGTTAATATAGGAGGGAGAGTCCATTATCTGAGGAATAGGTGTGTTTCACCATAACATTAATGTAGGAGGGAGAGTCCATTATCTGAGGAATAGGTGTGTTTCACCATAACATTAATGTTTAAAGAAACCCCTAATTTGTCCTATTAAATTGACCTTCTTCCCAATTGAGTATAGACCATTAGCGACCCCTTGCCCTCAACGAAGGTCACAATACTTCTGTGACTTTTTTTTTTTTTTTTTTACGAGTAGAAGTAGTGACTCTACTCAAACCCCTTTTATTCTCCGGATAACGTAACAGTCAGTTAAGTGTCATACGGTCGATCATGTATCTTTCGATCCATAACTGACTAGGCAGAATATTTTCCCGCGGTAGGTTGCCATTATTTTCTTGCCAACCAAGGATATAGAACGCAAATTGTCTTGCTATTTAACCCATGGCTGAAAGAAGAAGAAATGAGTTAATACTTTTCCCAAAGATATTTGCGTATAAATGAATGCAACGAATTCAACTGAAATTCGAACTCGGCACTCTGATTTCTCTTTCCTATCTTACATATACGGCACTACAATGCGCATCCACTTATTAAATTGAGGTATTTGCTATTCTTTTCGGAAATTTGAGCCAAATGCATTTTTCAGCCCTTGGATATGCCCTTGAGTCCCAAATAAATAGCAGCTCCCCCCAGGGTTTATTCGGATCTTTTCTTAGGCTGCAGCTTTCTGCTCTAAGTCATTTGCTTCACTTAGTCTGACACTTGCAGAGATTCTGGGTACGACGGTAAACTGCATCCGGCAGCAAGGCCTCTGATTAGGAGGCTGTGAGGAGCATGAAACCACCTCTTAATTGCGGTTGTTCCCAGGTCCACCCTAACCCGGAGTGGTAGCACCTGTTAGGGTCCCAGATATGGGCAAATAGTTAACCCGCAAACTGGAGTCAAAACACTATGAAAGTATACTTTTATAGAAATATATACATGACTAGACTTTATAGAAAAATATATATTTTCGAACCAACAAAACATTTTTGAAAGAAAAATTTATTACCATAACACATATTAAAAGGAAAAAAATATTGCCATAATACATTTTTGAAGGAAAAATATTATAGCCAGCAATACATTTTTGAATACAAAACTAGAAGACATCTTCAGTTTTCTAAAATAAAATAAAAACATTTTCTTCAAAATCTGACTAAATCAACCTTTTCACTATAACCGAACACTTAAAGATACCTTAAAACCCCACCTTTTTGGCATTAAATAACCCATAGAGGTGTTGATATGCCGTTAAGCAAAACTCAAAATTCTGATACTTACAGAGTGCGGGTACCCAGATTGAATTAACTTCAAATTCACAGTGAGATTAATAACCTACAAAACATTTATGTACTGCGCCCCTTCAAAACTTAGGCTGTCGAGGCTCTCCACAACTTCCTGTCCTTTTGTAGCAATTAGCAATGTAATATTTTTACAACTACACCCTAATTAGGCAAATTACTTTCTATTACACTCACGCACACGCTCTCTCTCTCTCTCCTCTGGTGTTTTCAATATGTTCTTTAAACAACAAATAACAAAAAAATTTATTAAAGAGCTACAAAGAATAGAAAATTGTGAAGAGCCATGATTGCCCCGTCTTTGAAGGGACATGGAACATTCAAGAATAATGCTTTAATACTTTGAAGTTCTTTCGTTGAAAAATTAGTTTTATACCATTTCACAGTCACAACAATTTTACCCACCCCACAATCTATTAGACTTTCTCATCGCTTCATTTTATTAGACACACAAGACGTTCACATTTGCATTCTCGTGTCTATTTTCTGATTCTGATAATGCTGCTCTGTTGAACTGAACCCGATAATGTGACTTTCATTGCCTGACCCAGTAAGTGAACTCGTGACCCCCAGGTTTAAAGTGTGTGTACTTATACATACATGTCTACTCGGCGATTGTCCTGTAGAATATTTAGCTGCCGGAATCTGGTACCTTAAACCGAATAATGGTAATTCCTTATCCCAGAAATTAAGACGATTTGTTTTAACGGATATTTCTCGGTGTGACTCACCATAATGTTATCAGAAAATGTTTCCACGTCAAAATTTGTGGCCTGCGTTGGTCCAAAATGATAGACGTTAATCACTGAAGAAACCAAAAATACAAAATAAGCTAAGATTTTCTTTTTAAAGAATTCAGATTTTTTTCTATCAACGATAATCCTTGAGTCACATGTACATCTTTTTATTCTGTCAAATTAGCTCTTTTGTTTTGTGTCGTAATAAAACAATATCGTCTTGTAGGTAAATCAAAAAAGAAAAGAAACCTGAATTAGCGGTTGAGGAAGTGGTGGCGGAATTTTCTAAATGTCTTTGTTCGAAATGGAAGATTTGTCCGGGGGTAATTCGAAAAAAATCTTTTATACTTCATTGAAATTAGAATTACTTTCATTTTTCGTCTTGCTTCTTCATTTTTTTATTTTTCTCTTTTTTTTTTCTTTCTTTAATTTCGTTCTTCCTTGAATAATCATCATCATAACTTTATATTTTATTCTTAAAATTCAATGTTACACACTCAGTATACGGTAACTTTCATTGGTGATCAAGTGACAACATATGACAATACTGCAACAAAATTCAGCATTGTCATCCTTTACGGGCACTTCAGCATGATGCAGTGGTTAACAAGCTTGTCCCACTAGATAAATTTCGACTGAGTAATGAATTCAACCCTCACAGGGTGCTCCATACGTCTGGATTTCTGCCGCATCTAAGCTAAGCATAAAAAAATATCTTTTGAGAATAGTTTAGCCCAATTCTATCTTTGTATACTTTAGGGCGTTGGCAATCATGGCTCTCCACAGTTTCCTGTCCTTTGTAGCTCTTAATAAACTTTGACTTTTTCTTATCTCTCCTAAACCTTGTTCCGTCATCCATTTACTCAAGCTCATTCTTTTTCTTCTATGTGCCCTGATCTTTAGAACATTGGCGATCATGGCTCTCCACATTTTCCTCTCCATTGTAGCTCTTAATAAATGTTACCTTTTTGTTATCTCTCCTAAACATTGTTCTGCCATCCATTTACTCGAGCTCGTTCTTCTTTTATATGACGTCCCTTTAGAACCTTGATCATGGCTCTCCACAATTTCCTGTCCTTTGTAGCTTTTAATAAACTTTAATTTTTTCTTATCTCTCCTAAACCTTGTTTCGCCATCTATTTAAACAAGCTCGTACTTTTTCTTCTATGTACCGTGTCCTTTTAGGATGTTGGCGATCATGGCTTTCCACAATTTCCTGTTCTTTGTAGCTCTTAATAAATTTGGACTTCTTATCTCTCCTAAACCTTGTTCCATCATCCATTTACTCAAACTCATTCTTTTTCTTTTATGTGCCGTGTCCCTTCAGGTGGTTGGTGATCATGGCTCTCCACAATTTCCTGTCCTGTGAAGCTTATAATAAATTTTGACTTTTTGTTATCTTTTCTAAATCTTATTCCGCCATCCATTTATTTAAGTTCATTCTTCGTCTTCAATGTGCCTTGTCCCGTTAGGGCATTAATGATCATGGCTCTCCTCAATTTCCTGTCTCTTGTAACACTTAATAATTTTTTGTTTTTTTTCTTCGAAACCCTTATCTGCCAACAATTTACACAAGCTCTTTAGATAGGTTATGCGCAGTTTTCCGCTGCTCGTCTTACCTTCTGTATTCTCTGTATTTTATTCTCTAAGCCTTCTTTCTTTTGTGTGCTCTAGATATTTCAACTCTCTCTAATACTCAGCATAAATGTCCGTCTTTTTTTGTATTTTTTTAAAACTTTTTTTTTCTAAAGAAACTATCATTGATTACATGTTGAGTCAATGGTTTTCTCAACATTGTTCTGTAGAACCACATTTCTATTGTCTTTTCTGCCATATGGGAGAATTGAATCTTCTTCTATGTGCCCTGTCTCTTCAGGACATAGGCCATCATGGCTTTCCACGTTTCCCTATCCTTGGTGGCTCTGATCGCGCCTTATTTGTTACACCATGCAATCCTCGTTCCATCATCCACCTGATTAGGTCCTTCAAATACGTTATCCGTTGCTTTCCCTTGTCTCTTTTTCCTTCTATCTGGCCTGTTAGTATCAGATTCTCCAAGCCCTCCTTTCTCATTGTGTGTCCCATGAACTTTAGCTGTCTCTTCCTGATATTCAGTATTAATTTCCTTTTTGTTTCCATCATTTCCAAGACCTCATCATTGCTCACATGCTCGATCAGGATTGATTACATAACAGTAATCTTTCAGGATTAAACCGAAATTAAATATACAAGAACATCTCTGTGAACCACTCACCGAATACCATTACATCACTATTTCTTGGGATTTTAGAAGACTAGTAATGGTAGTATAATCCGTTTTCCTATCAATAAACATTTGGCATTCATTGACTGAGCAGAGAGTACTGCTTTTGATTGAAATTTGTATAATCTTTTCCTTAAAATAATTTTGCAGGAAAACAAGTTTCTCATGTCCAGTAGCTGTTATTTCTATTTCCAGTATTGACGAGGGTTTCCTTCCTAACTTTTTATTCCAAGTAGTGTGGAACGTCTGATTCATGATTATGTCATTATTTCCTGCACGAGTTAAATGTGATATCCATGTAAGAAACCAAATAAAATTAGAAATCAGCTGTTCGATGAGCCATTATCCATTACACCACCCACGCATTCAAGCTTGGTATTCCCAAGCGGTCACCCATCTAAGCATTGACCATGCTTCATTTGCTTAACTTCTGTGATCATATGGGAACAGGTGTTTCAGCGTGATATGGTTGTAAGGGATGTGCGTTGTGATGCAACGGATATCGACTCAGAACGACAAATCGGGGTGCTGAGTTCGAATTCCAGTTAAATTTCTTGCATTCGCTTACGCACAAATACCCTAGAAACCTAGGTAAGTTCGTTTGTCTCATTAGGTGCTATTTAGTTTGCTCTACCTTTGTATTGAGCGCTTTCTGTTAGATGGTTACTCGTGTCGAGTTTTTTCTTTAGGCTTCGTGCTGATTTCATATATATATATATATATATATATATATATATATATATATATATATGCAGGTTTCATTAAAAATTGCAGACAAGTTATACTGGTTAATTTTTTATGTAATTTCTTATGTTATAGTTTTTTTTTCTTTTGAGGACATAAATTATATAAAATTTGTACTTATATTTTTATCTCGGAGGAGTCGGCTATACTTTTAGCCATTTTTGAGGATGAATGTTATTTTACATTTAACAAAATGTGAGTGGTGTTACTTATACTTATGTGGAGTCGTGGTATGTCGTATGTACCGAACACGGTATGCATGTTGTTAGCGTGTTCGTATTTAATATTATTGAGTGTTGGGTTTTTTTTTTTTTCAGTAATGCCTTCATTATTTTTATTTATTTATTTTTTGCATGTGGATGATGCTATGATATTTGTGTTGTAAGGTCGATATTACAGTTTACAAAATTAAGGTCATGGACACAGTCTTCAAGGGGCATGTGAATTCGTAAATAATGTTGGTTCATTGTAGTTTGCATCTAGTGGGTGAATTGTTATTTTTGATGATGGGGTTAGCCGTTTTAAATTTTATATAATTATTATATTTTTTCTTATTTAAGCTTACGGGAATTGCGTATTTTCGGATGATTTTTCGAAGTGAAAATTTGTCCTGTTTATAACTGATATGCATTTGGTTTTTGAAGAAAATATTAATGTTCTTAGGAGAGTTTTGTAATTTGCTTGAAGCATTGTGAATATAAGGGGTATGGCCAGGTATTTGAAGGCTATCTCAATGCGTTTAATATAATAAAGGAAGGTAAAGAAGGTGTTGTGTATTACCCATTTATTATTCATTAATATTTCGAGATCAGAATCTCATCTTGAGAAAGATAGGAGAGCTTGATTTCATGTCCATCCGCTGTTGGACCGTGCCTTTAAATGAATGGTCCTCTTTCGTTGCTACTGTCGTTAATTGTAGTGAGTATGTGTGTGCGTACCTGTAAGTGGTTTAGTTCATGTATTACATATTAATGAATAATAAGTAGGTAATACTCAACACCTTCTTTACCTTCCTTTATTATACTAACGCATTGTGATAGCCTTCAAATACCTATCCACACACATTAATGTTATTGTTTAATTTCGTAAATAATTATATCGGCCAAACAATTATGAAACTGACTCGAAGACTCACGCCGCATCTCTCTAAACGGAGCTCAATTTGATCTGATTTAAACACACGGGAACCTAACAAACTTTATCCTTAACATACTTGTTGAAAACACAGATATCATAGCATCGTCCACAGGCAATAAATAAATAAATAAATAATAGTAATAATGGGGGCTTTATTTATAAAAATAAAAATAAAAACTCAACACACAATACTCTCAACTATGAACACGCTAACACCATGCTTACCGCGTTCGTTACATGATTCATAGACATTACTTTATAACATATATAGCAGCACTTACATTCTAAAAAACATAAAATCACATTCATTCTCGAAATGGCTAAAAGTATAGTTGAAAGCGCTCGGATAAACAAAACATTTCGACAATATTTATATAATTTATGTCCTCAAAAAAATTCATCAGATTAAATAAAAAATTACATAAAAATTGAACTTTCTCACCTTTTCTGTCATTTTTAATGACCCCCCCCCCACACATATATATATATATATATATATATATATATATATATATATGAGGATCATTCAATAAATAAGGTGGATTTTTCGGTATAAGGACTTCTAATACAGATAGAAGCTTACTTTTTTTAATTTTTCAACGTAGTATCCAAGCAGTGTCACACACTTTTCCCATCTGTGCACAAGTTTCCGTATTCCCTCAGCATAAAAATCTTTAGACTGATGTCTCAGCCAATCGCTCACAGCACTTCATCGTCACTTTCAAACTTCATGCCTCTCGTGAACGCTTTCCAGGGACCAAACAAGTGAAAGTCTGAAGGGGCAAGGTCTGGGCTGTAAGGGAGATGAGGGAGCAGTTCCCAGCCCAGCTCGTTGATGCAGTAAGCATCTTTGACACCAACCGGCAGCTGACCTTCGAGTAGGCAAGGCCATCATGGACAATTTTGTGTGCTGTTCCAATAGATAGACTCAGTCCTTGCAATATCATCCATTGTCATCCTTCTGTCAGACTGAATGAGGTCATTTACTGATTCGATCACCTCAGGAGACCTCACTTCTCTAGGCTTCCCAGGCCTTGTCTTCATCCTCAACACTGCTCCGTCCTTCTTTAAAAAATTTAGCCCACCTGTAGACATTTTTTTTACTGAAGCATGTCGCACCATACACAGTTGACATTCTCCTATGAATTTCAATTGGTTTGTACCCTTCAGCAACCAAAAACTTGATAACTGACTTCTGTTCAATCCTTGTGCATGCATCTCCAAAACTCTCAAAGTTTTCAATCTGCAAAAAAAATTAAATCCCTTTGAAAAAGAAGTAAAGGAAAAATTTTTAAAAAAATGTAAGCTCCTATCTGTATTAGAAGTCCTTATACCGAAAAATTCACCTTATTTATTGAATGACCATATATATGTGTGTGTGTGTGTGTGTATATATATATATATATATAGAGAGAGAGAGAGAGAGAGATAGAGTGAGGAGTGAGATTGAGATGAAGGCAACAAAAGAATTTGAAATAAGGTTTCTATAATTTTTATTTTTTACTGCTTTGTTATTAGAATTTTGTGTAAATTTAGATCTATTTTCTTTTTTAATTTACCTCGTTACTGCTCGAACCATGTCCGTTAATTCGCTTCGTCTCTTTCTCTGCAAATCTTCTTGAAATTTCAATTAAAAAATTTAACTAACTTTCTCCTCTCCCGACCCTGACCCCCACCCGCACACCACCACGCCGGAAATCTTCAAGGAAGATACAAAATTGAATTCCACTTTTTTTACCTCCTTAATATGCCGTTCTTCTGTCCAAGTTTTTAATAGCTCTTTCCTCTCTCATCAGTCCTGATCGGCTTGTCAATGGTACAATAAAATAAATTGAAGCCAAATAGAGCTTCTTCTTTTTCTTCTTCTTTTTGTTCATCCCCACTCTTTTATTTCGCAATTAACGAAAAGTATTTGTTGAGGGAAATGAAAGGAAACGAAAGACATATCCTTTAGGTTTTTGATGATTTCAAGAGATGATGTTTGAAGCACTTATATGGGCCATTATCTTAGCATACTGTTCTTTGGAATATTCTTTTTATTTCTTTTTCAACAAAATTACCAAGAATTATTTAAGTTTGAAGCAACGTCAATTTCCTGTACATTTATTCTTTCTTTTTTTCTTATTTTTTTTCTTCAATTGTACCTTTTTTCTTCAGTTGTACCTTTTTCTTCAATTGTACCTTTTTTTTCTTTTCTGTTGTAGACTTATTACTTAAGATCTTTCTTTTTTTTTCCAGTTTTTTTTTTATTGTTCAGTTTTTTACTCCTGTCATTTTTTTCTCTTTTGCATCTGTTTTACTTATTATTTTTATTTTTACTACGTCCTCAGCGATTTTTTTTTTTTTGTAGCATTCCTCGTATTTCTTTCTGTTTCGTTTTTTGTACAACTTCTTCTCCTGCGCCATCTTTCTTTTTTTCCTGTACCTTTTCTCTTTTCTTGTGCCATTTTTATTTATTATTTTGGCCTGACGAGCACAACGTTCTCAAGGCGTTATCAAGACCTCTTGAAGAACATTTAAAATTACTTTTCTGTCCACCTTCACAATATAGAAACATACTTGTTGACAAAACCACTACACTACACCCCGAAAATAATAAACAAAATTTTCAAACTCTCGAGGCTTCCTTACGTAAAAGTCAATCAGCACTCAATAAAATTTATTACAAATATAGCAGCAACATATAAAATGCATATAACATTTAAAGACATTTTACGTTTCTATTAGTTCTCTGCCTGCTCCCTTACATTGAAACGCATATATATATATATATATATATAAATGTAAACTCATCACTATACTCGTTCCGAAAAACCCTCCGAGTATATACGCGGAAGGAAAAAATGGACGTAAAAAAAGAAAGAGCTAAGCACGTGAACATCAGTCAAAGTACGTAGCTCAAAGAAAAAAAACCGAGACGAGTAATCTATAACAAAAAAGCGCTCAATATGTAAGCCGAGCAGACAAAATAGATAACCTAAAGAGCCAACAAACCTACCTTCCCTGAAGATCCGGTTAGGTGAAACCTAGGTAGGTTTATTGGCTCTTTAGGTATATATATATATATATATATATATATATATATATATTATAAATTATAGTTTAGAACATGTACAAATTTTTATCCACTACAAAGTGTACATTTTGTTTCGACACTGAAATGACAATGTCTCGTCAGGTGGTGTGGAAAAGAATGGAAATTATTTTTTCTTATATTTGGCGAGTTGTGTGTGGGATGTAGGGGAATAAGTCTTGTAAATTGTCGGTTAGAATTTTGAAAAGAGTGAATGGGTAGGGGATATAGAGTTGATTAATGAACTTGTCGGGAATTTGGTAGACAGATTTAACATTAAAGGATAGGGTATAGCTTCTATGGCCTAATGGCTGTTTTTTTTTCTTCGGGTTGAGTAAAAGAGGAGAGTAAGGAAGTTTATTATATATATAAGGCATGTTCCTGGCCATTAATTACGCAGAGTAGGCAGCTTGTGACCTTGAAAGCATCATGGAACTGGAACAATCTACTCCGGTGAATGAAATATAGTGTTGATGGTTGAAATTCAAATCACCTGATGATGGTCAGAGTGTACAATGGTTGAAAAGTTATTGTCTGGTCGTGTGCTCCTGCTATCTACCTAGGTGTCTTTGACAAAACCCAACGGAAAATATGTAATGTGATCGATCTCAATCTGGCAGCTCAGATACAGTCACTTTCTCACCGGCACAGTGTGGCTTCTCTAGGTCTCTTCTACAAGTACTTCCACAGCTTCTGCTTCGATAAACTTAGCTCACTGGTGCCCCCTATGTATGAATTTACTCAAGCGACAAGATTAGCAACTAGGTCCCACCCTTTTACTATGAAACCAAAAAAAATGCAAACACAAATTCTACTCCAGTAGCTTCTTTTCTCGCACTTCCCGCCTGTGGAATTCCTTTCCGTTCTTACTAACTTGCATCCTCTCTCTCATGCTCCTTTCTCCGTTCACTTCACTTTCAGTATCTTAATCCTTCTCTTACCCACTTCCTGACACGCCCTGTAACCTGTCAAGCTTTTTCATAACTTTCCTCTTAAGTAACCCCCTGCACACCAGTGTTAGTAAAATGCCTTACTTGGGGCGATATGATTATAAAAAAAAATTCTATACATTTATATCCCAGAGAATGTAAATAAATATAAAAGACATGCTTGAGTAGCTAATCAGTATTTTATTTATTGATTGATTACTTTTCTACGGCTTATCAACAGACAAGAAATTATGTGGATAGAAAGTGAGGGATCAATTCTACATTACAATAATATATAAACTGATCCCTCACTTTGTGGCTACAGTTATTTCTATACATTTATATTCCAGAGAATGTAAATAAATCTAAAAGACATGCATATGTAGCTAATCAGTATTTCATTGATTGAATGATTCGTTTTCTACGGTTTATCAACAGACAAGAAATTATTATGTAAATAAAAAGTGAGGGTCAATTTATGACCACATTCATCCTTCTTTTACCCTCTTTCTGACACCCGCTATAACTTGTCACTCGTTCTCATAACTTTCCGTACATATACTGATGCTCACGCAGATCTAGTCTTATGAAATATGATACACATATATTACACAAACACGTAATGTGTTATTAAAATACACCATTGTAAAGTTCTCTATTGAAAGCAGGAGTAAATATATATTGAGGATTTCTTCCTTGGTTGTTTTTATGATGAAATTCTTTTTCAAATGAAATTAGCTATCGATCTCACAAATGCTTCCGAAAAGCTAACAACAAATCCTACATTGCCATAGAGCTTCCTTGCTTGAATTAGCATTAACAGATCAAATGTTGATGATGATAGCGTTCAGGGACAACCAAAGTGGGTGAGGTGTGTGGAAATGTCTTCACCTTCTTATTTGCTGCCCATCGCTAGTCTTAATCTAATCAAATTCAGATTATGAATTTTATGATTGGTGAGAGGAGGCCAATTTTAACATTGTCTCGTTTAATTCTTTTATGGTGAAAGAAAGGTTTTTTCGCAAACCTGTCCAGATGAGTCATCACGACGTTATAAACTGCAACATAAAATATAATTGATAGATGATGATTTTAAATGCTATTTTTTTAGTTAGATATTTTTTGCTTTTAATATTTTTATTTTAAAAATATCCCTACATTACTATATTTTTTGTTCAGTATTTTTTCGATTGAATCAGAACATTTATTAGAAAATTAGCGAACGACTTTTTTTTAAATTCTGTATTAAAATCATAAAAATTAGCATTTTCTCTTTATTTTACTATTATTTCACTCTCCTTTTATTATTTATTTTTAATACTTTGATTTTAGTTTAGAAACAAAGGAACAAGTTGCTTTAAACAAGAAATCTAAGACAAATTTAAACACTACCTGGCGAACTTCTGGAATAGGGACATTAGTTTCCAGGGTTGGTGATGGGTGATTTACATGCAAGGTCCGTTAACAAAATCTGACCACATGACATGAAAAAATAAGGAAACACTTAATCATGACTTCTACGATTGATTTATAAACCTACTCATACGAACAGGAAAAAAATATCAATGAATCTCTCTTATCGCTCAAATAAACATCTTCAGATAAAATCCAAATAATCTGCAATATTATTGGTCTTGACCTGACACTCAGCTTTATCATTTCCCACCACTGTAATGTAGTTTCATTGTGCCTATTTCGTACATACTTTCATAGTAATTGTTAGGATGAACGTTCTTCTCTGGTACCTAGATTTTACGAATTTAAGCGCAATGCAAGATTGACGGCAGGATCACCATTTCCGTGGTAAGATTTGCTTCTTGCTATAATATCCCAGTTGATAAAAGAAGTCATAATTGCCAGAAATATTTAGAGAGAGCAGTGCTGTTTTGGTATTTTATATTGCCTAAATTCATTTGATGATAGTAGACACGAAATTTCCAAGATTTTTCAGTTGGGCCAAAATAAAATTTAATTTGTTGCCAGTATACTAACTCAGTATACAATATTTTTGACCGTTTCAGGGATAGATCATATTTTTTGGCATATATATTTTAAAGTGTTGTGTAGGTTATACATGCATTTGTTTAATATAATATTGTTATTTTGGGATATAGA
The DNA here is from genome assembly GCA_037127315.1 of Ascarosepion bandense. Lineage (NCBI taxonomy): Eukaryota > Metazoa > Mollusca > Cephalopoda > Sepiida > Sepiidae > Ascarosepion > Ascarosepion bandense. The sequence goes on from JBBBDQ010002203.1 coordinate 1,887,121, forward strand.
TTTATCGATGTTAGTAATACAGCTATAGTTGCTCTAAGAATTTTTTTTTTTTTGTCAAAATTTATCTTACTGTTTGTGAATGAGTAAAATGCTTATGAACTAAATTGAGGAAAATTCTTCCGATATTCGTTTGAACATTGCGAATAAAAGGTCAATTAAACCAAATGTCGTTTAGTGTTTCTGTTTATTTTTACTTTTGCTTTTGTTTAATTCTCTAAATTTACATTATTGTTGCTTAGATCTAAAGCTTTTATATATTTGATTTTATTATTATCAAATATTTCTTTATTGCTAGATTTGGTAGAGAATCTAACTTGGACTGATTTATGTAAATTATCTTGAATTTTATGATGGTGGTTGGATTCCTTACTGACGTATCTATGGTTATATAGATAACACTGATAAAGTAAACATGGCTGCTGCCCTTCAAAAGGACTTACAATCTGTGATTAAATGGGGTAAGAAATGGCTCGTAAATTTTAATGTCTCCAAAACAAATCTGTTCTTCTTTAACCACCATAGATAAACTTTCTAGCTTGCCATTAAAATGGACGAAGCTAATCTCTTCGAGAGCAACACGCTTCCTTGGCCTTATTTACAGATGATTTCAAATCGAGAGACTACATCGAATCAATAGCTGCATGTACCGGGAACGTTGGGTTGCTGTTAGGCCAGAAAGATTTTTCTCATCAGAATCCATTTTGCATATATATATTGGTTTTACTACAACCACGCTCTCCCGTAGACTTACATGTCATCTTTCTGATCAGAGTACTATTAAACAACATTTCTCTGAAAAACATAAACATGTATGTAATATCAGACAGATTTTGGTCAACAATACGGTGATCCTTACTCATACACACAGTAAGAGGAACCTGCAGATATTGGAGGCCATGTACATCAAATCAAAACAACCAACACTCAATAAAATCAACTTTAAAACAGGAATTAACATATTACATTGCATTTGACTACATGGTTTTGTTGTCATTTCGCGCTATCCCGCGGTGTGACGTCATAAAACCGCATCGCAAACTTAGGAACTGCGTTTATTATTTTTGGTAACTATTGCCGTTGCCAAGCGGAGTTTTATGTCAACACAAAATAAAATCGTCGGTGATGGTGGATTTTATAATATTTCAGTTTAAACTACCTCTCTGAAGATGGCTCATGTGAGCCGAAAGCTTAGAAGAAAACCAATATATAATTATCCAAATGTTGGAGAATTTTTGTCTTTATTTTCAACTGAAATTAAAGCAAAAATACGACGTTTAGAACGGCTCATGATTAAACATAATAGACATTCATTGTCTCTTATATTTAATAGTATATTTAATTGATGACGAGATAGAAATCTGGAAACATAAAGATTTCCGTGTAGCAATGTACTTTTGATTCATAATTATATGATTATATACATATATTTTTCTCTCCATGAGCGTGACAGGAGGGATATATATATATATATATATATATATATATATATATATATATATATATATAGATAGATAGATAATACAAATAAATACATGAGGGTCTTTATAATAATCTAGAGTATACTACCTCTTGTCCTGCTCATAGTGGATAACCTGTGAGGAAACAGATAATAATCCTTTCAAATATTTTGACGGCAGGGGTACACTCGTATTATTATTATTATTATTATTATTATTATTATTGTTGTTGTTGTTGTTGTTGTTTTCCTGATGGCTCTTACTTGTCAGTGCTTTGGATGAGAATGGCACACATTTTGAGAAGGGATGAGCTTCCCACGTTGTATTTCCATGGCAATTGCATTTAAAGCTGGATCTCCATCAAGAAAAAAAAAGTATCAGATAACTGGCATCCAGCCTTACTAAATTTGGTCAGTGGTCAATATAAATCTTCGTGCCACTCAAGAGGATGGCCATTATTCTAGAAATCCCTTTGGCTAGGGATAAAATTCCTTTCTTTCTTTGATTTCATCCGACACAGGATTACTTTCAGATTACACGGGAAAGAGAAAAAAAAAAACAAAAAAAAAACTCGACATGGCCAAAATGCAAATCTCTTCTTGTCAGTAGCTGTTTCCCACTTTGTGGTAATGGAGATGAGAGATTATTCTGATTGGTTGATTTTAATCCTCTTTTTTATTATATGTTTGTTTTTTATTTTTATTCCTTTTTTTAGTTATTTTGTTTTTATTTTTATTATTTTCTTATTTGATTTTTACTTTCTTATTTTTACTATTATTTTTATTTGATTTTTTTTCTTATTGTTGTTTATTTTTATTTATTTATTTATGTTTTACTTTTTATCTTTTACTTCTAATTTTTTATTTTTACTTATTTTATTTTTATATATTTTACTTTTAATATTTATTTTTCTTTTATTTACTTTTACTTCAATTTTTATTTTTATTTAATTTTTTATTAATTTTCTATTTTTATTTAATTTCTTCTTTATATTCTAATTAATTTTATTTTACTTTTAATATTTATTTTATTTTACTTTTATTTATTTTAACTTTAATTTTAATTTTACTTATTTTTTATTTATATTCTACTTCGGTTTATTTTATTTTTAGTCTCATTTTCTGGGATGAAGAGTTTTACACGATTTATATTGAGACTAATATCTTCATCTTTGTGGTTATTATCATCTAACTTTTGTCTGATTTTCTGGGATCAGGAGATATCATTGTTTGCATTCAGACTAATATCTTCATCTTTGTTTTTGTTATCACATTGTTTCAGCCCTTCGGCATTCATCAGGTATATATCAATCAAGATAACCTACAGGGAATACGAACTGCACTCTTTATTTAATCTCCATATGTAGACTGTTCTTATTCTACTGTCCATGTTTCGAGGTATTTCGTTTAGTTCAGTAGTTTCCAACCTTTTGGCACTTGCAACTCCTTACCTAAAAGTTTGAAACCCATGCGAGCCCCTACTTAGGGCTTACTATCAGCAGCTTAATTTTCATTTTATTTTCTGTAAAGGACAGGGAAAGAAACAACTAAAAAATTATTTTAAAATTCTGTAATTATTTATTACCAAATTAAAGCCAAGGCATCACGACCACCCTGCCAAGGCTTCGCGACCCCCTGGTTAAAAACCTCTGGTCCAGTTCCTGTTTTTTAGTACTGTTCAGCTACTGTTCAGCTATTGTTTACTCTGCTATTGTTTACTCTGGTTCCAAGTAGACACTGCTCAGGCCAGGGATTGAACTCACAGGTACAAATGTTTTAATCCACTAGAACGTTGTGACGGTCTGATAGTCAGTGTTATCCATGACAGTCAGTTAAGTGCCATACGTGATACACGCTTCGGCGATCATGACTGACTGGGCAGAAGATTATCCCGCAGTAAGTTGCCATTGCTTTCTGCGGTAGACTGGTTGTCGACCAAGGCTATAGAACCCTATCTGTCCTGTTATTTAACTCATAACTGGAAGGAAGAGACGGATTAATACCTTTCCCAAGGGTATTTGCGCGTAAGTGAATGCAAGGAATTCAACTGGAATTCGAACTCGGCTCCCCGATTTCTCGTTCCGAGCCGATATCCACTGCGCCACAACGCACATCCTCGTTATCCATGACAGTTCTCTATTAACTCAATGCTATGTGAACTCAGTAAGATCATCGATACAGTTCACAATGGGAAAAAAAAAAAAAAAAAGAACGACACCAAATTAGCATTCCTGGATGTACTAATATCTTTAACAAAGTGTGGGTTAAAAATGACAGCAACATATATAGGTATAATGGCTGGTCAATTGTATTCGGGCTAGCAGGGTGGCTTTGTAGACGTCTGCTCAGGCAACATTTGTGTTTGCTCAACACCCACAGAGCCCACCTATGATTTATACTGCAACTATGCTTAGCCGACCTTAGTTACAGTTTCTGGGAGAGAGTGCATGAATCTAGCATTAAAAAAAGTCAGTATGCACAAAGACTCGGTCACGACAACTTGTGACTACGAGCTAGGCCAACGATCGACAACAAAAGGAGCCGTCTACCCAATTTGACTCACAAGGCTTGGGTCGACCCATGGTATGGTTTTTAGGCACTTTGCAAAGATGCCGCACGCTGAGATCGCCTCCTCCAGAACAATAACTTCGAAAAGTCACCTTCCTGACAAATCGGCCACGGTGAGATTTGAACCCGGGCTTCATGATCACAAACTGAGCATTATATATATATATATATATATATATATATATATATATATATATATAAGCATGCGGTGTAGATATAGAAGAATCCAAAGGAGTATCCTGTACATAGTGGTAGGATAACTCTCTAAGAGTGCTCTAAATATATATGTATATAAATACATATAGAGCAAATATAAGAAAAAATTAAGGCAGGCATGTTATTTCATGGTAAATCGGAAGTATAGCCCTATTTCAGTAAAATTCATGTAAAATCTTCTGTACAATAAAGACGGAAGCTGATGATGGTTCGCCTGAAATAGGCCTAAACTTCCGATTTACCATGAAATAACGTGTCTGCCTTAATTTTTTCTTGTCTGTATATATATATAAGATTTTGTACATGTTCTGAAATATAATTTATAATAAATATTCACAGCTCTATGTTATATATCGAGCACTGATATAAATATATATATATATACGAGTGAATAAGGAACGAAGAAGACTTTACAACGTCCAAAACATTAATTTATATCAGTGCTCGATATATAACATAGAGCTGTGAATATTTATTATAAATTATATTTCAGAACATGTACAAAATCTTTTATATATATATCCACTACAAATTGTACATTTTGTTTCGACATTGGATTTACAATGTCTCATCAGCTGGTGTGGAAAGGAATGAAAGACCTCTTTTCTTATATTTGGGAGTTGTGTGTGGGATGTTGGCGGGGGTTAGCGATAAGGGAATAAGTCTTGTAAATTGTTCATTAGAATTTTGAAGAAAGTGGGGTAGGTAGGGGATAAAGTTGATTCAAGAAAGTGTGTTTAATGACTGCTTGGCTCCCCTTTATTTTTTGGTTTTATTAGAGGGGGAGAATAAGGTGTAAAGGGTGGAAAAGGATGTTTATTTGTACAACTATAGAATATTTTTGGATTTAAGTATAGTTTTTTTTTATTAATGTAATTTTGTATATAGGAAATTACTTTTTTCTATAAAACTTTGAATTAGATTTGATTATAATTCGTGGTGTGTAATAAGTAAAATTTGATATAAGAGGGTCCTATGTCGAAACAAAATGTACAATTTGTAGTGGATATATATAAAAAATATGTACATGTTCTAAAATATAATTTATAATAAAATATATATATATATATATATATATACACACACACACACACATATACTACATGAAAATAGTCATGGTCAGTCATGTCTAACAGGAATCAGTGTATATTATATAAATATCATGTTCTGCCTCATTGCACACTTTTTTCCCAGTATGTTCGAAGGCTCTTTTTGAGTTGCTAATTTCTTTCAAGTAAATATATATATATAAATAATGGTCTTTATTATAATAGAGTGATTATCAAAAAGTCATTTTGATAAATGAAATTAAATCAAATTAGCGTGTTATAAAATTTAAATGGTGCATTTGTTAAAAGTTCTAGTTTTTCTGAATATCTTGTTAAAAACTGATCTTCATAGACTTCTTCGTACTTTCTAATGGAGATTTTGAAGTAAATGCCGTGTTATTTTTTTTTCTCCCGCATGGCATCGAATAAATTATACTGATGAAAAAATTAACTGTGCTACTAATTAAGAAAAAAAAAATAGGGTCAGTTTTATGTGACAATCAGTGCATTTAACTGTTAATTAACTAAGAAAGAATTAATTATTAATGATTTGCTTTTTCAGATTCGTTTTTATTCACTGTGTTAAATGTTGAAGACATTTACAAAATTTATTTTCTTTCCGATTTGATTTTCTTCTTCACTCTCAGTCTGTTTGATCTGATGATTCCCCCTATTTCTCTCTCACTGCTGTCTCCTGGTATTGTCTCTCTCTCATTCTCTCTCTCTCTCTCTCTCTCTCTCTCTATGTATGTTCACTCTAGCTCTCCCTCTTGTAATTTCCTTGCACTCCCACTACCTCTCTTCTTGTTTTCTTGCACACTCTCCACCTTTCTTGTTTCCCTACTCTCTCTCTCGTTTTCACTTTCACTTTCTACCTTCTGTTTCTCTGCTCACTCTTTTTTCCTTTTTCCTTCTCTCAGACACGCTCTCTTTTTCCTTCTTCCCTCACTCAGACACGCTTTCTTTTTCCTTCTTCTCTCACTCAGACACGCTTTCTTTTTCCTTCTTTTCTCACTCAGACACTCTTTCTTTTTCCTTCTTTTCTCACTCAGACACTCTTTCTTTTTCCTTCTTTTCTCACTCAGACACTCTTTCTTTTTCTTTCTTTTCTCACTCAGACACGCTTTCTTTTTCCTTCTTTTCTCACTCAGACACGCTTTCTTTTTCCTTCTTTTCTCACTCAGACACGCTTTCTTTTTCCTTCTTCCCTCACTCAGACACGCTTTCTTTTTCCTTCTTCCCTCACTCAGACACGCTTTCTTTTTCCTTCTTTTCTCACTCAGACACTCTTTCTTTTTCCTTCTTTTCTCACTCAGACACTCTTTCTTTTTCCTTCTTTTCTCACTCAGACACTCTTTCTTTTTCTTTCTTTTCTCACTCAGACACGCTTTCTTTTTCCTTCTTTTCTCACTCAGACACGCTTTCTTTTTCCTTCTTCCCTCACTCAGACACGCTTTCTTTTTCCTTCTTCCCTCACTCAGACACGCTTTCTTTTTCCTTCTTCCCTCACTCAGACACGCTTTCTTTTTCCTTCTTCCCTCACTCAGACACGCTTTCTTTTTCCTTCTTCCCTCACTCAGACATTCTTTCGTTTTCCCTCACTCAGACACGCTTTCGTTTTCCCTCACTCAGACCCCCTTTTTTTCCTTCTGCCCTTACTCAGACACATTTTCTTCTGTATCGATACCCTCTCTTTCTCTCTTTTTTTGGTCTATCTTCTTACACATTTTTCTACTTTCTCTACTCAGACTCGTTCTCTTTCTTTTGTATCTATACTTTCTCTCTCTCTCTTTCTCCTCATCTTGGCAAACATCAAAAAACAAATAAACAAAATAAAACACGAACAAATATATTTTCTCATCCTTCACACACTGCATATATATATATATATGCGTTTTTGTCACAGACTCTTTGAGTTTTTCTCGTAGCTTCACCTGTTTTTTCTTTTTACCATCTGTAATTCCTTTCATGGCACCAACTCCTGCTTGCCATTCTTTTTGGCACTGTCCCTTGCCAGACGTCTCGTATATCGTGATTTCCTATTTCTTCTCGGCGATTTCTGCTGCCTCGATTCCAGGCATGCCTCAGACTTCGCATCTTTTTGTTCATTGAATTTTTTTCCCCAATTGAATGTGTATGTGGTTTGTATCAATTGCATTTGGCACGCCCTGTTGGCCCGAACAGATGAACCTGGTAGAGTCAGTCATGCGCGTAAGATTCCTTGAAACTGATACCTGTTAGCTTGTCTTTGCCGCGTGTCAGCCTCTATCGGTTCTACCATTATTCTTTGGAAAAGTCTTCATTGCCAGCTTGTCTGGCAAATCAGCGTTCGGTGGGTGGGGTAACAACAGGAGGAGATTAAATTCTTAGAAACTCACATTTATTGCTCTGACTCATTCTTTTTTCGTTTTGTTTCATCTCTTTTTTTTTTTAATTTTATTTTTGCGTTTTCTTCATTTTTGTTTTGTCGTTTTCTTGTTTCTTTCACTTTTTTTAATTCGCTTTTTTTATCCGTTTTCTTTCATTGTTTCCTTAATTTTTTCTTTTTTATTTTCATTCACTTCTCGTTTTTTCTCTTTTTTCTTGCAAATGTTTTTTTCTATATGTCGGTTATTTTTTAATTCACTTTTTCTTCTTTTCTGTTTCTCTTTTTTTCTTTCAATCGCTTTTTCTTTCATGTACCTTTTCTTATTCGGCTCATTTTTTCAATTCAATTTTTTTCTCGTTTCTTTATTTCATTCCCTTTTTCTTCGTTTTCTTTTCTCTTGTCCTCTTCTCTTTTATTCCATTTAGCGGTTTCTTTCTCTTTTTTTCTTTCTTTTCGTTTCCTCTTCCCTTTCTTCTAACTATTCCTCCTCCTCTCTCGTTTCCTCTTTTCTTTCTGGTCCTGGGCATGACTGTAAACTCCATCCGGCAGCAAGGCCTCTGATTGGGTGGTGGTTGAGGAGCATGGAACCATCTCTTAATTGCTGTTGTTCCCAGGTCCACACTGACCCGGAGTGGTAGCACCTGTTAGGGTCCCAGCAAGTAGTTAACCCCCAAACTGGGGTCAAAACACTATGAAAGTATAAAAATATACTTTATAGAAATATATACAAAAAAATAGAATTTTATAGAAAGATATGCATTTCTGAAGGAAAATAAAATATTACTATAACACATTTTTGAAAGAAAATTATCGCCACAATAAATTTTTTGAAGAAAAATATTATTAACAGCAATAGATTTTTAATACAAAACTAGAAGACACTTTCAGTTTACTAAAATAAAAATAAAAATAAATTTTCAGCAAAATCTGACTAAATTAACCTTCTCACTATAACTAAGCATTAAAAACATACCTTAAAATCCTACCTTTTGGGCTTAAATAACCCACAGAATTGGATATGTCGTTAAAAAATTTTAAAACTCTTTACTTTCTTCTTGTTTACTTTTCTCTCTTATCGTTTCATTTTAGTTTATTCTCCATTTTACTTTGTTAAACTGACTTCTTTCATTCTCTTTCTTCTTCATTTTATTTTCTCTTCATATCTTTCATACCGATGTACTTTTATTCACTCTTTCTTCTTCTTTACACTCTCTCATTTTCACTCTTATACATTTGTTCTCATGCCTTTATTTTTTATGATCTCTCTCTCTCTCTCTCTCTGTCTCATTTTTCGTATCTTCTCTTGATGTCCATAATTTTTAACTCTCTTTTTATCTTCACTGAACAATTCTGTTTTACCATATTTTTCCGCCATTTTTTTAAAAAAGAAAATCATTTATTTCTTCCCATCTTACAGCAGCAAACCAATTCTTTCACATCTTCCTTTAATGTCTTTCTTTATCTCCACCCCCCCTTCATTTTCATTGCCTGCCTTTAACCTCATTATCATCGTCATCATCATCAACTTTATAATATTTAACTTCCATTTTCTGTCCTCGTCATTATTTAGATTAAATACTAGTCTTTTAAGTCCCATATCGTGGATGAACCGAAATCAATATTGCTTTCTTAATACAGAGAGGAGTTGTTTATTTTTTTAACAATACCTCCCCCCACCCCTCAACTCTAAAAACTTCAAAGGACTCGTTATGTTTTAGATACGCATAAAAATTTGGGCTTTTCTTTTTCTTAAATATATTTTAAGTTCTTTCAATTCTCTCCTAAAGGAATTCTTGCAATTCAAAAAAATTACATAAGCCTATCTAGTTCTTATCGTTTCCAGTTGGCATATGCACAAGTCATAGATATGGGATGTGCGTGTCTTTCATATATATATATATATATATATATATATATATATATATAACACGAGAGAGAAAGAGAGAGAGTGATAAAGGATCTATTGTGTTGGTGTGTGTGTGTGTGTGTGTGTATATATATATATATATATATATATATGTATGTATGTATATTTTCTAAATATATACTGTTAAATATAAGAGACAATGAATGTCTATTATGTTTAATCATGAGCCGTTCTAAACATAGTATTTTGGCTTTAATTTCAGGTGAAAATAAAGACAAAAATTCTCCATTATTTGGATAGTTTTTTATTAAGTTGGTTCTAAGCTTTCGGCACACATGAGCCATCTTCAGAGAGGTTACAAGGACGTTAACATAAAAATATTCACCATCAGCGACGATTTTATCTCGTGTTGACATAAAATTTTGCTAAGCAAGGATAACAGTTACCAAAAATAGCAAATGCAGTTCGTAAATTTGTAATGCGGTTCTATGACCTGACACCGCGTGAGAGCTCGAAATGATAAGAGAACCATATATTTAAATGCAATGTAATGTGTTATGACCAGATTTAAACGTGATTTTATTAAGTGTAGGTTGTTTGGATTTAATGCAGATTGCTTCTAAGGTTCTTTTTACTATGCGTATGTGTGAGGATTATTGTATTGTTGACTAAAATCTGTCTGATATTACTTACATGACTATGTTTTTTTACGAAATGTTGTTTAATTGTACTCTGATCAGAAAGGTGACGGGAGAGCGTGACTGTAGTAAAACCAATATATGTAGTGAATTTATTATTAGTACCAGAGATACAATCTCTAAACGCGCATGTAAATTGATACACTACATTGGTTTTCTGGAGAGGATTTGAGTGCTTGTAGGGTTATTAAAGACTATGAGGTCAATTATTTTGAAATTTTTATAATAAATGATGAGCTTAATTTGATCATTATTATTTATTGGCTTAACATTTCTGCATGTTTTTGAGAGTTTTTCATCTTGTTTGTAATTATAATGTATTTGGTTGCAATAGTATAAGTTAATAGTGTTATGTTTATTTTGATGTAAACCATTATTATTAATATCATCAATATTGTTAGAGCTATTGTTAAGTTTGTTGAGATACATTTTAATTTATTGATCAATAACGGAGTTAGGAAATCCATTATTGACAAGTGTTTGCTTAATGTTGAGTAATTCTTTATAAAATATGGATTTGGACGAAGATATCATTTGTGTGCGTTGAATTAAGTTTTATATATATATATATATATATATATTATATATATATATATATATTATATATTATATATATATATATATATATATATATATATATATATATATATATATCCAAGTGAACAAAGAACGAAGAAAATATCAACAACGTTCAAAATATTAATTCAAAACGGTGCTCAATATAGAAATAGAGCTATGAATATTTATTACAAATTATAGTTTAGATCATGTTCAAATTATGATTTACTACAAAAGTGTACATTTTGTTTCGACCTCGATAAAACAATGTCTCATTAAGTAGTTAACAATGATGGTAATAAACGTTATTTTGAAAAAGGACATTAAAAAAAGGAGGAAGTGAGATTTTTTAATTTTTTTTTTCAAAAATAATGTTTATTACCATCATTATTAACTACCTGATGAGACATATACACTTTTGTAGTAAATTGTAATTTGAACATGTTCTAAACTATAATTTATTATATATATATATATATATATATATAACACGAGAGATATGTGTGCATATATATATAGAGAGAGAGAGAGAGAAAGTGATAACAGATCTATTGTGTTGATGTGCAGGTATATATATATATAGAGAGAGAGAGAAGAAAGATGTATGGTGTTGGTGTGTGGGTATATATATACATATATATATATATATATATATATATATATATATATATATATACCTACACACCAGCACGATGCATCTTTTTTGTTTGTCTACTCAAATAAGAATATCCATTTAAAAAATATTCAAATTGATAAAAATCTGTCGGATTAAAAAATAAAAATTCCACTTCGACCTCTTCCAAAACGCGACCACCGACCAGCATGAAAGAATTAAAATCACTGGTCAAGCGACCACTTTAATAAAATTTCGGTTTGGCAGTACAGGCCTAACTTCTAAATCAGGAAAATTTAAGTTAGTAATCTATTTCATTTTCCTTTAATCTCAGCCAGAAACACTTTCTCGTGGTTTTGTTATTCTAGTGAAGGGTCAAATTTTTATTATTTATTGAAATGACGGTGGTCAAACGGCGGCTGTCTTGTATTAACAAGAGATTTTCCTGATGCAGTCACAACTTCGCTGGGTTGTTCATGTTGTAAGGATGAATGACGACAGAATACCTATGTATAGGTATTCTGTCTATATATAAACCTCATGTATAGCCAGCTTGACAGTTGACAAAGGAGTGTTGGACGGTTGTGGCTCAGGTATAAAGACAAGCTATAAAGCAACCTCTATTATGTCAATGTAACTCATATTAACTTCAGCGAGTTTCCCTGGATAGGAATAAATAGTGATATTTGCACCAGAGTTGTTTAAGAAATTTCGTAATCAGTCGTATTGACCGGGTTAGAGACAAAGGGCGATGGCGAAAAGCGTCAGCAAATATTCCTGCGGGTCACTCGCGGGGCTGAAGTGTCACATTCGACAGAAACATAAAAACTAAATGAGGTTGATGTATCCTCGTACATCCATACCGACGGGAGAGTCTATCACCCTCTCCATTATAATAAAAACCGCTGTGAATCTATTTGTGGGTGTGGGTGCGCGTGCGCGTGCACTACCGGACATAATTATTAGGCCACCCAAGTTTTTTAAAAGAAATTATATATTTTATACTATTTTTAGTATTTATTGCCAAGTGGAATAATTCTAAATGAAAGTAGAATGGTTCGTTTGTTATTATTACTTTGCAAAATTTTACAAGGAAGCAAAGATGAACTTGTCCGAATCACCCTAAATTTCCTTCATTTTTTCATTGATTAAACTGCAATATTATTAAATATTTATAAATTCATATGATGCACATGTTATTGTGCAGTATTAACAAATAAACCATTATATTTACAATTATTCACTTGGCAATAAATACTAAAAAATAGTATGAAATACATCTTTTTTTTTTAAACACTGGGGTGGCCTAATAATTATGACCGGTAGTAGTAGTAGTAGTGGTGTATATATATATATATATATATATATATATATAACATAGTGATGATCCACGTATACTGTCTTAATATGTATAGGAAAATCTGCTAAAAGTTGTAAGTTTAAAAATGTATTATTATATTTTATATTTCAGATCGTCCTAAACTTACAACTTTTTAGCAGTTTTTCCTATCTATCTATCTATCTATCTATCTATCTATCTATCTATCTATCTAACTATCTATCTCTCTCTCTCTCTCTCTCTCTCTATATATATATATATATATATATATATATATATATATATAATACGGATTTCCAGCTAAGTCATTCTTGTTATACGCCGTTTGTAAAAAAATATATGGAAAAATAAAAATCGAGTTAAAGTCATTTTATTCGACTTTACGTCTGTCCGCCACAAATATTGAAATCATAACATTACTGGAAAGGCGTTAAAACTCATAAAATCTTTTTTACTCTATAATAAAAAAAAGAATAAAAGTATATAAAATGCTGACGATCCACACCCATCTATGTCAACAATGTAAATAAACAAATTGAATGTAAACATTGGTAAATTTTACATAAATTAGTTTATTTTCTACTTAAGAGTCCACGATGTACTATAAATATCGCCAAATTGTAAACAATTATATTTACAAGTATATATGTCCATGTATTCGTAAATTTAGATTACTTTTTATTCAGTACTATATTAAAAACTCAGATTTATTTGTTTTGTATGCCTAAAATAAATTTTTATTGGCCTTAATTTATTAAAAATGCATTTATAAATAAAATGCAGCACTAGGAAATGTTATTCATGGTTTAGCCAAGTGGCAAGTGAATTTGGAGACAAGTAAATTCGACTTAAATCGCCTTTCTTGCGACAAATTACCACGTAAATTGAACTATATATATATATATATATATATATATATATATATATATATATATATATATATATATTCCTCCTGTCACACTCAGTGGGGAGGATAACCAGTGAGAAAATAGCTAATAATCCTTTCAAATATTTTGCCGTCATAGTTTTGAAGTTTTTGCACGGTTAATACATTTAGTTTAGTTCATTCATAAAACTGGTTGAATAAATATTAATATTTATTAAATCAGCAGAATTTCCTCTTTGAAATTATCCATTATTTTGAGAACATAATTTTTATTTTTACCTCATGGACGTCCGTATGTTAAAAAAAAAAGAATCTCGTGGAGAAGCCATATTGTTTTTATGCTGTCACATTGACGCAAAAGCACGGCGACCACGAGATTTGAGGAGATATAAATATGCCTGCTAGGGTAGAACTCGAGAGGACATTTTCGTGTTTGCGACGACTGAACTACACTCTCTTTGGCATTCTCGTGTTAGAGAATATTAATCTACACTCTCTTTATGAAGAAGAATTTTTTTGCGTTCTTGTGTTTGAGACTACTCATAGTTATTTCAGTCAAACTAAATTTATATTTGAAATAATTTTAGAAATGCACAGCTGAATTTAAACATAAATCTTCCATGTTAATTTAAACGTTAACATTCAGTTAACAGTAACACGTCACATGGGATAGAAATGTGTAAGGAAACAGCTAATAATCCTCTTAAATATTTTTCCGCCATATTTTACTGCAGAGATACACTCGTGTGTATATACACTGCCGGTCATAATTATTAGGCCACCCCCAGTGTTTTAAAAAAATGATATATTTCATACTATTTTTTAGTATTTATTGCTGAGTGAATAATTGTAAATGAAAATAGAATGGTTCTTTTGTTAATACTGCACAATAACATGTGCATCAAATGAATTTATAAATATTTAATAATTACCTATATTGCAGTTTCATCAATGAAAGAATGAAGAAAGTTTACGGTGATTCGGAGGAGTTCATCTTTGCTTCCTTGGCTTGTAACATTTTGCAAAGTAATAATAACAAAAGAATCATTCACTTTTCATTTGCCAATGAATACTAAAATAGTAAATAAGTATGAAATACATCATTTCTTTTAAAAACTGGGGGTGGTCTAAGAATTATGCCCGGTAGTATATATATATATATATATATATATATATATATATATACACAGTGCTGTGCAAAAGTATTAGGACAAGAACTGTTTTATCTTTGATGAGGCATATGACATAAAATAAACAATTTGATTAAAGTAATTTTATTTGATTTAGTTAAAAAATGGTTTAACAAGAAAAAACCTTTATTACAAAAAAATGTAATATTTAGTATAATAGCCTTTTGCTTTGAAATAATAAACTAATTGCGACAATTTACCAATCGCATCAAGTGTGTGTGTGTGTGTGTGTGTGTGTGTGTGTGTGTGTGTGTGTGTGTGTGTGTGTACAGTACAGTGGAAAAGTATTAGGACAAGAACTATTTCATCTTTGATGAGGCCTATTGACAGAAAATAAACAATTTGATCATATTTTATTTGATTTACTCAACAAATGCTTTAACAAGAAAAACATACTTGTTACAAAATAAATTTAATATTTAGTATAATAGCCTTTTGCTTTGATCACAGCTTTCATTCTGTCAGGCATTGACATCACAAGCTTCTTCAATGTATCTAATGGTATCTCCTATCAAGCAGCTTGTATTTGGTCCCAAAGTGTTTCTTGCGAAGTAACATTAGATTTATCACTTCGAGAGTGGGGAATAAGAAAAAAGTTAGTCATATCGCCCGGTTCACACTCCACCCACGTTTATTGTACAGGTGTAGAGGTCCATCCCTTGTTCCCTGTTTAGGATGTGGTTTCCGGCTTTCTTTTTTCCAATCTTTTCACTCTTACATAGCCCCCTGCACATCAGTGGCGTTACCGCCTTGCTCGGGGTGATATGATTAAAAAAAAAAAATATCCAAGGATAATAGAATAATGAGTAGTTTCAAAATAACTTGTTCAATAGAAAATAGGAAGAATTAGATATGACTTCTTTTTAATACATTTTCTTTTACATCTAGTTTTAAATAATCAATATTTACTTGGCTTTTCACCCTGTAATTAAATTTTAGTAAGGTTTTTAGGAAAATCACCCCTGACATAATATTTTGGCACACTACCGGTAGTGTGCAAAAGTGTTAGGACAGGGGGTGATTTTAAACTTTATTTTGATGCCTCATAAAAGATAAAATAGTTTTTGTACTGATACTTTTTCACAGTCCTGTATATAATACAAAATGTATAAAATTCTTTTAAAAAGTTCACTAGAAAGTTTTCTTAATGAGCAAAATACGAATGGGTAATTAATCTAGTTTGACAAGAGCTGTGAACTTCACTGGAAAGAAGATTCTTTGTATTCCTCAAAACATTCATTCCTTCATTTGTATTCCTCAAAACAAAAATGAGCAAACTTTTTCTTCGCATTGATGACACATCTTAAATAATATTTTCACAACACATTACTTAAGCTTTACAAGCCAAGCTAAATATATAAGTTTTTTTTATTAAATCTATAAAAAAATATATATATAGTTTAAAATATAGTTAATATTTAAAAAAACGAATCTGTAATTAATTAGTGACGTGATGCATCAATTTTGGCAAACTTTGATCTTTGAAAGAACACGCAAAAATGAGTCCATTGGCTAAGCAACAATTCTGCAGATATTGTGCTTTGTCAGCACGCTTTTATAAAAAATCGATTTTGTGACATATTACGTAAGTTTTGTCAGCCACAGTAAATACATATTTTTGAATCTATATCTAAATCTAAAATTATTTATAAATGAAACTTTGTCTGTGTGTGTGTGTGTCCTTTACATATAGACTCCGAAACAGCTAAACCGATTTTCTTGAAAATTTACACGGTTGTACTATAAGCGTCTGCAGGTGTTCTTAGCTAGGTTTTATGTCGAGGTACCCCCGATAAATATCGAAAATTGATAGTCGAAAAAATCGGGTTGTAGAAGGAGTGGTCCGATTTTAATCAAATTTGATACACTCTTAGACAAAGACATAAGAAACGATATTCAGAAGTTTCAAGGTTGCAGTTCTTACAAAAGTGCAGAAAATCGATAACATATATATATATATATATATATATATATATGGCAAGATGTTTGTGTGTGTGTGTCTGTTTATCTGCCTGTATGTCTGTATTTTTTCAGCTCTTTTATTTTAGTTTTTGCTTCGGGTTTAGCTCTAAGTCTCAGCCATGATACCATTTACTCAAAGGACTTATTTAGCTTTCAAAATTCAGTTTACGATGAAAATAACTTGATATCGATACGAGGAAATGAAAGTTTGACTTACATCCATTCATTTTTCTTTCAGTCTACGGTTTCGCTTTAACAACTATTGCTTTTTTAGTCTTTCGTGCCAACTTTCAAAGAGTTTGAACTCCAGGACCATGGATTAGTTTTAAAGCTTTTATTACACCCTAGCAACGCCGGGCTATACTGCTAGTTAAAAAAAATATTTCAAAGATAAATTTAATAAAAGGAAAATCTTGCAACACACCAATTAAAAAAAAACTAATTTCGGCTTTTATCCAGTTTAATGAAATTTTGCAGAATGGGGGTTCAAGGTGCAGCCTATAATTTACTAATATATTACGAATGTTTATTTTTTTCACACGTAATAGAATGTAATATGCAAGTGTTTGCTTATATATGCTGATTGATATAATAATGTGTATTGAAAATGAATACTGGATTTTCTATTAAAATGCCATAAAGGAAGACGGCCCCGGCCCCAAAAAAAACATGTTAAATTTAATGAAATTTGGCACTGAACTCTGCAGACAGTTAAGGTACAATATACTTTTAAATAGGTTGGGGTATTAGATATCATTTCAGTTGTATATCGAGAAAATTCGCACAAAATTAGAATTTTAGTGTTAACAAAGTTCCGAAGATTAATGAAATGGATTAACAACCGACATATTTAATTTATTTGTTTGAAAATTATTTTTAATAAATACTCGTATTTGAGTAGATATTCTGATACTGTTTAATTAAACACAGGATATCTACTCGAAGACTTCATCTGGAAGCAATTCCTCTGATTGGGAGGTTATGAGGAGCATGGAACCACCTCTTAATTGTTGTTATTCTCAGGTCCACCCTAACCCAGAGTGGTAGCACCTGTTAGGGTCCCAGCTATGGGCAAATAGTTAACCCCCTAAACTGAGGTCAAAACACTATGAAAATATAAAAAATAGACTTTTATAGAAATATATATATAAATAGACTTTTATAAATAAAAAATATACATTATTGAAGGAAAAATATTACAAACAATACATTTTTGAAGAAAAAATTATTATCATAACAGATTTTTGAAGGAAAAATTCTTCTCAGCAAAACATTTTTTAATACAAAACTAGAAGACATTTTTAGTTTTCCAAAATAAAAAAGAATAAAAACAAATTTTCATTAAAATCTGACAAAATCAACATTCTCACTATAACCGAACATTAAAAAAATAAAATAAAAATCCCTTAAAACCTCATCTTGTTGGTATTAAATAACCCACAGAGGTTGATATACCGTTAAACAAAACTCACAAATTCTGTTCAAAAACGAGTATCTGTTAAAAATAATATTCACACAGATAAATTGAATATATATATATATATATATATATATATATATATATATATATATGGATTTTAGAATAAAACATTTACCTCCTAGGATTTTTCAGTTCGGCTGCTACCAATGGCTAGCTAGTTAAGACACCCGGGTCGTCTATTGCACAGCACATTGTAAATAGCAGGAATTATGTCTTTGGATTTAGTATAGACCGTTTTTTTTATCTTATCAAGATCCAACTCTTCATATCCCTTAAAGGTCCTGGAGTCCGTATACACCAGATTCCGCAAGCCTTCCCTCTGTAAACAGAGAGATTGTTTGCTGGGTTTAGATGTTATTGGGCTTTCCTTGCATACTCCCCCCCGCATTAGTCATCCTCTTTTTATTATACATGTTTTATTTAATTCCCAGGAGTAAACTTGATCAGACTGGGATGAAACCAGTTGTTTTAGTTATTAGAATTTACACTAAAAATGCATTTTAAATTATGCTTATTCCTTGCTATTGTAAAATTTTGTACAACAATAAATTTGTTCATATCATATATATATATATAGAGAGAGAGAGAGAGAGAAAGGAGACATTTTGACCGCACTGTTGTATTGTTCAGAATGGGTCCCATATCAATCAGCTAGATGTCTTCCACAAAAATTGTCTCCACGCGATCTGCGGCTATACTTTTGACAATAGGGTATCAAATGCTGATTTTCTTGCAAATTGAAACTGAGACTTTCCTGATGCAGTCCCAACCTCGCTGGCTTGATCATGTTGCAAAGATGAATGACGACAGAATACCTAAGGACCTCATGTATAGCCAGCTTGACAGTGGACGAAGGTGTTTTGTACTACCGTGACTCAGCTATGAAGGCAGGCTAAAGGGTACCTCTCAGGTGTCAATATGCCTCATACTGGCTTAGCAGTAAACTTTTTAAAGATATTTTTGCGGTATATTACTTAATTTTTGCAAACCAAATAAAATATATCATTCAAATTATGTATTAAAAGAAATAATTATTTTTAAAATTATTTAATTACACAAAAATATTATTATAGAACAATTTAGAAGGCTGAGGAGTAATATCCCCTTTAATTGGTTGCCAATCGATATTATAATAGTACGTCTTTGGTCTTTGTCAGTAGTCCGAATAATACTACCTCATCTCAGAAATATAGACAAAGTCAATAGTCCGAATAATGTAAATACTGTAAATACTACCTCATCTCAGAAATATAGACAAAGTCAATAGTCCGAATAATGTAAATACTGTACGTCTTTGGTATTACGATAAACTGCAAAATGTATTGCTGGTAATCTTTTACTATGAAAATGTATTTTTATATTTTACATTTTGCTCATAATTGGAATTCGAACAGATGCTACCACCCCAGGTCAGGGTGGATCTGGGAACAACAGCAATTAAGAGGTGGTTTCACACTCCTCAAAACCTTCAATCACTCAATCGGTAGGCTCAGCTACAAACACGACCCATATCTGCTGAGAGACCCTACGATAAACACAAACCAAGTCTACAAATAAACTCAACTACAAACATGATACAAGTCTCCCAATAGATTTGAGCATAAAAAATGCCTATAAACTCAACTGCAAACACAATCCAAGTCTATCTACTGATAGTGGGGTCGTGTTTCTGGTTGAATTTGTCTATCAATAGTCTCCTGTCTGCCAGTAGGTTCAGCGACTGACACGACCCCTGTGTGCCGAAAGACTCAGTGACACGACTCGTGTGCCGATAGGCTCAGCGACTAACACGGCATCTGTATACTGAAAGGCTCGGCGAGTGACACGGCGTCTGTGTGCCGATAGGCTCGGCGAGTGACACGGCGTCTGTGTGCCGATAGGCTCGGCGAGTGACACGGCGTCTGTGTGCCGATAGGCTCGGCGAGTGACACGGCGTCTGTGTGCCGATAGGCTCGGCGAGTGACACGGCGTCTGTGTGCCGATAGGCTCGGCGAGTGACACGGCGTCTGTGTGCCGATAGGCTCGGCGAGTGACACGGCATCTGTGTGCCGATAGGCTCGGCGAGTGACACGGCGTCTGTGTGCCGATAGGCTCGGCGAGTGACACGGCGTCTGTGTGCCGATAGGCTCGGCGAGTGACACGGCATCTGTGTGCCGATAGGCTCAACTACAGAGACGAACCCTGTATGACGACTTAAGCATAAGCAGAAACATATTTCAATGGCACAACAGAGTTGATATCTTATAAGATTGACTAACCAACCGTCCATCTTTAACCACCCAGAACGCGTATCATATATAAAATCGGACATTTCTGTCCATAGCCTTCTGTCTTTCGTTTCTCATTACTACACTTCATTGTAATTTCGTTCAACTTCTACATCTGTGCCGAAAGGGGGTCTTTTCTTAGTCCATAATAATTCCTGAAAAAATTACAGTCTTCAGTGTTGAGTTACAGGTTGTTTTCACCCTATATCTCATTGCACTCAATCGCTGTTTCTAAACATGATTCACCCTACATTTCTCTTAAGCTGATAATGGACTGTACTGTTGGATATATCCGAGGCACAGTTCCAAACCACATCAGAGTTAAGCTTTCGGATTACGTTAATAAAGAGAACGAGTCATCCTCCTATACCGTGGATGCTATCACACTGTATACAAACTGCTTTCATGTAAAAAGATTTCGTTGATCTTCTGCTGTCTCTCCAATCTCCTGTGAGAAGTGGAGTTAAGAATGGTCGACGTTTCTGACATGAACATTGTATTTGAAACGGTCGAGTTGATACCATCTTGGTTGTTGAAGGATTCCATCGAGTACTAATTATACACTTGCATTTTACATTTGCTTAAAATTTACGCATGCGTGCAAACTGGCTGAGTTAATTTCAGTTCAACCGTGAAAGATGGAATTGAGGCTTTTCTCTTTGCTTGCCAACACGCAACAATTTAACTATTTTTCTCTCTTTCTCCATGTTAGTTTTCAGTGAAAACATTAATATTTTGCGATCAGTAATTCTCCAACTTTGTTTTTTTAACAGTTGAATGAATTAAAAAAACAAAAACAAAAACAGCATTGTGAAGAAAAGGGCATTTTTAATCATTTATCGACGTATTTTTTTAGCGATGTTGTTCGTCTATTACTTATATAATCTAAACTTATTTATAAATGGAACTTTGTGTGTGTGTATCCGTTACCTATAGACTCCGAAATGGCTGAAACAATTTTCTTGAAAATTTACACAGTTGTACTATAAGCGTCTGCGAGTGTTCTTAGCTAGGTTTTGTGTCGAGGTACCCCCGATAAATATCGATAATCGATAATCGAAAAAATCGGGTTATGGAAGGAATGGTCCGATTTTAATCAAATTTCATAGACTCATAGACAAAGACATAAGAAATGATATTCAGAAGTTTCAAGGTTGCAGTTCTTACAAAAGTGATGAAAATCGATAATATATATATATATATATATATATATATATATATATATATATATATATATATAAGCTTTCATTACACCCGAGCAACGCTGGGCTATACTGCTAGCTGTGTAAATAGGTACAATATCTCATCTCAGAAATATAGACAGACTAGCAGTATAGCCCGGCGTTGCTCGGGTGTAATGAAAGCATTAAAACTAATCCATAGTCCTGGAGCTCAGACTCAGCCTAAAGAATATTTCTGTGAAGTTTAGTGAGAATCGGATAAAAATTGTGGATTTGTATAAAGGACATACAGACAAATAAACCGACACACACACAAACATCTTACCTTTTATTTATATATATATATATATATATATATATATTATCGATTTTCTGCACTACTGTAAGAACTGAAACATTGAAACTTCTGAATATCGTTTCTTATGTCTTTGTCTATGAGTGTATCAAATTTGATTAAAATCAGACCATTCCTTCTATAACCCGATTTTTTCGATTATCGATTTTCGATATTTATCGGGGGTACCTTGACACAAAACCTAGCTAAGAACACTCGGAGACGCTTATATTACAACTGTGTAAATTTTCAGCCGTTTCGGAGTCTATAAGTAATGGACGCACACACACAAAATTCCATTTATAAATAAGTTTAGGTTTAGATATTAGTGTTTATAGAATTGCATTTTTTTATCATTTCACCTCAAGCAAGGCGAGATTGTCACTAGTTTGCAGGCAGTTACAGTAAAAAAAAAAATCCTGGGTACAGGGGGTTATTCAAGAAATGATAAAAGAAAAACGGTATTCAAAAAGATAAAAAATAGTAATTGATTTTGCATTTAAATTTTTCCGATGGTAACTACCAAGGAAGTAAGTAAAATGAACAGAGTTCCACTGCTGGAGTAAAAGTGGCGGTTACATTTAACTATTTCAATAGTCAAAACGTGGGACCTAAATGCCAACCTAGTAGCGTGTTTAGATTCATGTGAACGGAGCACCAGAAGAATAGTCACCAGTGCAGCTGCCATGAAAATATTGGTAGAAAAGACAGAGGGAAGCCACGTTACCTCGGTGAGAAAGTGACTGAAGTTTAGATGCCATGTCAGGATTGATTATATTGCAGACCCCTCTTTGGATTTTGTCGAGAATCATATGTTGAATAGCAGAAGTACCCGACCAGATATGTCAACAGTATTCAATGCACGGACGAATGATAGATTTATAAATGTGGAAGATGGATTCTGACGAGAACCTCGAGATGAATAGCAGGATCACCCGACCAGATAGGGCAACAGTATTCAATGCACGGACGAATGGTAGATTTATAAATATGCAAGATGGATTCTAATGAGAAAAAAACTTTCTGGTCCGACAACGGAAACCCAACCTCCCTAGCAGTTGATGCAGTTATAGATTCGATACATTCATTTCACTTCAGGTAGGTTGAGAAAGTGAGGCCAACAACCTTACGAATGGGTCATTAAAAACCTTACGAATAATGCCAAAGTGACATAAAATTATCTGAAGCCGGTTGACACAAATCCATTATATGCATATTATGCCTGAAGTAACACCTCACTTCTCGACTAGTTCATATATTGCAGAGGCTATTCGAAATAATTATCATAATGTTACACTATCGGGATACCAGGGGAAAAAAGTCGTCCTTAACCTAACGATTATGATCAAGGCCGAAGTATTACTTTTTGGGACCTCCTAGGCTAATGAAATTATGAGGTAACCCTTAGACTGGGCCAATCACCAATTCGACTGCACGGGTCCTGAATTTTTTAAGTCATGATATATTTTAGCCGGATTTGCGTTGTGGTGCAGTGGATATAAACTAGGAATAAGAAATGGGGGAGCCGAGTTCGAATTCCAGTTGAATTCCTTGCATTTCACTTACGCGCAAATACCCTTGGAAAAGGTATTAATCCGTCTCTTCCCTCCAGTTATGGGTTAAATGACAGAACAAATTAGGTTCTATAGCCTTGGCTGGCAACCAGTCCACCGCAGAGTCATCTTCTGCCCAGTCATGTCTCTTTCGAGACATGATCGCCCAAACATGTATCTATGACACTTAACTGACTGATATATTTTAGAGGCATTTACATTGAAATAAACATTTTGCAAATTCTTTAAATAAAGTGGAATAGCTGTCTATTGTTTGTCAAAACTATTCTTCCAGAAATTCCACTATTTTGCTATTTATTGCAAACCGAATTAACATTTTATGTTGAGACAATCGTAGTAAAAAAATAATTTCTTTTAAGAAGCCTTATAACAACAAAATAAATACGAGTTTATCATAGTGACGTCATTTCAGTTTATGAAACTATATAGAAGTGATAACATCTAGTTAATTAAAATCGTTACTTAATAAAAGCTTGAAAGGCCCTAGGCTGCAGCCTATATACCCAAAGGCTTAATCTGAGCCTGACCCAATTGTAGGTTGTGAATAATAAAATAAAATAGAATTATTTTGAGGCCTCTAGGCTAATTAAATTATGGGATCCCACTCAGACGAAGCCATCCACCGACTTGGTTGCTCCCGTCTTGAATATATATGTTTTTTTTGTGTTTTGTTTTTTTTGTTTTTATTTTACATGTGAAATATTGTAGCGATATTTACATAGCTTGAATTTAACGGATTGCAATTCTTTAAAATAAATTAGAATCACTATCTTTTGTTTGCCAATAAAATAATAAAAATGTTCTTGAAGAAATATCATTATTTTAGCATTTATTGCAAACGAACATATTAGTACATATTGCATTGAATACTGTTGCCATATCTGTTCGGGTATTCTTGCTATTTTAAGCGTGCTCCTAGATAGGCATTTAGGTCCCACTCTTTTACCTTTGAAATAGTTAAATGTAACCATCACTTCTACTCCAACAGTTTCTTTTCTCGCATTTCCCGACTGTATAACTTCCTTTCATTTACTTGTTTCCCTGATAGCTACAATCTCAAAAATTTTAAATTCAACGTCAATTGCCATCTTTTATCTTCTTGAATCTCGTTCATCTTTTCTCACTTTCTGTAACCGTTTGCGTATTAGAAGCCTTGCCTGGGGTAAAATGATTAATTAAAAAAATATTTCAACACATCTGTAGTAAAAAACAAACAACAGATCAAACAAAAACATATTTTATAAGGCGCATTATGTCAATAAAATAATCAAAATAAATATGATTTTTTCATATTGGCATCATTTCGGTTTATGAAACTGTTTAGAAGTTATAACATCGAGTTAATTAAAATTATTGCTTAATAAAAGCTCGAGGGGGCCTAGGGGGCAGCTTACAATAGCCTAAAGGATAATCGAACCCTAATCCTAACCCAATTCAAGGTTGCAAGCAACCCGATTAGAGTGGGAGGATGATTTAGAAAGAAAATAAATCAACTAATTTTTAATCTTTTGTATATGTTATTTATTTTTTTAGTTGTGACCGTACGTTCTATGCTGAAAGTTTCCTCTCTCGCACGTCTCCCTTGTGAAAATGTTATTTACAATCAACTTTTTTATCAAATATTCACACAATATCGTTAGATATGTTATGCGCTGCTTTCCTTTGTCCTTTTTGTATTCGATATATCCTGAGAGTGTTATATTTTCTAAGCCCTTTTTCCTATTAATGTACCCTAGAAATGTCATATCTATCCTGTCAAGCACAAGAGTAATTATATGTTCTCATTTTACTTAATTTTCTCATTACTCTCATGTTCAGTGCCTGGTATTCTCAGCATCGTTTGGTAGAAAAATATTTCTGTTGCTTCAAGCCTTTTAATTTGTAAATAAATTTCCTGTACTAGGTAGGAGGACTGATATTACGTAAAAATTTAGGTTTCTCTTCTTTGTTTCTTATGAAATTTTCATGTTTCTTAAGACATTGTTCAGCTTTTAAAAGGCACTTTCAATATTCCAAATACGTTTTCGGATTTCGATGTCATATCCCGGCTATTCCCTGTTGAATAACTGGGGTCAATCAAAATCTAACACCTATATTTTTATAGGCAATTTAAGCGTTAAAATTGTTTTGTGAGTTTATATACAGCTTTAACGGAAGGCTTAATATTGTTTAAAAGCTGTCAAGTACATGTGATCTTTGGTTTAGCGTTTTCTCTAACACTTCAACTCATTGCCAAATCACGTTGAAACACCGTTTCTCGCGTGATCCCCGAAGTTGAGCAACGTTGACCCGAGCCAGTATTTAGATGGGTGACTACTTGGCAATACCAGCTGCTGTAAGCTTAGATGTGCAATTGGGCTTACAGCCATATCACGTTGAAATAAAAGTTCTCATACGATCAATGAAGTTGAGCAATGTTAAGTCTGGTTATTACATAGATGGGTGACCTCTTGGAAATACCAGCTACAGTAGGCTTTATGTCACATTGAAATAAAAGTTTTCATGCGATCAATGAAGTTGAGCAACGTTGAGTCTGGCTACTACATAGATGGGTGACCTCGTCGAAATACCAGCTGCTGTAAGCTTGGATGTGCGAGTGGAATTACAGCTATATCACATTGTAATTCTAGTTCTCATACGATCAATGAAGTTGAGCAATGTTGAGTCTGGCTAGTACATTGATGGGTGACCTCTTAGAAATACCAGCTGCTGTCAGCTTGAATGTGCGAATCGGTTTACAGTTATGTCACGTTGAAATACCAGTTCGCATACTTATTTAAACTACTGTCAGTCAGTTAGTCAAGACCTGACTGACTAGGCAGACGGTTTTCCCGTAGTAGACTGCCATTACTTTCTGCTGTAGATTGGATGCCAGCCAAGGCTATAGAACCAAATCTGTCCTGCTATTCAACCCATAGCTGGAGGGAGAAGAGATGGGTTAATGTTTGTCTGTAAGTGAATGAAATTAATTCGACTTGAATTCAAACACGGTTTTTCGATTTCTCATTCAGAGCTGATATCCATTATACCACAACACACATCCATAAATGTTATTCTGCTCGCATATTGAGACGAGTAGTGTGAGGAAACCCTCATACTAAATCTAAAGATGAGTATTGATTAAGACCACATGTAACTTGGCGGTAGGGTCTGCAGGACAGTGCTAAAAGTTTTTAAAGTAACCCCTGTTGCTTCATCAACACAGGGAAAATTATCTGGACCTTCAAACTGAAATATCCCTATTAACCAAATCAGAGTATTAAATACCCTATTAACCAAATCGTGGTCTTAAACATCCCTATTAACTAAATCGGAGTATTAAACATCCCTATCAACTAAATCGGGGTATTAAACACCCCTTTTAACTAAATCGGGGTATCAAAACATCCCTTTTAACTAAATCGGGGTATCAAAACATCCCTTTTAACTAAATCGGGGTATCAAAACATCCCTTTTAACTAAATCGGGGTATTAAACATCCCTATTAACCAAATCGGGGTATTAAACGTCCCTATTAACCAAATCAGTGTATTAAACGTCCCTATTAATCAAATCGGATTATTAAATATCCCTATTAACCAAATCATGGTATCAAATATCCCTAAACAAGTTGAAATTGAAAAAAAAACTGTGTATGTACACTATTTACATTCGAACTACTGTCTCAATCTCTGTTATCAAATTGTTTCGGACGTTTGGCCCCCAGCCTTCATCAGGTGCACATCAATCCAGGGAACATCGAGAAATTTAATTTATTTTGCTAGAATCTCGAAGAATAATGGTGTGATGGAACTTTCTGACTAACTCTTAGGATAAGTATTGATTTCGTGATTAAGACCACCTGTAACTTGGCAGTGGGGTCTCCAGGGTGGCACTAAAAGGTTTCAAATTTTGCAAGGCTTCAAAATAACCCTTGTTGCTTCGTCAACACCAGGAAGGTGACATCAAATGGCATCTGCCTATGTTCAATGGTCACCTGAAGAAAAGAGGCCAATAAGACATTAATTCCAATTCCCCATGACAAGTGTGGTGGGGGCGCTGGCTAAGCGAGCACCAACATCCACACATTCTGACTTCAGATCTCTGTCTGCCATCCTCTGTGTTGTTAGGGGTCGGGGAATGAGGTATGTAAAGAACTATGGGAGTCGGGCAGGTGGATTCCTTTGCTAATGTCAACTTTTAGAAATGAATTCTAATTACTGTTGTCATGGTAACTGTCAGTGTTTGATTACTGTTGGACACACCATCACTCCCAAAACACACTCAAACTTCCAACCCTTCACCTTCTACGTGTGTCCAACATATTACCTAACAAAGTGAGCGAAGAATGTTCTACACGGTTTAAGAGCGGTGCTTGTTGTTGGAGGATTAATTTCAAGAAGTGACATCGACAGACTGCATCTCTGATTTGATGCGTAAATTAGGTGTGTTTTTCCCTTGCCAAATGCTGTTAGTCCCTTTCTTTCTTCCTCTGTTTCTTCATCTCACTTCCTTCATCTCTCTTTTTTCATCGCTCTCTCTCTCTCTCATTCTTTCTCCCCCTCTCTCTCTCTCTCCTTTCTTTTTCTTCTTTTCTTTCTTTCTTTCTCTCTCTCCTCTCTCTCTCTATTCCTGTGTCTTCATTTCTCTTCTTCTATATCTCTTTTTCTCAGTCTCTCTTTTTCCCTTCTCTCTTTCTCTCTTCATTCCTCTTCTCTCATTTTCTTTCCTTTCTTCTCCTCTCTTCTTTTCCATTATCTTCTCTCTCTCTCTCTCTCTCATTCTTTCTCTCTCCCCCTTTTCTCTCCTCTTTCTTTTTCTCTTCTTTTCTCTTTCTCTTGTCTCTCCTCTCTCTCTCTATTCCTGTGTCTTCATTTCTCTTCTTCTATATCTCTTTTTCTCAGTCTCTCTTTTTCCCTTCTCTCTCTTTCTCTCTTCATTCCTCTTCTCTCATTTTCTTTCCTTTCTTCTCCTCTTCTTTTCCTTTTCCATCTTCTCTCTCTCTCTCTCTCTCTCATCTTCTTTCTCTCCCCCCCTTTTCTCTCCTCTTTCTTTTTCTCTTCTTTTCTCTTTCTCTTATCTCTCCTCTCTCTCTCTCTATTCCTGTGTCTTCATTTCTCTTCTTCTATATCTCTTTTTCTCAGTCTCTCTTTTTCCCTTCTCTCTCTTTCTCTTCTTCATTCCTCTTCTCTCATTTTCTTTCCTTTCTTCTCCTCTCTTCTTTTCCATTATCTTCTCTCTCTCTCTCTCTCATTCTTTCTCTCTCCCCCTTTTCTCTCCTCTCTTCCTTTTTCTTCTTTTCTTTTCTTTCTTTCTTTCTCTCTCCTCTCTCTCTCTATTCCTGTGTCTTCATTTCTCTTCTTCTATATCTCTTTTTCTCAGTCTCTCTTTTTCCCTTCTCTCTTTCTCTCTTCATTCCTCTTCTCTCATTTTCTTTCCTTTCTTCTCCTCTCTTCTTTTCCATTATTCTTCTCTCTCTCTCTCTCTCTCTCTCTCTCTCTCTCATTCTTTCTCTCTCCCCCTTTTCTCTCCTCTTTCTTTTTCGCTTCTTTTCTCTTTCTCTTGTCTCTCCTCTCTCTCTCTATTCCTGTGTCTTCATTTCTCTTCTTCTATATCTCTTTTTCTCAGTCTCTCTTTTTCCCTTCCCTTCTCTCTCTTTCTCTCTTCATTCCTCTTCTCTCATTTTCTTTCCTTTCTTCTCCTCTCTTCTTTTCCATTATCTTCTCTCTCATTCTTTCTCTCTCCCCCTTTTCTCTCCTCTCTTCCTTTTTCTCTTCTTTTCTCTTTCTCTTGTCTCTCCTCTCTCTCTCTATTCCTGTGTCTTCATTTCTCTTCTTCTATATCTCTTTTTCCCTTCTCTCTCTTTCTCTCTTCATTCCTCTTCTCTCATTTTCTTTCCTTTCTTCTCCTCTCTTCTTTTCCATTATCTTCTCTCTCTTTCTCTCTCTCTCTCTGTGTTCCTCTCTTTTGTCTCTTTCTCTATTCTTTTTCTTTTCTCTTTCTCCTCTTTCTCACTACCACATTAAAACCAAAACAATATTTAAAATTGTTTTATTTTTTTATTAAAAGTTCGCATAATACAAAACCCAAAAGCCACTCGATGTAGAGGGCTATTAAATTACGTTTTCATCTGGACGTGAAAAGAAATTAAGTACAGGTTATGGGGATACAGATAATAAATAACAGTTGTGGCCCTAAAGTTGAACAGGTTAAGATTGTAATATTCAGGGAAGTACCCACATGTGAATCTGTTTCATAAAGTAGTGGATCTTCCTCCTTACTAATGGAATATGAAAGGAATGAGGATACTTAGACCTTGTGTATGTGTCATGGTGCGTCCTAGCTGTGAAATGTAAACAAATTAAATTAAGCAATGTAGCTCGACTGAACATCTGCAATGGAAATAGGGACTTTGATATAACTGGTATTCTCACCACTGAGCTAAGTACTCTAACTATTACTGGCACTGCCTGACCTCGATGTTATTTTTATTTGTCTTATTTTTCTAGTAATTAATACTTTTGTACCCGATCCTACCATTATATATTCAAACACTTCCTTAATAAGCCACAAAACAGAATCAAAATTTTCAAATTGTACGAATATATATATATATATATATATATATATATATATATATGTAAATTTTTTTTTTTTTTTTTTTTTTTTTTTGCATGGAAATAACGACCGGCTCGTTTAGTGACCACGTCGTTGGAACATAATACAGTTGTTAAGTGATAAATTGCTGTATTGGACTACTATGTGCAAAATTTTTTGATACACTCAGAGATTAATTATTGCGTCTTCTGACAATATATATTTTTAATTAAGTTGGCGTTCATTGTCATAACATAATTTTATATTTTTACGACAGTCTCAAATGATTTCTTTTCGGTATCATTCAGTTTTTCTTTCCTTCTCAGTTAATTTTGTTTTCGAGAGAAGTGATACCAATGTGAAGAATAAAAACTTATAGTAAATTACAGATTTTTTTAATTTCCGGAATTTATCTAAATCTAAACTTATTTATAAATGGAACTTTGTCTGTGTGTGTCCGTTACCTATAGACTCCGAAACGGCTGAACCGATTTTCTTGAAAATTTACACAGTTGTACTATAAGCGTCTGCGAGTGTTCTTAACTAGGTTTTGTGTCGAGGTACCACCGATAAATATCAAAAATCGATAATCAAAAAAATCAGGTTATAGAAGGAGTGGTCCGATTTTAATCAAATTTGATACACTCATAGACAAAGACATAAGAAACGATATTCAGATGTTTCAAGGTTGCAGTTCTTACAATAGTGCATAAATTCGATTATATATATATATAAGCAAGATGTTTGTGTGAGTGTCTGTTTATCTGCCTGTATGTCTGTATTTTTTTCAGCCCTTTTATTTTAGTTTGTGCTTCGGGTTTGGCTCTAAGTAGGTATAATTGTAATTCTTAGTCTCAGCCATGATACTATTTACTCAGAGGACTTATTTAGCCTTCGAAATTCAGTTTACGGCGAAAAAACTTATTTGATATCGATACGAGGAAATGAAAATTTAACTTACATCCATTCATTTTTCTTTCAGTCTATGGTTTCGCTTTAACTGGAAACAACTATTGCTTTTTAGTCTTTCGTGCCAACGTCCAAAGAGTCTGAGCTCCAGGACCATGGATTAGTTTTAAAGCTTTCATTACTTCCAAGCAACGCCGGTCTATACTGGTAGTATATATATAATTGTTGGCTATGAGAGCGGCTGACTAATCCCGATTACAGACGCTATCTCTGGTGCACTTGTGATTCTTCAACACCCACAGAGCCCACTCGTGGTTTCATACTGTAACTATGCTTAGCGGACCTTAGTTACAATTACTAGGTGAGAGCATGTTATCCGGTCTGATCAACAATCTGAATATTTTGGGTCTTTGTTCTGAAGAACATAGCCCAGTAGATAAAACGTTCGTTAGATCTAGTTATTTGACCCAAAAAGTCGTGAGTGCAATACCTGGCTTCAGCAGTGATGAACGAATAACTTAAAGGGTTAAGTCAAAGGGAGAGAACTACATAATATCTGGAAGTAACATGGCAGATGGAATGAGAATGACATACCACTGTGATCGAAATATAGGGTTCAGTTCGACATTCCTAGCACCTGACGAAGGCCGAAGCGTACAACGGCAGAAAAGACGTGAATATAGCAGTAACGATGAGGACAACAGGCCGAACAGTGTAAATAGTAACAATGCCACATCTCAGAAATATGGATAGATCCTCATGGAGGCCAGAGAGTACATCGGGCAAAATATTGTGAATATGGCAATAAAGACGAAGTCACTAGCCCGAATAAAGTAAATAACGAAAAGGTTTGAATAGATAACGAACTAATCTTTTCGTCTCGATCAAAAATATGCCAAGGCTGACAAAGCAAACCTCGCTGCCGATCTTGGAAAGGACCTCCAATCCGTGGCGGACTGGAGTAAGAAATGGTCGTAAATTTTAACGCTTTCAAAACGAAGCTACTATCTATTAGCCATCAGAGACAATCGTTCCTCCCCACCATTAACATGGATCAGGCTTCTTTCCATTTTTTTTTTTTTTTACATTATATCACCCCGAGCAAGGCGGTAACGCCACTGATTTGCAGGGGGCTACATAAGAGTAAAAGCACTAAATAGAAGATTAAAGAGAAAGACAAACCATTTAGAAAGGAGCAAGAGAAGGAAGGGGACACAGGTGTGATGACAGTTGCAGAGGTGGAGAGAAAGGAAAGCATATACAGGGTGGTGAGGAAAGAACTAGGGTCAGGTGGTTAAAAGGTGAGTATTGACCTTGCATTTGAATTCCTGGAGATTGTAGCCGTCAGGAAAGCAAGATTAAGGAAGCGAGTTCCACAGGCGGGAAGTGCGAGGAAAGAAGCTGCAAGGCTAGAATTGTCGCCTGCATTTGGTTAATCTCACTGTGAATGGGTGAGACTCAGTTGCCAGTCTGGTTGCACGAGTAAACACCTGTTGCAGAGGCACCAGTGACTTAAGTTCGTTAGAGCAGAAGCCATGAAAGTATTTATAGAACAGACAAAGGGAAACCACATCCCGTCGGTGGGAAAGTGGTTGTAGTCAAGCCGCCTAGTTGGTACCTATCACATTACTGATTCTCCTTTGGAGCCTGTCAAGAACACTGAGATGAACAGCAGGGGCGCCTGACCATATATGACAACAGTACTCCATGCACGGACGAATGGTTGAATTGTATATATGCAGGATGGTTTCAGGCGGGATAAAAATATCCTGGCCCGACATAGTGACAC
>JBBBDQ010002203.1:1925000-2022500 GCA_037127315.1 Ascarosepion bandense
TTCAGGAAGACAGAAGACGGCGATAATGCCACTAAGATGTAAGAGGTTACTGGGTGTGAAAAAGAATGAAAAGACTTTAGTGAGAAGAAAGGACAATAAAAGAACCGGTTTCAGGAAGTCATAAGATGGCGATAATCTCACTAAGACACAAGGGGCTACTGAGAGTGAAAGAGAATGAGAAGACTTTAGTGGGGAGAAAGGACAATAAAAGAACAGGTTTTAGGAATACAGAAAATGGCGATTTGCTTTGAATTTAAAATGTTAAGGATTGTAAATGGCAGGGAAGCAAGAAATGTGAACGGAATTCCACAGGTGAAAAGTGCGAAACAAAAAAATTCCTGTTAGAATAGAAAATACGGTTGCGTCTAGCTAGTTCAACAGTAAAACTCTGAGACCTAATTACCAATCTAGTAACATTCTTTAAACAAAAGATTCATTTATATAAATAAAAGTCAGAGCACGACAATTTCGTTTAGCATGAAACAGACTCTCGCCACTGGATGTGGACTTCAATGTCAACTTTTATTTTCGCATACACTTTATCTGATTCTGACCACATACAAATATAGCATATGTCAAAACTTTATTTTATCTTATTTAGTTTTATATAATTTTTCATGAGATCGTATAATTTTTTTCTTTTTTATCCGAATGTTCGTATTTGGAAAATAAAATATTCCTATAACTCTAAATAAATAATTAACTAAATCTGTATATTCAATTAAAATTAAAATAAAATTCAACCTTGATAATAGCTAAAATTATAGTGGAAATTGCTTAGACAAATAAAGCATTCGGACAATTTTAATATAATTTATCTAATGAAAAAAAAAATGAACACATAAAAATTATTTTTAAAAAGATCAGCCAAGGTATCTTGTCTATCATTTTTATTTAACGAAACTTACACACACACACACACACACACACTTTTTTGTACGTTTATTGAAATAGCTACTTTTGTTTCCTATTTTTCACCATACGGTCAGTTTTAAACACACTGGAGTGACAGGGTGTAATTGATTTTTATTTTTCCCTCAGATTACGTCATTTGCAATGGGGTGCAGTACTATGAATCTAATTTCGGGGTGTATGATGAAATTTGTTTAGCCTAGAAAAATATCTCATCCAGAATTGCATCACGCAAAGACACAATTATCTCAAATGTCGATTAGTTGTCCTACGGCCATAGTCTGCGATGGACATTACTCCAAGGAAGCGCACGAAAATTGTAATACTACACAAACACACTGGCAAGCCTTACAGAGAGATCGCGGATATTGTTGGTTTCAACCTTTCAATTGTCAGTCGTGTTATCAAGGCGAGGAAACAAACTGGATCCATCAATCCAAAATGTAACGGAAAATGTGATCGGAAAAGAAAAACAACGCTAAGAGATTATGTATACGTAATCAGAAAAATTGTGAAAGATCCTGGGATGGCATTATTCGTTTTGTTTCAATTAATTTGCACAAGGATGTATGTGTGTGTTTGTCTAAAATTAAGATATAACCAAAAAGTTATCTGTACAAGACCGTATAAATAAAGATAAAAGGCAAATTGATCTTAGCCGACGTGTTTTGTCATCTAGTGGACTTTATCAAAGTAAATGTAATGATTTTATTTTTTAACAAGTAATTTTAAACATTAGATTTTGAGAATTCTTTAGATTATGAACGATCATTTCTGCTCTGACGAATTTAGGTCCACAAGAATTTACTCGGGCAACCAGACTGTCAACAAGGTCCCACCCTTCTACAGTTAGATCAACAAAATGCAGGTGACAATTCTACTCCAATAGCTTCTTTTCTCGCACTTCCTGTGGAACTCTCTTCCGTATACTTGCTTTCCTGACGGTTACAACCTCCAGGAATTTAAATGCAATGTCAATTCTCATCTCTTATCCACTTAACTCCAGTCCTTTCTTCATTACCCAGTTTATCATGTTCTTTTCCTTTCTCTCTACTTTCGCGACTGTTTTCACTCCTGTGTTCACATCCTTCTCTTACCCTTTCTCTTTCACCCCCTGCAGCTAATTCATCTTTGTCTTCACTTTCCCCCTGTCTAAAACTTTTACTCTCTTACGCCCTCCACATTAGTGGCGGTACTGTTTTTGCTTGGGGTGAAATTATGTATATGCTTCCGGCTTAGTCAAGGTAAATTATGAAAGATAATAAGTGATATAATTTAATAAACAAAAGCCAGCAAACCTAGATCTGAACCAGGGTTTGTTTTTGTTTTCGTTTTCGTTTTTTTGTTTAAACTCTTGTTTGAGGAACTCCTCCTTGGGTGACTTTCACTGTTTTCGTGTCCGTCATTTCAGGGGATGTACCGTACTCGCCACGTTTGTCAATGTGGCTTCACGAAGACTATTTTAACCAAAGCTGGTTTCTTATGTAGGTGAACGCTGGCTCATTGGAGCTCTTCCGCCCTTTGAAAGCTCTTGCTTTTGGTTCTGCATGGTGCCTACACCACCCTCCACACCGAGCTTGCACCCAGTGGGGGCGATCTTTTAGTCACCAACAACCCGACCCATGGCAAGTAGTAATGGATAACGTGGTACCAGAAGCAGACATAGTCTGACCTGAGCCAGTAAATATTCTTATTGAATATTTTATGAGTGTATCTCTGCGGTCAAAAATGACTGCAAAATAGTTGAGAGGATAATTAGCTGTTTCCTCACATGTTATCCTCCACTCAGCGTGGCAGTATATATATATATATATATATATATATATATATATATATATATATATATCCGCAGACAGATCTGTTTCGCTGTATCACAGCTCATCAGTACGGTTAAACATCCGATTGCTTTTTACCAGAAGTGAAACCCGTCCGACTTGGCGTCAGTCGACGATTCTACCTCTGAGCTATGGGCGCTCGTTAGAAGGAGGCAGACTTTTAGCGTATGATGTATCATACGCCAGTAGCTAGAGTGCTCTAATTCATTACTGAATGAACGATGCATAGATGCTAGAGTAGCTACTGTTATATATATAAAATAAAAGGAAGTGGTGTTTTTTTTTTAAATTGTTTCAATAAAATGTTTATTACCGTCATTATTAACTACCTGATGAGACATTATTCTGTCAATGTCGAAACAAAATTCACTATTTTGTAGTAGTTTGTACATGTTCTAAAGCATATTTAATCATAAATATTTCATTTCTCTAATTTTATATTGAGCACTGTTTTAAATTATTGTTTTGAACGGTGCAATTATTTTCTTCGTTCCTTATTCATTTGGATATATACAAACACACACACACAACGGTCCATATTATAATGGAGAGGATGTAATGATTATATTTTATTCGTTGGAGAAATTCTTTTATGTGTTATACGTTTTCTTTTCGCAGATTTATATTTTGACAAATTTCGATAGCGGCAATCTCAAGAACTCTTCGTCTAAATAATTTCCTACTTTAATAAGTGTCAGTCAGTCAGTTAAGTGCCATACGTGATACACGCTTGGGCGATCATGTCTCGAAAGAGACATGACTAACTGGGCAGAAGATTTTCCCACAGTAGATTGCCATTGCTTTCTGCGGTAGACTGGTTGCCGACCAAGGCTATAGAAGCCAGTCTGTCCTGCTATTTAAACCATAACTGGAAGGAAGAGACGGATTAATACCTTTCCCAAGGGTATTTGCACGTAAGTGAATACAATGGATTCAACTGGAATTCGAACTCGGCTCCCCGGTTTCTCGTTCCGAGCCGATATCCATTGTACCACAAAAAATTGACGTTGTGGTTGAAAGTAATTCTATGTATAACTAATGCATTTGATAAAATAGTATGTATAAGATCCCTTTTGTGTTCATAGATATGTTTTTTTTTATTTATATTTACTACAGCCTAGATGAAGTCAATCAAAGGGCGAACCGCATCGACTATGATGAATCTCTCTCTCTCTCTCTCTCTCTCTCTCTCTCTCTCTGTGTGTAAACTGTAACGATGTTTAATGCCAATATTGCTGGGGTTTTGTTTTTGTTTTTTTGCAGTAGTTTACTGTTGGGAAAGCATTTTAGGTAAGCAGATATTTTGTGATAAAGTGTTTGATAAGGACAGAGCGTTAATGTGGAGAAGCTTGTTACTTGGCTGCTGAAAGACAGTATATCCAGCAACAGGACATTACACCAAGCCACACAAGTAGGAGAACTCTGTCATGGCTGTTAGACAATATCTGCGACCACATCAACTAGCCAACTAAATCCCCAGATTGCAACCTCCTTGATTATGATGTGTAGGGCGCAGTTGACCGAAGGTCCAACAAAACTCCTTGTTACACCAAAGATGAAAGCAAGAATTTTGGCAGAATTTACAAAGGAGACCATTCAGAAGAGATGCAGGAGATTCCGAAATCGTTTGGAGTCTGTGGTTGAAGCCAATGTCAATTTTATTGAATACATTTACTCTTTTTTATTTGAAGATATTTTTGTGTATTATCTATTAAAATGAGTAGTCCTCATTATTTTCAGCTCTGCGTAATTTAGACGACAGTTTTATCCAAAGCACACTGTATTTGAATCGGTCGTGAATTTGCATATTTCAAACGGGCTCAGAATTTGCATACACTTGAATGGACAACGAACTTCATTGTTCTAAAAATACACACACAAAATGCCTTGGGTAAACAACGGAAAAGTGTTCCGTTTTTCTTCACTGTAAATTATCTTTTTTTATTAAGCCTTTTAAAAAGAATATAAATCCCCCCTCATCCAAGTCCATCTCACTATTTCTGTACCAATTAATCTTTCTCATTCTCTTTCTTTTCAAATCTTTCTCTCTCTTTGATGTTACATCTCACTGTCTCTTCCTCTTTGTCTTTCTTCTCTCGATCCCCCGTTCCTTGTCTCTCTCCGCTCTTTGTCCTCTTTCTCTCTTTGCTCTTTTTTTTCTTTCTCTGCATTTTCTTCTCTCTTTCTCTTCACGTCCTTCTCTATAACTTGGACCTTTTTCTCTCTTTCTGTGGCCCTTTCTCCTCTCTCTTCTTCTTTGACCTTGCTCCTCTTTCTCTCTCTATTTTTTGCTCTTTCTCTCCACTCTCTTTTTCTTTGCTCTTTCTTCCCTCTCTTTTTTTCTTTGCTCTTTCTCCCCTCTCTTTTTTTCTTTGTCCTTTCTCCCACTCTCTTTTTCTATGTTCTTTCTCATCTCTTTCCTTTCTATGCTCTTTCTCCTCTCTCTCTTTCTTCATATGCTTTTTCTCGTCTCTCTCTCTCTCTTTATATGCTATTTCTGCTCTCTCTCTTTTTATATGCTCTTTCTCCTCTTTCGCTTTTTATATGCTCTTTCTCCTCTCTCTCTCGCTTTTTATATGCTCTTTCTCCTCTCTGTCTCTCTCGCTTTTTATATGCTCTTTCTCCTCTCTGTCTCTCTCGCTTTTTATATGCTCTTTCTCCTCTCTCTCTCTCGCTTTTTATATGCTCTTTCTCCTCTCTCTCTCTCGCTTTTTATATGCTCTTTCTCCTCTCTCTCTCTCGCTTTTTATCTGCTCTTTCTCCTCTCTCTCTCTCGCTTTTTATCTGCTCTTTCTCCTCTCTCTCTCTCGCTTTTTATATGCTCTTTCTCCTCTCTCTCTCGCTTTTTATATGCTCTTTCTCCTCTCTCTCTCTCTCTCGCTTTTTATATGCTCTTTCTCTTTTCGCTTTTTATATGCTCTTTCTCTTTTCGCTTTTTATATGCTCTTTCTCCTCTCTCGCTTTTTATATGCTCTTTCTCCTCTCTCGCTTTTTATATGCTCTTTCTCCTCTCTCTCGCTTTTTATATGCTCTTTCTCCTCTCTCTCGTTTGTTATATGCTCTTTCTCCTCTCTCTCGCTTTTTATATGCTCTTTCTCCTCTCTCTCGCTTTTTATAGGCTCTTTCTCCTCTCTCTCTTTGTATATGCTTTTTCTCCTCTCTCTCTCTCTCGCTTTTTATAGCCTCTTTCTCCTCTCTCTCTTTGTATATGCTCTTTCTCCTCTCTCTCTTTGTATATGCTCTTTCTCCTCTCTCTCTCTCTCGCTTTTTATATGCTCTTTCTCCTCTCTCGCTTTTTATATGCTCTTTCTCCTCTCTCGCTTTTTATATGCTCTTTCTCCTCTCTCGCTTTTTATATGCTCTTTCTCCTCTCTCTCGTTTTTTATATGCTCTTTCTCCTTTCTCTCGCTTTTGATATGCTCTTTCTCCTTTCTCTCGCTTTTTATATGCTCTTTCTCCTTTCTCTCGCTTTTTATATGCTCTTTCTCCTCTCTCTCGCTTTTTATAGGCTCTTTCTCCTCTCTCTCTCTCTTTGTATATGCTCTTTCTCCTCTCTCTCTTTGTATATGCTCTTTCTCTCCCTCTTTGTATGTGCTCTTTCTCCTCTCTCTCGCTTTTTATATGCTCTTTCTCCTCTCTCTCGCTTTTTATATGCTCTTTCTCCTCTCTCTCGCTTTTTATATGCTCTTTCTCCTCTCTCTCGCTTTTTATATGCTCTTTCTCCTCTCTCTCGCTTTTTATATGCTCTTTCTCCTCTCCCTCTTTGTATATGCTCTTTCTCCTCTCCCTCTTTGTATATGCTCTTTCTCCTCTCTCTCTCTCTTTTGATATGCTCTTTCTCCTCTCTCTCTTTTGATATGCTCTTTCTCCTCTCTCTCTCTTTTGATATGCTCTTTCTCCTCTCTCTCTCTCTCTTTTGATATGCTCTTTCTCTCTCTCTCTCTTTTGATATGCTCTTTCTCCTCTCTCTCTCTCTTTTGATATGCTCTTTCTCCTCTCTCTCTCTCTTTTGATATGCTCTTTCTCCTCTCTCTCTCTTTTGATATGCTCTTTCTCCTCTCTCTCTTTTGATATGCTCTTTCTCCTCTCTCTCTCTCTCTCTTTTAATATGCTCTTTCTCCTCTCTCTCTCTTTTGATATGCTCTTTCTCCTCTTTATCTTATTGTTTGTCTTGTCTCCTTTCTCTCTCTTTCTTTTCTCTTTCTCCTCTCTCTCTTTCTTTCGCTTTTTCTTTCTTTCTCCTCTCTCTCTCTCTCTTTCTATGCTTTTTCCCAACTCTTTTTCTTTGCTTTTTCTCCTTTCTCTCTTTTTTGTTGCTTTTTCTCCTTTCTCTCTTTTTTGTTGCTTTTTCTCCTTTCTCTCTTTTTTGTTGCTTTTTCTCCTTTCTCTCCTTTCTCTCCTTTCTCTCTTTTTCTTTGCTCTTTCTGTTCTCTCTGCTCTCTCTCTTTTTCTTTGCTTTTTCTCCTCTCTCTCTCTCTTTTCTTTGCTCTTTCTCCTCTCTGTCTTTTTCTTTGCTCTTTCTCCTCTCTATCTTTTTCTTTGCTCTTTCTCCTCTCTATCTTTTTCTTTGCTCTTTCTCCTCTCTGTCTTTTTCTTTGCTTTTTCTCCTCTCTCTCTTTTTCTTTGCTCTTTCTTCTCTCTCTTTTTTTTTCTTTGCTCTTTCTCCTCTCTCTTACCCGTTTTCTCATTCTTTCTTTGCCTCCTTTTCTTTGCATATCTTTTTTACCCCTACTTCTCTTTCGTTTTTCTTTCTGCCTTTCTCTGTCTCCCACTTTCGTTTTGCTGTTCTTTTCATCTCTTTTTCTCACTCTTACTCTGCCGTTCCTTCCCTCTCACACACTCTCTCTTCCTGCCGTTTCTTCTCTCTCTCTATCTCTCTTGCTACTGTTTTTTCTCTCCCCCTGCTGTTTTCCCTCTCATCCCTCTTCTCTTTCTCTAATAAAGCCCCTCTATTTCTCTGTCAGTCCTTCTCTCTGTTTGTTGCCAGTTCCTTTTTTTCTCTCTATTTTTCTGTATCTGTCAATCCCTCCTCTCTCTCTCTCTCTCTCTCTCTCTATGATAATCAACCTTCTTTTTCTTTTCCACTCGGTCGATCTTTCTCTGTCTGTCTGTAAGCCTTGCTGTAAATCTCTTGACCTTCCGCATTTCCGCAAAGTCCAAACAAATGACCAAACATGAACATTTCCTTTTTTTTTCTCTTTTCAAAACCCGATTTGGTTAGACTGAGGTCTTTTCAGCACCCCCTCGTATCTCCCTATCTAGATACATCAGATAGAGAATGTATTATCTATTTCTATAAGTTTACTGAATCGGGTGGGGGGGGGATTGGTAGGAAGAGAGGAATTGAAGTAACAACGTGAGTTGGGGTGCTATGACTCATGACTGCCGATTCTAGTTGCAACTGCCGCTTGAAAAAAATGAATGGGTCTGGGTGGTAGAAGGTGCAAAAGACACACGAGGTAGACTGAGAGAGGCACGCCCATTCATCGCAGAACAGACAAGCGTATGCATTCATCGCGAAATGAGATAGATATGCTGTTTACCATTTGATAAATATTCGAGGACTAGCGTTTTTATTCCCCTTCTTCTTGTTGAGGGACTTTGAAAAGATTTGAGGGCAGGGGTAGAAGAGGAACTGGAAGGGTTCGAACTCTTTTTCGTAAAAGGAATGCGAGTATGCGTTTTCGCAACAGGCGGTAACTGGTGTCGATAGAAAGAGGGAGAGAAATTTGAGCAACTACTTTACCCTTTTTTTTGTATCTTCTCCCCCCACACCAACATCTAAAGACTTAATTGCTGCTTGGCGTAGAATCGTACAGAAGGACGCTTCATTTTTACTACCAACCCATCAATACACTGGCTTGCCTAATAGAGAACTCTATAGACGGCCGGGGTTGAGATTTCGTGTACTGATGCGAAAAGAAAGCAGCGGTTGACGTGATTTCAACAGGGAAAGTGAATCGATTGGATTTCCTTTTAGATGTTTTATTATTATTATTATTATTATTATTATTATTATTTTTAAAGATGGAAAGGCAGAGGGTGTCGTGTATTCGTTTTAATGTCTTCGAAGTTAGCGAGGATAGACTGAAAATAATTGTCCCGACCAAACCTCTTTTTCGATCCTTGCGTTCAGTGTGGTCCAATGAAATTGAAGAACTCTCTTACGAGTTTTCAGGATCCAAACACACTGGTTAATGCATCTATATAATTTAACATATCATCGTGTTTTTATTTCTCGTTCTTTTCTCTTCTTTTTTCCTCTTTCTATCTGGTTATACAAATATTTACGAGAGGGTGTGTTTCAATTTAATTATATTAGATCTAGTAACGAGGTTAATCTTTGAACATAAATTCCCTTTTGTGTAGAATGATGAAAACAACGAAATTTAACGCTTGATAAACAAAAATTATATTAATTTTGGTTCCAAATAAAAAGAAAAATGGTAAAAATTCAACCTCCTCCAACTACGGCTGTATACAAAAATAAAAGATTAAAATGGTTACATTTTGATTTTAATAACTTTTTAAAGCATTTCATTTTCAAATAAGGCAATAAAGCCACTAAGACGGAAGATAATAAAAGAACAAAATTCAAAGAGAGATGGCGTGATTTTTTTATATTTGAATATGATGGTTGACTTGGAAGCAAGAAGCCGAAACAGAGTTCACAAATGAGAAATGTGAGAGAATAAAGAATAAGCATAGAATTTATGATTACAACTAAGTATTTCTATTGCAAAATGATTTGACACAAGAGATTTACTGAGTGTAAAAGAAAGAAAAAAGAAAAACCATAAGTCGTATGAATAATAAGATATCAGGAATTAAGAAGACAGAAGATAACGACTGACATTGCATTTAAATTTTTGAAGATGAAAGTTGAGGAGAAAGCAAGAGGCCGGGAGAGATTTCCACAAGCGAGAGAAGAAACGGTTAGCATAGGATTTATAATATGAAAAGAAGAAAACATAATTAAGGAGCGAGAACAATAAAAAGAACAGGAATTAAGAAGACAGAAGATAACGATAGACATTGCGTTTAATTTTTTGAAGATGAAATTTGACTAGAAAGCAAGAAGCCGGAAGAGAGTTCCACAAGCGAGAGAAGAAACGGTTAGCATAGGATTTATAATAATATGCAAAGAGAACAATAAAAGAAGAGGCATTTAAAAAGACAGAAAATAACGATTGACATTACATTTAAATTTTTTGAAGATCAAACTTGAATGGAACGCAAGAAGCCAGAAGAGAGTTCCACAAGCGGAAGAAGAAACTCTTAGCATAGGACATAATAATATGAGAAGAAAACAATTTAAGAGAAAGAACAATGAAAGAACAGGAATTAAGAAGACAGAAGATAACGATTGACATTGCATTTAAATTTTTGAAAATCTAAATTGACTGAAAAGCAAGAATTCGGAAAAAAGTTCCACAAGCGAGTGTAGAAACTGTTAGCATAGGACTTGTACTTAAAGCTAGCCATATCAACTTTAAAAGATATGGCTAAAATATTGCGCTTTACAAGAGTACCACAAGCGAGAAATATGAACGAAGTCGTCGTTAGTATAAAACTTACACAATAATGGAATTTCATTCATTGTAAATTTCTCTTGTGTAGGTACCCTCCTGAGCAGTTGCCGGTTGTTTCATCATAAGACCATTTGTGGGGTCCACAGTTCTCACGTGTTAACCGCT
This sequence comes from Ascarosepion bandense, assembly GCA_037127315.1. Classification (NCBI taxonomy): domain Eukaryota; kingdom Metazoa; phylum Mollusca; class Cephalopoda; order Sepiida; family Sepiidae; genus Ascarosepion; species Ascarosepion bandense. The sequence goes on from JBBBDQ010002203.1 coordinate 1,935,445, forward strand.
GTTACATATTAGTCAGTTAAGTGCCATTCGTGATACACGCTTGGGCGATCATGTCTCGAAAGAGACATGACTGACTGGTCAGAAGATTATCCCACAGTAGGTTGCCATTGATTTATGCGGTAGACTGGTTGCCAACCAAGGCTATAGAATCCAATCTGTCCTGTTATTTAACTCATAACTGGAAGGAAGAGACGGATCAATACCGTTCCCAAGGGTATTTGCGCGTAAGTGAATGCAATGAATTCAACTGGAATTCGAACTCGGCTCCCCGATTTCTCGTTCCGAGCCGATATCCACTGCACCACAACGCACATCCGCTGTTACATATATGGTATCCAAAAAATTGGCATGATTTTGTAGTTTTATAACATATCCATACTACAATTAGTAAATCCCAACATGAATTGGTAAAAATTCCTTGACTCTTTTACTAAGGATTCTTCTGATGTCGATCTTTTTGTGTGTGTGTGTGTGTGTGTGTGTGTGTGTGTGTGTGTGTGTGTAAATGTCTCCAAAACTAAACGAACAACTAGTAAAAGTAACCAACACCACCACCTCACAATTTATGGTAAACAAATAGAACATGTCACAGAATTTGTATATTTCGGCCATAGTCTGTCTATTACAAATAATGGTACAGCAGCGGAAATACACAGAATAGGATTAGGTTGGACAGCCTCTAAAGGGAATAAAAAACTTTTGACATCTAAACCAGTCCTTCATTTCATCAAAACATGAGTTTACAGTGACATTCGTATTGCCTGTTGTTCTGTACAGACTAGAATGTGTTAATTTGACTGCAAAGCTATGCAAAGAGATTGAGGTATTTCCAAATCACCTTGTGAGATTCATGACTAACCATAGGCTGATAGTTCGGATCAAGATCACAAATCTTTGGCAAACAACCTGTTTCAGCCCCATTATAACAATCTGTTTCAGCCCCATTATAACAATCATACAGAGAAAAAAAAGGCCCTGGAAATTTACAGTCACATTAAACCTTCTCAATAAGGCCTTTCAAAACTCTGGAAGGTATTGTTGAACGGAGAAGGAACAGAGGCATATCCCCAAAGAAATGGCGTGATAACATCTATGAATGAACCCGGCTGAAGCCAGCCTACCCTCAACATTGCCACACAGAATAGAAACCTTTGAGAGACGACTTACTCATGTTATATACACAGGCAGAGCCAATGTAACAAGATTGATAACATACCCAATTCTCGGTTAAATTATCTGTAATTTGAACAAAATGGGTAAAAATTAAGTTGACTGTGTGGACTAATCTCAATAAAAATCTACCAAGAAGATGTATCGAGTGGGTCAGTGATAATGAAAATGTGCTGGTGAAAGAGCCAGTACGTTCACCTAACTTGACACCTTGTGATTTTTTTCTACGGGCTACGTGAAAAGTTACATCTATATTCCCCTCTTCCTAAAATCCTAGAGGAACTTAATCAAAGAATCACTGAGGCGCTTAAGAATGTTACGCAAGACGTGCTACAACGTGATTGACAGAAGCTGGACTACCGACTTGATATGTGTTGAGTCGCAAGTGGTACGCATATTGAAACATTTGTGAAGCTTTGTGGAATCTGTTCTAAAATATACACCCCTTTGAATATCTTGTTCGAATTTTGGTAAATAAATATTCTACTGATCAACATGATGTCCATTTAATTCCGTTTGCCTGGGACATGTAGCTACTCAGGTATTCACATTTTAAATGATGTCAGTTTTTTGTTGACACCTTGTATATCCAATATTTGAATTTTCCAGCCCACCCACGTAATAAACTTAGAACATTTGCTAACACGGGATTAGTGACCTGTTTGTCTGGCTCCTAGCCTATTTTGTGGCCTAACGGTATTAAATTATCCCACAGCTACCACAGATACGCCATTCCTTCACCTATTTTATCACACAGGTTCTCGTCTTCTATGCGTCATGTCCTTAAAGGTGTGGGTAATCATGGTCTTCCACATCTTCCTATCCCTTGTAGCTCTTAACACCTTTTCTTTTGTTACCTTTCCAAAACCCTACTCTGCCATCTATTTGCTCAAGCCCATCAAGCATGTCATGCGTTACTTTCCCCTTTCTCGCTTTCTCTCTATCCACCCTGTGAGTATCAGTTTCTCCACACCCTCTTTTCTCAATCCCAGAAACTTCAATGTTTTTTCCTGTTGCTCAGATGTTCGGTTCATGTTATCCTCAGCATCCTTCTGTAGAACCACAGTATCGGTAATTAACTTATTATTGTTGACCATAGCATTTCATTGTTCTCCTGTCTCTTTTCCCTCTGTCCGTCCCCTGAGTATCAGATTCTCCAAGCCCTCCTTTCTCATTACATGTCTTAGAAACTTGAGGCGTTTTTCTTGATGTCAAATATCAGTTTCCTTTTCATTTCTATCTTCTCCAAAACTTCGTAGTTGCTTACATGTTCGGTCCATGGTATCCTCAGCATCCTTCTGTAGAACCACCTTAGATTCTCCAAGGTTATCTATTTGTAAAGAATCTTCAACGATCTTCCATGTTTTTTGTCATGATTTAGTACATTTTTCGATTCTTCTAAATTAAAATTGAAGAATTTTCTTTTCTTTTTTCGTACTACGATCGCTTTTTTATAAAAGTTTGCGTTATTTAAAACATATTTAAAATCACGGAAAACGTATTATATAAATAAGTAAATCTCTGAAGACTTCGTAAATTTTTTGATTTTCATTTTTCGCTGAACTAATGAAAAAAAAAATGTAAATTTGTTTTTCATCATTTGTATTATAAGCCTTTAAATAAAACTAAGAAAAAATACCTGATTTTTTAAAAAATTTAATTACGTTTCTCAGATTAAAAAGAAAAAGAAAATTTGCGCAAGAGCAGTAAAGGATTTTGTAATAACTAAATATCGTGAAGATGTGTAGGCCAAAAATACGGGAAACCCAGTAAGTATTAAATTCACTACACAATCGTAATTGATCTTGCAAGACATGCTGGCTACTGATTACAGTGATTTTTTTTTAATGGATGGTGATTTTCTAAGCGTAGAAGCGGCACAAGGACGGAAATATTGGGCAAACAGCGGGGATCGAACACAAGACGCAATCGTAATTGGTCGAACCAGACAAGCTTGCCACCCATTACACGTTGGTTTATTGGAGGTTTTCTAAACGTAGAGCCCAAAGTATGCGGCTAACACACTACACAATCCTAATTGATCCCGCGAGACAAGCTTGTTAACTGTGACACCACGTTGAATGAACGTACGTAAAAATTTTCTTTTTTGTGGGGAGTTCAAATTAATAATTATTTTTCAAATTTATATTGTGCTTATAAAAAGATTGTGAATTTAATCAATTTTCATTCAATTTTGTTTTATTTGTTTAAATGTAGACATATTTTGAAAACTGAAAACTCTTTCAATAAAAAGGTAACAAAAATTAAAAATTAAAAAAAAAGGTTAAAAAAATTAAAAATTAAAAAAAAAGGTTAAAAAAATTAAAAATTAAAAAAAAGGTAAAAATTAAAAATTAAAAAAACAGGTTAAAAAAATTAAAAATTAAAAAAAAAGGTTAAAAAAATTAAAAATTAAAAAAAAAGGTTAAAAAAATTAAAAATTATTTTCTTATCGTTTTTTTCAAGAATCCTTTTTTGTATAAACGTAACTATTGACTAAATTTTAAAAGATAGAAATAGTATATAAGATGAAAGTTATAGATAATACAGCTCTCTCTCTCTCTCTCTCTCTCTATATATATATATATATATATATATAAAACAAAATTTCGATGTTTAAATCCGTTGAAGCGGGTTTTTGGGATTTACCTACCTGATTACCCTTTTGGATTATATATATATATATCAAGCACTACTTGATGAGACGTAGTCATTTCAGTGTCGAAACAAAATGTACACTTTGTAGTGGATAATAATTTGTAAATGTTCTAAACTATAATTTATAATATATATGCACAGCTCTATATTGTATATCGAGCACTGTTTTAAATGTTTTGAACTTTGTAAAGTTTTCTTCGTTTCTTATCCACTCGGGTATATATATATATAGAGAGAGAGAGAAAGAGAGAGAGTGTGTGTGTGAGTGAGTGAGATAAATAGTATAGTATAGTATAGTATAGTACCTGGCCTATCTTAAAAGGGGTATTTTAAGTAAAGTATTATAACTCTTTGGTTTGGATGACGGTAAATAATTAGTTTCAATAAATAGCCGAACATTTGTATCTATAAATATACACTTACATTCAAACCGGGTAGGCCACATACTAAACCAAATTCAAAGGAGTAGGCTAATTACTATATCGGTACTAAATATATTGTTAGTAATTTTATTATAAAAATGTATTGCGGATTTTTGTTTAGGGGCTAAGTATTTGGCCATAGCTGACCCTTAGAGGTGATACCACTCCGAGTCATGGTAGACCTGGATTCAATAGCAGTAAAGAATTGTTTGCATGCACCTCATAAACCTCCAATCTTTTAATCAAAGTCTTTGGTGACGGATGCAGTTTGTTCATACACGAGTTCAATTTGTAAAATGTGGTAGACTTTTTCAAAATACAACAGAGGCTCAATCCGAAATGATTCGCGTCAGTTTTCAATAATCACAACAATCTAGCCGTCTAGCGGTTGCAGATCGACCGTTCAATAAATTACTATGCGAAATGATATTGAATGCTTTTATGGAAACTGACCAATTACGTCATTAGTTTTTGGTGGTATCATTCTATAAATTGCATGCCGCGAAGTGCACCCTGGGAATTCTCTACCAGGCCGGGATCTCTGCACTTTTCAGACTATCGGCTGTATCATGGAATCTTCAATCCGTAGCGACTCTCAGGGATGTACAAAAATTACCAATAATATTTATCCTCTTCATTATAATAAAGACAGTTAAGTATATATATATATATATATATATATATATATAATATAAAATTATGAATTAAAAATACATTGTGACACGGAAATTTCTGTTTCAAGATTTTTGTCTCGTCATCAGGCAATGTTAGATGTTGGTTGTCAATATGATCTGCATTTAAATACAAGAAACAATTCGTTTGCAATTTTAATTATGTGGGAAAGCATAAAATTTATGTGTGCGTTCCATTTAACTAATCAGAATAAAAATTGCCAAGTAGTTTCTATTTTTAGGGAATACATACATTCTTTCTTTCATCTCTAACGCTCAAAGTGTCAACCTAATTTTAACCCAATTTTATTATTCTTTTTTAATTCATAATTATATGATTTTATTATGCTCTAAAATCGAGCACTTTTTGTAAAAAAGTAAATGACAGAGAACTCTAAACCGTAAAATCTTGGTTTCTCTTTACCTGAATATATATATATCAGCATGCAGTGTGGGTATAGAAGAATCCAAAGGAGTATCTTGCGCATACAGTGGTAGGATAACTCTCTAAGAGAGCTCTAAACATATATGCATATAAATACATATAGAGCAAATATAAGGAAAATTAAGGCAGACACGTTATTTCATGTTGAATCGGAAGTATGGGCCTATTTAAGGCGAACCATCATCAGCTTCCGTCTTTATTTTATATATATATATATATATATATATATATATATATAAAGAGGGAATAGCGAGGCATCGTCGGCTCAGTTCATTCTCTTTCATTCTTTTTACTACTATTGCTCGCACATTAACAGTGCCTTATTTTATTTATTTTTTGCAATATTTATGTCATCGAGTTGTGAAAATATGTATTTTCTCTGTTATGATAAAGACCGTTATGTATTTGTTAATGTGTGCGTATATATATATATATATATTCCATTTTTGATCGAGTTATTACGTGACCTAGGTTTCTACATTAGTGGAGTCTTCAGTCGATTTTCAATTGAAAATTTATTGAAAATCGTCCGAAGACACCACTCATGGTAAAAACCTAGGTCGCGTAATAACTCGTTCACAAATGGAATATATATATATACGCACACACAAATAAATACATAACCGTTGTACAAATAGAAAATATTCAAAAGTTCTACAATATAATTGCATTGAACACTTTTTAATACAAATGTGCACTGGTCTAATCTTATTATGACCTGAAACTAAGTAATTAAACAATCAATTGCCATTACTTTCTGCGGTAGACTGGTTGCCAGCCAAGGCTGTAGAACCCAATCTGTCTTGTTATTTAACTCATAGCTAAAAGAAGATATACAGTATATCATATCATTCTAGTAAGAAATAGTAATTAGACATGGATCAGTTTATTACTTCATGACAACAGAAAATTAGTTCTCCACTTTATACCCACCGCTGTTTGAATTCGTTGCATTCACTTACACGCAAATACCCTTGGGAAAAGTAATAATCCGTTTCTACCCTCCAGTTATGGGTTAAATAACAAGACATATTGGGTTCTATAGACTTGGCTGGCAACAGGTCTTCTGCAGAAAGTAATGGCAACCTACTGCGGGATAATCTTCTACCCAGTCAGTCGTGTTTCTTTTGAGACATGATCGCCCAAACGTGTATCACGTATGGAACTTAACTGTTTGACTGACTTATTAATGAGATGGATGGTGGAACATGAGTTTAGGAGAAGTAATAGAAAGTTAAAGTTTATTAAGAGCTACACGTGGCAGGAAGTTGTGGAGTACCGTGATGGCTTTTCTCCTGAGATAAAGAAGATAAAAATAGAGGTAGAAAAGAAGCAAATGCTGATAAGATAGCGAAAATCACAAAGCATTTTCTAGGGCTTCCAATCAGGCTTTGGTGTGTTCGGGTGCAGTACGCACTGGCCTTGCTTCCAAGTATTTATACGACCGCCCGCCTGTCCGCCTCCGCTGGATAGTCCCATGAAACTAAGGTATTTTTTCCCCAGTATGAATAACTCCGATGTCTTCAAAGCTAACTAAACGCTCACCTCGCTCTAGCTGACTTTCTGTTTATAGTGCTACAAATGTTTCGCCATTGCGTTTGGCTCATTTCTTTTCTTCTTCTCTCGCATCCCACCTGATAAATAATTCTTGGCAGTATCACATGGCGTGGTTTGATGCCTATTTGGACAAACTTCATGACAGTCCGAGATATTTACTTAACCCTCTGTCTGACCCTCAAAATATTTAACTGCCTCTGCTACAAAAGTGAAACTTTCACAGCAATGCAATGAAAATTACTCGGGGTTCGTTTTTGCTTTCGATGTTTTTTTTTTTGCTTTTACCAAACAATTTTTTTTTCTTTTACCAAACACATTGTGTAAATGTCTCTAAAATTAAATGGATGACAACTAGTAAAATAACCAACACCACCACCACCTCACAATTTATGGTAAACAAATAGAACATGTCACAGAATTTGTATATTTCGGCCATAGTCTGTCTATTACAAATAATGGTACAGCAGCGGAAATACACAGAATAGGATTAGGTTGGACAGCCTCTAAAGGGAATAAAAAACTTTTGACATCTAAACCAGTCCTTCATTTCATCAAAACATGAATTTACAGTGACATTCGTATTGCCTATTTTTCTGTACAGACTAGAATGTGTTAATTTGACTGCAAAGCTATGCAGAGAGATTGAAACATTTCCAAATCACCTTATGAGGTTCATGACTAACCATAGGCTGATAGATGTTTTTCTTTAACAAGTCTCACGTCTTTAATTTTTTGGTATTTTGAACCTCTGAACTTGCAATGAAAAGGACGATGTAACTTCTTATTTTGTTACACAGCGTCCTTCAATATCCTTTCTCATATATTTTTACCCGTTTTCTCAATAACTAAATATGCACGTTGTGGTGCAGCGGATATTGGCTCGGAACGAGAGATCGGAGAGCCGAGTTCGAATTCCAGTAAAGTTCGTTGCATTTACATACGCGCAAATACCCTTGAGAAAGGTATGAATCCGTTGCTTTTCCCTCCAGCTATGGGTTATATAGCAGTACAGATTGGGTTCTATAGCCAGTCTAATAATCACCGACATTTCCCTCATATACCATTTGTAAGGAGGAAGTTCTACCCGGGCAATTTGTTTCTTCTAAGAACTGCTGCTTTATTAAGCTTACGGTCATATGTGTATACCAGGTCCTGTAAGCTTGGATGTGCGGGTGGTGTAATGGATAATGATTCAGAATTTTGGCGGACCTGAAGGAGACTACCACCACCTATAAATGTGTTTTTCATTTCTTTTTTGTTTTCTTTTTTTTTTTCAGTGCAATCTTATCGATTACACCCGAAACTTTCCGATTGACAAAAACATTTGGAAAAATGTCAATATCTAAACAGTTTTAGGGTAGGTCAGCTCAGTTTCTCATACAACGTTATAGTAAATCGATCCTCTATTTTGGAACCAGTCGCCAGTACGACATTACCACCACCTGTAAATTTGTTGAGTATCAATTTTTTTTTACTTTTTTCAGTGCAATCTTATGGATTTAAACACTAAACTTTCCGACTGACAAAAAAAAAAAAATTGTAAAAATTTCAACATTTAAACAATTCTAGTGGGAGTGCAGTTTTTCATACAACCTTGTAAATCGATCCTGTACAATTAACTTTTTTGCTTGCGCATATTCAACAACTGAATCCTTTGCGAAATTCTTGGTATTTCCGAGGAAGATGCCATCGTAAGAACTGAAGAAAACTTGAAAAAGACAAAAGCAAGAGCAACAATTCGTCCCCCCCCCACAAAAAAAAACAAAACAAAACAATGCGACCCCAACACGAGTGGTTCCAAAATGGAGGATCGAATTACTATAACGTTGTATGAGAAACTGAGCACCCCCTTAAAATTGTTTAAATATTGAATTTTTTCCAAATTGGTTTGATAATCGGAAACTTTATGTAATAATCGATAAGACTGCGCTGAAAAAAGTAAAAAAAAAAAAAATGAAAAATGAAAAACAACAAATTTACAGGTGGTGGTAGACTTCTTCAGGTCCGCCAGAATTTTTATCAGAAAGCCAATTTCAAATTCCCGTTGAGTTCTTATATTCATTTACGAGCTAATCTCTTTGACAAAGGTGTGCATTCACCTCTTCTCTACCAGCTAAGACTTGTATTACTAAACCATTATTACCTCAAAAATATTCTTGCAGTCTAAAAGTATTTCTTGGCTTTAAATAACTTGAAATAGCTTGATAAACCGTAGTAAATGAATCAAGCAACAAAACACTGCTTAGCTACACAGGTACCGAAACATCATAGCGATTTGAGTGCTCATAGATGGAGGATTTTGATAAATTTAGTGTTTCTGTCAATTTCCGCATTGTTTATGTAACGAAAGGCATGACTTAGTTCGGAATTCGAAACGAGCGCAAACGTGTCTTGCCTGCAAGATAATAACAAGAACGATGGTCGCTATTGAAGACACTATTTATGCGTGCCTATCTCCAAAACGAGACGATATTCGCACACATGCAAATTTTGGCTGTCTTGGAATTGCATAAAAAGCGGGTGCCAGCGTTGCTGCGACAGTTTTCAGTATTTTTCAGCGGATTGCGTGTTTCAAACTTGCGGATTGACAGTTAGGATATTTACCCTACTCCCCCACTGGAGCGAGATGTGACACAAGGTCTTTTTTAAGATGGAGACCCGACCACGTACGGACGGGCACAGGGACAAAAATTCCCCAGTAACCTCAACCGCCGGTTGAGCTGACCCCGGTGGCGAGCACCTGGTCCACCTCTCTACTGCAATAGGGTTGCCCGTCCGCAGGACACTGTTCACCTGGACCGGGTATCTATCAGTGTAATTTTTTTCTCAGTTGCAACCCTGTCCTCGCGGACGGAGCCACAACTGAGCCGCACTCTGTCTTCGATCACAGAGATGCAACGGAGAGATGATTTGGGTCCCTACCCGACACAAAAATGGGGCAGGTAAGTATTAACAGTAAGACTGACAAAGAGGGAGTAGCAGCGGCTTAGTTGGTGTCTGTTTTTCAACTGCCCTGTGTAACAACTGAGAAAAGGAAACCTGAAATCCATTTACTTGTGGACCAAAGAAAGAAAATTAGCTGGCCTGCTGGCGAGCGTCGAACTGCACTTTTTGACCCTCATCATCATTATATATTTTTTTCTACAGTGTAATGCGGGTTATTCTCAATCAATGTCTTGATTTGGTCGACATCTTTTAGTGTTGGGGGGGGGTCTACCTGAGCGTTTTTCATCAATAAGGCTACAATCACCAACTGTAAGCTTCAAAAACCACTTCCGTGCAGTTTTGTTAGTTAAAGCACTTTCACTGTACAAGCACCTAGTTTATTGTTGCTTGCAAAGCATTTTTGTCTTTACTGTAACAAAAAAGCATCAAACATCTAAAATGCAGCTACCTTCCATTTTCATAGGGATGCAAAATTTACACGAATTAAGTAATTATGAACTTTCTTTCTCAAGTGATAATTTGAAGTGTTCTCTAATCGGTAATGTAAGCATATTATATCTGCCGATAAATTTGACGTGTTCTAACTTGTCGGATCATGAACAACTAAAAATCCGTATTAACATTCCGGACAACCCAATATATATATATATATATATATATATATATATATATATATATATATATATCCATTAAGTATTTACTTAGTGTGAGAATGATATTCACTTTAACCATGTCTTCACTGGGGGAAAGCTGAACAGGTTTCATATACGGAAATAGTTACCTAGGCGATTTTCTTTTGACCTTCGAGAGAACAATATAGAGTTAAATGTAATAAAACGCCTCGGGTGTATGTTATTAGCATAAAGTCTATTTTATATATTTGTGGTAACGTGTCGGCAACTGAACTAGGGCTACAATGTTCTCTCCTTCCCTCTTATTGATAGGTACATACCCCGCTGCCTGAGCTGCAAGCTGCCAGTGGCAGAGTTGAAATAATAAATTGTCCATGTGCAAACCCACTAGATGAATGGCGAAATATTGGCTTTGAATTTAAAATATTTTCGGCTCGCATCCTTAGAATTATTTTTCTTCATTTCTGCCTTGTTCTTTTCGGTGGGAAGGACAGAGGAGGGTAAAGCCGTTTAATACCTTTGCGCACATTGCCTGGCAGGGGAAGCATTGTGCAAAATACGGCATGAAGTTGCCGTCGGTTAGGCAGCAGTGTAAGGCGAATAGAGGAATTGAATATAAAATTGATTTGGAATAAAAAAAAATATGAATGATTCAAAGTGTAAACTTTCTTGGAGCAAAGAGAATATTGCAAAAAAAGAAAAAAAATTGAAACGCTGTTGTAGAAATACATTCAGGAAAAAAAAAACGGAAATTTTAAATCTTTCTTACAAAGTTCGCAGCCTGACCAAGTAGATATTTTTTTGTAAAAGTTTTCTGTCGGTTGATAAGTCTGATTTTCAGTACCTCAGTTACGGAAAAGAAAACTGACCAATATCAAGCACAAAGCAGATCTAAGTGTAAGACGATTAGGTTTAAGCATGAAACGTATCACCATTTCATGCTGATACCTATGTCCACACACAACTGCTTAAGATATATATATATATATATACACAAATGAATAAGGAATGAAGAAAATATTTACAACGTTCAAAACATTTATTTAAAACAGTGCTCAAAATAGAAATAGAGCTATGAATATTTATTATAAATTATATCTTATATTATATTTTTATGCCATTTATATATATATATATACATATATAGAGAGAGAGAGTTTTAAATTTAATTTAAAAAAATAAAAGTCTTCTTGGAGATTTAATTTGAGCGTTAACTGAGAGCTACATGATTAAATTTAATATTTCCAGTAAGCAAAATACTCTTTCAAATAGAAATTATATTAATTGGAATCTCTTCTCTTTTAGAGTTTTCAAAATTCATCATTTTTTCATCCATATGACAAGTTTGTAAACAAAAGTTAATTCCCGGCTTTAAAAAAATTGCAAAATGAAATATACATCTGTGACACGTTATTTTTTACAAATTAGAAAATTTAAACTTAAATCAATCTGTTTTACACAAGTATTACTTGTTTATAACATGAAACAGAAGTATTTCTTAATCACGGAGGTCATAGCTTTCTGTGTTAATTGACTGATGAGAGCTAGAGGTGTTGATTAAGCTAAGTATGGTTGACTAGAATTGACATAATTGTCCAAATTTTTTCATGTAAGGGGAAAATCCCGAAACACGAGGCCTTTTAATGTAACATAGGAAATATCATACTTAAAAAAGAAACTTCCTACACACAAAAAAATAATTAAGAATTATTTTGAAAATTTTTTTGCTTAAAGATTTGTATTAAGCTTTTCAATTTTCGATTAGTAAATATAATCTTTATCTAATAACCTAACCGCCACAAGGCTTTGAAAAATGTAAAACATATTTTTTTAACTTTATAAATTATTATAATTAAAAAAGAAAGAATGAAAACAATTCTTTTAAAATTCATTATTCACCGAAAATCGTTTCTCTTTAGAGAATGATCTTGGATATATTAAGACAGTTAAACGCTTATTTAATTAAATAATGTCATAGTTTTATTGCATTTTTTATTTTACTATTCAGAGCAGATAAAAGGCTAACTGGTTAAAAAAAGAATTAATAAAAGAATAATTGATTTACATTTTGCAAGAAATCCTGCATTTAGCTAATAAAATAAAATTTGTGGGTAGTATAGAATTTTCAGAAATTTCATGAAATTAATTGAGTGGAGTTAACATCATTTAGTTACACGCTACAAAAAAAAAACAAGATTTTTACCAAAATTTCGAATATATTAGAAAGAATTGAAACATTTTAAAATATAACAAAAAATACTTTGATCTTTCCTCTTAATAATAACATAAAAATTTTGACGTTAAAACTTTGTTTTCATGAACTTTGTGGTCATTTTTCTTCATGCTATGCTGTGTTTTCAGTGAATTACTGCAGTTATCTTATATATATATATATACTGAACAGTTATAGGTCAGATTTCAATTAAATTGAACCACTAATCACTTGTATTAGAAAGTGCTCAATACATGTTTAAAGGAAGAAGTTTCAACTTGTAGAGCGTTCAAATATTTAGTTAGGAAAGGTCAGCCTGTTACGTTATCATCGTTTCGACCTTTTATGTTTCTTCAGCCGATTTCTTTATATATATATATATATATATATATATATATATATACACGATCGTGTAAAATCCTTTGTACAATAAAGATGGAAGCTGATGATGGTTCGCCTGAAATAGGCCTATACACCCGATTTACCATGAAATAACGTGTTTGCCTTCATTTTTCCTATATTTGCTCTATATGTATTTATATACATATATATTTAGAGCTCTCTTAGAGAGTTATCCTACCATTGTATGTACAGGATACTCCTTTGGATTCTTCTATATCTACACCGCATGCTGATATATTGTCAATGTGAAGCTGTATTCATAGTATGTGCCAATCTGAGGTTGGGAACACGAGTAACGGAGCACGTCCTTGCAAATGTGCGGTCGGGTAGTCCAAGTTTCAGCCATAGGACAACATTTACTTGATAATCAAGACTGTGCCTCAAGGTATGAATACAGTTGGTTTTCTTTCTTGCACAGTGCCCGCCTGGCCCATTATTTATGTGTTTCAGAGGCTGTTTACTTAAAAATACATCAGCCTAGCCTGTGCAGACAGAAAGAGCATTTCATTTGATCCTTACGATTGTTGGAGGGATTGTGAGTTTTTCTTTTTCATTTTATTACTCTTGTGGAACTGTGTTTACACCCCCCTTACATTTTAATTATTTTTTAAATCAAAATTATGCTTTTAAACGAGTTCCAACTTTCCCTTCCGTAAGTAATTTTCGTGTCCTGTTATTACCGATAACGCCAACGCGCACCTTTGATAATGTATTGGCTGAAAGGATCTTAAGGTTTACATGATGACGCCAACTTTGTTAAAGTCTATTTGTTATTTCTGTGGGTACAAGTCCCTGTTTGTGTGTGTGTATGTATATATATATATTTATATATATATATATATAATGATGATCCACGTATACTGTCTTAATATGTATAGGAAAAACTACTACAAAGTTGGTTGTAAGTTTAAAAATTTATTTTTTTGACAGTATTTATTTATTTCTATTATTATATATATATATATTTGATATTTCAGACCGGCCTCGGCCTTGGCCTTTCATCAGAAACAAATGTTTGTTTCTGATGAAAGGCCGAGGCCGGTCTGAAATATCAACTATATATATATAATAATAGAAATAAATAAATACTGTCAAAAAAAATACATTTTTAAACTTATAACTTTTTAGTAGTTTTTTCTATATATATATATATATATATATATATATATATATATATATATATAATTTCACGTTATTATTTAATGTGTAACCATATTTGAAATAGACGCCGTATTTCTTTTTAATTGTAAACAATGTGTATTATGTGTATCCAAAAAAACTTATTAAATGTAATAAAACTGTCTAAAATAAAAACAAATAAAAACTGTACGTTTAATTCAAATACGGGTGTTCACCAATAAAATAACGTTAGAAGTAAGAAAAATGCCGCCTTTAAAATAAATCTATTATTTCTTTAAAAATTGATTACTTTCCAAAAGCTAGACTAAGCCGATCAGGGTTTTTAATAAAAATAATCTACCCGAGGAAATATGTTTTCCTTAAAAGGTGAAAACGGAACTTTTATGGCCTGTGACAATCTCCATGTTTGATCGGTCTAAAGTACATCAGAACAACTGCGGCTTCTCGTATTGCGCAGGATAAAAATTCCAAGATATTATCACTTGTCAGCAGTTTTAAACAATTTTTGAAAGGGATTTTCCATGCTATCTACAGTCCATTTTTTATATCTTACCCCCCCCCCCCCGCGCCCATCTCTACTTTCCCTGTCATTGTCAATTGTGAGAAGTTCTGTTTTAAATGATGATGTCTGTAAAGTAAAGGGATATATTCTTTTCACGATATAGATTAGATTAGATTTTTTTCACGATATATATATATATATATATATATATATATGTTTCGAAGAAAAATAATCCTTGCTTGAGTTGTTCTAAATCGTTCTGTTATCCACAATCGACATTACTCTTCCATATTTCCGAAAAAAAAAATACAAGCGACAACAGACTTCATAATTGAAAGTGGTCCATTCAATTTGTTAAGAATAAAATTAGAATTAAATTATCATCATGATGACAGCCCTTTTTAAAGATTTTTTGTGCACCTTTTTTTTCTTTCTGTTTACTGCTTTTGGAATGAAAAGATAGAAATGAAATTAACAGAAAAAATAGAAAACGTTTCCCCATTCTCAACCTTTCAGAATTATACGATTCACAAGCAAACTCATCTTGTTTATTACACTATCAAAGTTTCGGTCATTGTACTCTTCGAACTTCATGTGTCTCTTGTATTCGTTAACGTTTTAGAATTTAAAATCGAACTCTTTATTCAATCCAAGAGGCCAGATTTTTCACATTCCTGTTTCATGCACAGACGATATTTCATGGTTATAATTCGCTTTCAACGTATAACGGTTATTACAGGAATACAGTCTGCGCTCCACGCTTAGCGGATATATATATATATATATATATATAACAGTAGCTACTCCGGCATTTACGCACCGCTCATTCGATAATGAATTGGATCACTCTAGCTATTGGGCGTGTTTATATGCGCTAAAAAGCCTGCCTTCTTCTACTGGACGCTCCTGGCCTAGGGGTAGAATCGCCGACTGACGCCAATTCGGTCGGGTTTCAATCCTGGGTTAGGAAGAGACCAGAGTCTAAGCCGTACTGATTCGCTGTAATACAGCGAAACAGATCTGTCTGCGGATATATATATTTATATATATATATTTAATATATCGAGGCAGCAAGTAATTTTCGAAACATATGCTATTAAATATAAGAGACAATGAATGTCTATTATGTTTAATCATGAGCCGTTCTAAACGTCGTATTTTTGCTTTAATTTCAGTTGAAAATAAAGACAAAAATTCTCCAACATTTGGATAATTATTTATTGGTTTTCTTCTAAGCTTTCGGCTCACATGAGCCATCTTCAGAGAGGTAGTTTAAACTGAAATATTATAAAATCCACCATCACCGACGATTTTATTGACATGATTTTGTGTTGACATAAAACTCCGCTTGGCAACGGCAATAGTTACCAAAAATAATAAACTCAGTTCTTAAGTTTGCGATGCGGTTTTATGACGTCACACCGCGGGATAGCGCGAAATGACAAACAAAACCATCTAGTCAAATGCAATGTAATATGTTATTTCCTGTTTTAAAGTTGATTTTATTGAGTGTTGGTTGTTTTGATTTGATGTACATGGCCTTCAATATCTGCAGGTTCCTCTTACTGTGTGTATGAGTAAGGATCACCGTATTGTTGACCAAAATCTGTCTGATATTACATACATGTTTATGTTTTTCAGAGAAATGTTGTTTAATAGTACTCTGATCAGAAAGATGACATGTAAGTCTACGGGAGAGCGTGGTTGTAGTAAAACCAATATATGTACTAGGTTTTTGATTAGTATCAGAGATGCAATCTCTGAATGGGCATGTAAATTGGTACACTACATTGGTTTTTTGTAAAGAATTTAGTTTAGTGCTTGTTGGGTTAGAAATTAAAGCAAAAATACGACGTTTAGAACGGCTCATGATTAAACATAATAGACATTCATTGTCTCTTTTATTTAATAGCATATATATATATATATATATATATATATATATATATATATATATAAATGTTTTAATATCACTACAAATGTAGCCATTTTGTTTCGACACTATCCGTGTCTTACTTATTGTATCAAGTGATGAATTCAATTACAAGTTTGAGGGTTTTAACAGTTTAAAAGAGTATCTAAACCCTCTTAATCAGGGAGGCGTTTCCATCCTGTATTTGTAACAACGGCTCCCTGATTAAGGTGGTAACAACACCTTCCTAATTAAGGGGGTTTAGCTATACTTTTAAACTTTAAAACCCTCAAACTTGTAATTGAATTCATCACTTGATAAGACACGGAGAGTGTCGTAAGAAAATGGGTACTTTTGTAGTGATATTATAACATTTTTATGTTATAAATTCTGAATAAATATTATTAGCTCCAGTTTGTACTGAGCACTTTTTTCAGAATAGTGTTTCTTTGAATACGGAATATTATTCCATCCATATCTACCCTATACTTATATATATATATATATATATATATATATATATATATATTTGTTGTAACCTGAAAAGGTTACTGAATGAGAAATATGTAAAACAGAGGATGGAAAATTAAATAGTTATCTTTATAACATCAACAAAATGCAATTCTCGCCAGGTGTGTGAAGTAGATAATCACTGCTAGTGATGAACTGCTAGACACCGATATAACTCTCCCTCGCAATGGAATCCAACCTTTTTATGAGGATTGGGACAAACCCCTTAATGTTCATAAGTACGTATATAACATAAAACGAAAATGTGTCATTCGACAGGATTCGAACCTGCGACCCCTATCCACATAGAGGAAGCCACCAATTCACTTGGCATGTCTTAGACCTCTCGACCACGAATGACGATCAGTCTAAACGAGCTCAAATTAAGCCTATATGCCGAAAGACACACATTTTCGTAATAAAACTTTGTCGTAAATAATCAGGCCGGAAGAAATAAACATATAATACTGTTTGTTTATAAAACAGAATATCTACTTAAATACGAGTATCGATTAAAAATAATGTTCAGATAAATCATTTCAAATTGTCGTCTGTTTATAACCAAGTTTCGTTAATCTTCGTAATATATATATATATATATATATATATATATATATATATAACACGGAAATTAACGAAATATATGAATTGTTGAATTATAATGATGCTTAGTGCCAAGATTGTGGTTTTTTTTCATTGTTTTACTGAAAAAACTATACTTTGACAAGAAGGTTTTTTGTCGTAAACTGCTCGATACAGTGATAGAGACTTCATTAAAAAAACAACCCCTTGAGGAGTGTTGACAGCATAATTGTGTTTTCACGAAACCTCGAAGTTTGCATATATATATATATATATATATATATATACTAGCAGTATAACCCGGCGTTGCTCGGGTGTAATGAAAGGTTTAAAACGAATCCATGGTCCTGGAGCTCAGACTCTTTGGACGTTGGCACGAAAGACTAAAAAGCAATAGTTGTTCCCAGTTAAAGCGAAACCATAGACTGAAATAATAAACGAAAGGATGTAAGTCAAATTTTGATTTCCTGGTATCGATATCAAATAAGTTTTTTTCGTCGTAAACTGAATTTTGAAGGCTAAATAAGTAAATGGTATCATGGCTGAGACTAAGAACTACAATTATACCTACTTAGAGCCAAACCCGAAGCAAAACTAAAATAAATGGGCTGAAAAAATACAGCCAGATAAACAGACATACACACAAACATCTTGCCTTATATATATATATATATATATATATATATATATATATATGTATTATCGATTTTCTGCACTATTGTAAGAACTGCAACCTTGAAACTTCTGAATGTCGTTTCTTGTGTCTTTGTATATGAATGTTTCAAATTTGATTAAAATCAGACCACTCCTTCTATAACCCGATTTTTTCGATTATCGATTTTCGTTATTTATTGGGGGTACCTCGACACAAAACCTAGCTAAGAACACTCACAGAAGCTTATAGTTCAACTGTGTAAATTTTCAAGAAAATCGGTTCAGCCGTTTCGGAGTCTAAAGGTAACGGACACACACACACAAAGTTCCATTTATAAATAAGTTTATATATATATATATATATATATATATATATATATATATATATATATATAATGTTTAGAAAACTTTGTCATCTTATATAAATAATCCTAATCTACTTAACAAAAAAGTGATTTTCTGACCACATGCTTCCATAGAAAAACACTAGCTCAAATTCTTAGACCCCAATTGATATAGATTCCTCTATACGTTTGCCTCTTTCTTTCTTTCCATACAAATATTACTATTGATAATTATGCCCCTTTGATTTCATTTTCATGCATTTTAATCTATTTTAAATTTTAATTTATATCCACAGGCAATCTCAGAATATTTCAATTTTTAGTCTTGTTATTAAAAAGCAGTAACCTAACTTTATAAGATTTAACTCCCAAGACACAAAGGATTACTGGGTGTGCAAGAATTAGAAAACAGAATATTTATACGAAGCAAGATCAAAAGAAATATAACCAAAAGGACACAGTCGAAAGCGATTGACATTGCATATATAATACCATTTGAAAAACTTCAATGACGTTGTCAATATTTCTTAGTTGATAGTTGCAAATATAACATTTCCCAAAATTAAATTACAAAAAAGAATAAAAACATATTTCAAGCAAACATAATAAAAAGCTAAAAGAAAGAAATCAAACAACAACAAAAAACTTAGTCTAAAATATTTCACAATCAAATGTTTGAGTTGTAAGAATCCGTATCGAGGATTTTCGAACCGATCTATGGGTACCTCCCCTCCTCCCGACTTCATGCATCGTTTCATTCGGAATGAAATTCTCTCTTTGTTTCCTCTTGATTCGGTGAATTCAAGCCAACTGCATCCCTTCTTTCAAGGTCTGTGCTGTGTGGGCTGTGGTGGCGAGTTAAGGATATGGGAGAGTCGGTAAATTGAGGAACCAAGCTTTTCATTTTGCTACGAGACTGTCGATGCTAAATTAGAAGCTTTACGCCAACTGCATTTATTTTATTAACTTCGGGTTGCAGCAACTTCGCTCTCTCCCGAACAAGAAAAAATGACATGGAATCACATTGGTTGTCTCACGAAATAATAATAAAAAAAAAATGAATAAAAAGAAAAAACTTGAAAGGATCATTCATTTTGCACCCACCCATCGATCACCCCCCCCCCCCGCAAAACTGCTTCAAATTATTAAGAGAAGATCGATTGAGTTAAAAATTAATCTAATTCTACACGTACATAAAAAAAATCAATGCAGAGTTCATCTATACTGTACAATCAGGCACACGCACATCCCTCTATCTCAGTCTGTTCGAATCAATCTCTGGTCATATCTATCTATCTATGCCTGTTCATATCTATCTATCTATCTATCTATCTATCTATCTAAGCTTGGTCATATCTATCTATCTATCTATCTATCTAAGCTTGGTCATATCTATCTATCTATCTATCTATCTATCTAAGCTTGGTCATATCTATCTATCTATCTATCTATCTATCTATCTATCTAAGCTTGGTCATATCTATCTATCTATCTATCTATCTATCTATCTATCTAAGCTTGGTCATATCTATCTATCTATCTATCTATCTATCTATCTATCTAAGCTTGGTCATATCTATCTATCTATCTATCTATCTATCTATCTAAGCTTGGTCATATCTATCTATCTATCTAAGCTTGGTCATATCTATCTATCTATCTATCTAAGCTTGGTCATATCTATCTATCTATCTATCTATCTATCTAAGCTTGGTCATATCTATCTATCTATCTAAGCTTGGTCATATCTATCTATCTATCTAAGCTTGGTCATATCTATCTATCTATCTAAGCTTGGTCATATCTATCTATCTATCTAAGCTTGGTCATATCTATCTATCTATCTAAGCTTGGTCATATCTATCTATCTATCTATCTATCTATCTAAGCTTGATCATATCTATCTATCTAAACTTGATCATATCTATCTATCTATCTATCTAACTTGGTCATATCTATCTATCTATCTAAGCTTGATCATATCTATCTATCTAAGCTTGATCATATCTATCTATCTATCTATCTAAGCTTGGTCATATCTATCTATCTATCTATCCAAGCTTGGTCATATCTATCTATCTAAGCTTGGTCATATCTATCTATCTAAGCTTGGCCATATCTATCTATCTATCTATCTAAGCTTGGTCATATCTATCTATCTATCTATCTATCTAAGCTTGGTCATATCTATCTATCTAAGCTTGGTCATATCTATCTATCTATCTATCTAAGCTTGGTCATATCTACTATCTAAGCTTGGTCATATCTATCTATCTATCTATCTAAGCTTCGTCATATCTATCTATCTATCTATCTAAGCTTGGTCATATCTATCTATCTATCTATCTAAGCTTGGTCATATCTGTCTATCTATCTAAGCTTGGCCATATCTATCTATCTATCTAAGCTTGGTCATATCTATCTATCTATCTAAGCTTGGTCATATCTATCTATCTATCTATAAGCTTGGTCATATCTACCTATCTATCTAAGCTTGGTCATATCTACCTATCTATCTATCTATCTATCTCAGCTTGGTCATATCTATCTATCTCAGCTTGATCATATCTATCTATCTCAGCTTGATCATATCTATCTATCTATCTCAGCTTAGTCATATCTATCTATCTATCTCAGCTTGATCATATATATCTATCTATCTCAGCTTGATCATATCTATCTATTTCAGCTTGATCATATCTCTCTATCTATCTATTTCAGCTTGGTCATATCTATCTATTTATCTAAGCTTGGTCATATCTATCTATCTATCTATCTATCTAAGCTTGGTCATATCTATCTATCTATCTATCTATCTATCTATCTATCTATCTAAGCTTGGTCATATCTATCTATCTATCTATCTATCTAAGCTTGGTCATATCTATCTATCTATCTATCTAAGCTTGGTCATATCTATCTATCTATCTATCTAAGCTTGGTCATATCTATGTATCTATCTATCTAAGCTTGGTCATATCTATCTATCTATCTATCTAAGCTTGGTCATATCTATCTATCTATCTATCTAAGCTTGGTCATATCTATCTATCTATCTATCTAAGCTTGGTCATATCTATCTATCTATCTAAGGCTTATCATATCTATCTATCTATCTATCTATCTATCTAACTTGGTCATATCTATCTATCTATCTATCTATCTATCTAAGCTTGGTCATATCTATCTATCTATCTATCTAAGCTTGGTCATATCTATCTATCTATCTATCTAAGCTTGGTCATATCTATCTATCTATCTATCTAAGCTTGGTCATATCTATCTATCTATCTATCTAAGCTTGGTCATATCTATCTATCTAAGCTTGGCCATATCTATCTATCTATCTAAGCTTGGCCATATCTATCTATCTATCTATCTAAGCTTGGTCATATCTATCTATCTATCTATCTATCTATCTATCTATCTATCTAAGCTTGGTCATATCTATCTATCTATGTATCTAAGCTTGGTCATATCTATCTATCTATCTATCTATCTATCTAAGCTTGGTATATCTATCTATCTATCTATCTAAGCTTGGTCTATCTATCTATCTAAGCTTGGTCATATCTATCTATCTATCTATCTATCTAAGCTTGGTCATATCTATCTATCTATCTAAGCTTGGTCATATCTATCTATCTATCTAAGCTTGGTCATATCTATCTATCTATCTAAGCTTGGTCATATCTATCTATCTATCTAAGCTTGGTCATATCTATCTATCTATCTAAGCTTGGTCATATCTATCTATCTATCTAAGCTTAGTCATATCTATCTATCTATCTAAGCTTGGTCATATCTATCTATCTATCTAAGCTTGGTCATATCTATCTATCTATCTAAGCTTGGTCATATCTATCTATCTATCTAAGCTTGGTCATATCTACCTATCTATCTAAGCTTGGTCATATCTATCTATCTATCTATCTATCTATCTCAGCTTGGTCATATCTATCTATCTCAGCTTGGTCATATCTATCTATCTCAGCTTGATCATATCTATCTATCTATTTCAGCTTGATCATATCTCTCTATCTATCTATTTCAGCTTGGTCATATCTATCTATTTATCTAAGCTTGGTCATATCTATCTATCTATCTCAGCTTGGTCATCTTCAGAGAGGTTACAGGGACGTTAACATGAAGACATCCACTATCAAAGATGGTTTATCTTGTGTTGACATAAAACATTGCTACCTTTTGCTCAACTTTTTAAAATCAAGCCTGTATCAGTGAAGGGTGATTTTCTAAGTGAAGTTTAGATGTGGCACAAAACGTATGGAGCACCTCGTGAGAATCGAATTCACTACTCAGTTGTAATGATTCTTGCGAGACAAGCTTGCTAGCCATTTCACAAGTCGAGGTGCACATACCTTTATCAATGATGCACTGCTACCTAAACACGCAAAATATATTTGGTCATTAGAGGTTTAATCAAATCACTACACGAAATTATAGTTAATTCTTTCTAGTTTGTTAAATTAAATCTTTTCAATAATGAGATCAAATTAGCAATTTCGATGAATAACCTCTGATTGATATAGTCAAATCACGATGAAAGAATTTAGTTTTCACTTTTCTTCTCCCGATTCTAATAAGTACAAGACTCGATTAAAAAGTAATTGGCACTGTTGGAGTGGGGCCTACAATATGAAGATGCAGTTAAGTGCTCGCGGGCGTAGATATGAATGACTAATGTTTACCTATAAACTAAAGTATGAACATGACTGTTTACCTCTCGATTTCAACACAAACACTGCCAATGTTTGCCTTATAGACTCCCGTACAGGTACTGCCAATGCTTGCCTTATAGACTCCCGTACAGGTACTGCCAATGCTTGCCTTATAGACTCCAGTACAGGTACTGTCAATGCTTGCCTTATAGACTCCAGTACAGGTACTGCCAATGCTTGCCTTATAGACTCCAGTACAGGTACTGCCAATGCTTGCCTTATAGACTCCAGTACAGGTACTGCCAATGCTTGCCTTATAGACTCCAGTACAGGTACTGCCAATGCTTGCCTTATAGACTCCAGTACAGGTACTGCCAATGCTTGCCTTATAGACTCCAGTACAGGTACTGCCAATGCTTGCCTTATAGACTCCAGTACAGGTACTGCCAATGCTTGCCTTATAGACTCCAGTACAGGTACTGCCAATGCTTGCCATAAACGTTTACCTCCTAAGAGAAATATAAATCCGACCTATGTTTACCTATAGGTTCAGGTATAAATGCAACTAATATTTGCCTTTGACTTTAATAAAAACACGGACATTGTTTACTTTTATATCCCAGTATAAACATGGTGTATAGACAGATATAAATAATAAATGCGGTCCATATTTACTAATATTATTTCTCAATACAATCTTAGAAATGGCGTCAATCCATTTCTTCTCTCCTACAAATTATCGGCTAAATACTTAGGTACAGTGGATCTCTTTAGCCTTTGATCGCAGCCGGTTTGATAGGACTAACCAAGTTTAAAAACTACGAAGAGAACAACGGGAAACGCTTCTTTATTTCCCCAAGAAGTCATATCTATTCACAGATAATAAAGAAAGGTTTTTGTGGTGGCCATTGATCGCCTAAATCCCCAAAAAGAAAAAAAGAAAAATGTTCTGTTTTCAATTAATTACCGTCATTTATGGGATGTGCATTGTGGTTATCGGCTTAGAACGAGAAATCGGAGAGCTGAGTTCGAATTGCTTTGGCATTCGTTGCGTTCACTTACGTGCATATACTCTTGGGAAAGGTATAACTCTATCTTCAGCTATGGGTTAAATAGCAGGACAGATTGGGTTCTGTAGCCTTGGTTGACAACCAGTCTACTGTAGAAAGTAATAGAAACCTACTGCAGGAAAATCTTCTGCTCAGTTAGTCATGTTTCTTACGAGACATAATCGCCCAATCGTGTATCATGTATGGCACTTAACTAACTGATTGATCATCACTTGTGTTTGTAAGTTTTGCACGGATTAGGATTTAGTTGTTTTTTATTTGGCTATCAAATATTTTCATCAGTTTCTTTCTAAATTTTGTTAAATTTGAGAAGTTTTATTTTCAATTACATCATATTTGAAAATATGGTGTAAAATAAAAATCACTTTAAAGTGCAAAAATGAAACAAATCAAGTAAACATTGCCTCGAGACAGAGCCGAGCCGTCACTAATTTGAAAATTGAAATGCAAATGTCTGTTAATAAATTAAAATGAAAAGATGCAAGCTTCATGGCGATCATTTGACACATGGATAAACAAGAAAAACATTGAAATGAATAAATTAAAAATAATGTAATAATCTTCTTATGCGAGCCATGTCTCTTCGTGTCGTTGGAGATCATGGCTCTCCACAATTTCCTCTCCTTTGTAGCTCTTAAGAAATTTTGTCTTTTTGTTATCTCTAAACCTTCTTCTGCCATCCATTTACTCAAGCTCATTCTTCTTCTATGTGCCGTGTCCCTTCAAGATGTTGATGATCATGGCTCTCCACAATTTCCTCTTCTTTGTAACTCTTAATAAATTTTGTCTTTTTGTTATTTCTCCTAAAATTTGTTCCAGTATCCATTTACTCAAGCTCATTCTTCTTCTATGTGAGGTGTCGATTCAGGACGTTAGCGATCATGGCTCTTCACAATTTCCAGTCATTTGTAGCTCTTAATAAATTTTGTCTTTTTCTCATCTATCCTAAACCTTGTTCTACCATCCATTTGCTCATGCAAGATAGGTAGGTTATGCGTTGTTTTTCATGTATGCTTCTTGTGTCAGTCTGTCCTGTGCAAATCAGATTTTCCAAGCCGTCTTTCCTCATTATTTGCCCTGAAAATTTTAACTTTCTCCTCTTGATGCTAAGCATAAACATCTCTTTCATTTTCATTTTAGAGCTGAAACTTCGTCGGTTCTCACATACGAATATAATAGACTCATCTACATACAAAAAAAAATTAATTAAAAGATGAATCCAACTGTCAGTAAGATTAATTTTAAACACAGCGACAATGTACTGACCGTGTTCTGAAATTAAAAACATTTCCATTCCTATGATTCCATAAAAATTCTTACATATTCAGTTTTTAAAAAATCCTTAAAAATGATAATAGATTAGCAGAAAGCGCTCGGATCTACAAATTATTTAGACAGCTTTTACTCAATGTTCAGAAAAGTAATCACTTCTACAAATGTAAGGGGAAAACATGGTAAAAAACTTATTTGCAGTTCCTTATCAGTTGACTAAAGTGAAAATTATATAAAAGAAGGATTGCTGGCTAAGTTCTCTCTCTCACTTACACACACGCACGCACACACACACACACACACACACACACACATATATATATATATATCTAATCTAAAACTAAACTTATTTATAAATGGAACTTTGTCTCTGTGTATGTGTGTGTCTATGTCTGTATCTGTGTGTCCCCGTTACCTATAGACTCCGAAACGGCTGAACCGATTTGATACACTCTTAGACAAATTTGATACACTCTTAGACAAAAACATAAGAAACGATATTCAGAAGTCCACAAAAAAAAAAAAAAAAAAATTCTGCCGGTATAAAATCTTTTGTCATTTGAATTTGATTAAATAAATCCGTTGCTGAAGACGCGAGGATTTCCTCGTAGAAATGACTATTCAACGGATTTAAACATCGAAACTTTGTTTTATTTTTATGTTTGGCTCTATAATTAGAATATAATATCTGCATCGAGCCCTCCACCTTGATCAATTTTAATATTAATGAAATTAATATTAATTAAGATCGGGTTTTTGGGATTTACTTATCTGATTATACTTTTGGATTAAAAATATAAATGTACGAGCAGTAGAGCCAGGCATTGCTCGGGTGTAATGAATGCTTTAAAACTAATCTATGGTCCTAGACCTCAGATTCTTTGGACGTTGGCACGAAAGACTAAAATGCAATAGTTGTTTCCAGTTAAAGCGAAATCGTAGACTGGAAGAAAAATGAATAGATGTAAGTCAAACTTTGATTTCCTGGTATCGCTATGAAATAGTTTTTTTTTTCATCGTAAACTGAATTTTGAAGGCTAAATAAGTCCTCTGAGTAAATGGTATCTTGGCTGGGACTAAGAACTACAATTATTCCTACTTAGAGCCAAACCCGAAGCAAAAACTAAAATAAAAGAGCTGAAAAAATACTGACATACAGGCAGATAAACAGACACACACACAAACATCTTGCCTTATATATATATATATTATCGATTTTCTGCACTATTGTATGAACTGCAACCTTGAAGCTTCTGAATATCGTTTCTTATGTCTTTGTCTAAGAGTGTATCAAATTTGATTAAAATCGGACCACTCATTCCATAACCCGATTTTTTCGATTATCGATTTTCGATATTTATCGGGTGTACCTCGACATAAAACCTAGCTAAGAACACTCGCAGACGCTTATAGTAAATTTTCAAGAAAATTGATTCAACCGTTTCGGAGTCTATAGGTAACGGACACACACACAGTTCCATTCATAAATAAGTATATATATATATATATATATATATATATATATATATATATATATATATATATATATATTGTCATTTGAATTTGATTAAATAAATATTTCGTTTCGCTGTTGCTGAAGACGCGAGGAAGTCCTCGTAGAAATGGCTATTCAATGGATTTAAACATCGAAATTTCGTTTTTATATATATATATATATATATATATATATAAACCTTATTAAACCTTATTAAAACCAAATTTTCCTTTCTCTTAATATTCTGTTCAGCATTATAAATGTATCCTTGGTTATTCCAATACGCCTTCGGATCTTAGTGTCACACCATCCGTAACTTACCAGAAGTAATTTAAGACTTTAGTCTAATCTGTATTCACTCCATCAGTATATATTTTTGCCTCGAAATAATATCATTTCAACTTAAAATATATCTTTTAATTTTTTGTAAAGTTATGTCATCTCTCTTTCTTTCTTTTTTTCTTTTTTTTCCAACTATAGGTAAACAAATCGTTTCAGTCTTAATCGGACATCGAAATTTATAGCACTGTAAATAATAGATGACTTATACGCTTGCATTATTTCATCGTATTAACTCCCCATTGTAAACAAAACATATTTCTTTTGTCATGGTCGACATGCATTGCTGACTCGTATCCGATAATAATAATAATAACAGCTCGGAATTGATTAGTCGATCAGGGAATAGAATACATGATATTCAAATTTGCTCAAATCTCTCGAGAGTCGTTGTCATCAGTGCGCTCCAGACTATGTGAAGGTTTTTAGAAACGAACGAACCTGATTTAGATATTTTATTGTTTTGTTTTTCACTCAATAATTTACTTGAATAGAAAATTTAAAACCTCTGGGACTTTGGTTCGGTAAATACTAGTTTATTGTCTGATATGCTTTCAGCTGGGATTTGTTATCACGCCATGTAAATGTTCATTCTCTCCAGTGTGTTGGGCTGTCCATTATTATCAATGGATATTACCCGTCAAAAATTAATGAATATACTCAAATATTAATGTTTTCTTTGGTCTGTATTTATGAGATGATGTATTGTAACTATTTTTGCACTATTTACAATGTTCGGTTTGTTGTTCTCATCTTTAATACCATGTTCACGAGTTTTCAACCAATGTACGCTTCGACCTACTTCCGGATCTGTCTGCATTTCTGAGATGACATAATGTAACTATTTTACACTATTTACAATGTTCCGTTTGTTGCCATATTCACGAGTTTTCGGCTGTTGTACGCTCCGAACTTTGTCAGAATCTCTCTACATTTTTGAAATGAGGTACTGTAATCATTTACATTATTGGCTCTGTCGTCCTCATTTTTAATGCCATATTCAAGAATTTTCAGCCATTGTACGCTCTGACCTTCTTCAGGATCTGTCTATATTTACGAGAGATAACGTATTGTAACTATTTACACCATTTACATTCTTCGGACTGTTGTCTTAATCTTTATTGCTATATTCAATCTTAAACTATTCAAATTAAAGGTTAACCGTGATCTTTCTCACAGAGATCCATTAATGTGATTCTTAATCTGTAACACTCTAGCTTGAGTGGCTTGCAGATAATGTAAAGAGAAAACATCAATGTTTAAAAAAGGCCTATTTCATATGGCTATAAAATTCCCGTGAAAAATCTTCTCCGAGTTCATTAAATATTTTTTTATTTTCATAGTCATTATCATTTGACCTCAAGCAAAGCAGGACAGCCACTGGTGTGCAGGGGGTTACAGTGAGAGAAACAAACAAGATACAGGAGATGCGGAAGAATGGATAAGAGATGAATGGAAATTAGGGAGACGTTGCATTAAACATTTGGAGATTGTATCTATAAGAAAGACAAATCAGGGATCCTAGTTCGAATTCCAGTTAAATTCTTTGCATTCACTTACGCACAAATACCCTTGGGAAAGGTATTAATCCGTCTCTTCCCTCCAGATATGGGTTAAATAATAGGACAGCTTGGGTACTATAGCCTTGGTCGGCAACCAGTCTACCGCAGAAAGCAATGGCAACCTACTGCGGGATAATCTTCTGCCCAGTCAGTCATGTCTCTTTCGGGACATGATATCCCAAAGCGTGTATCACGTATGGCAGTTAACTGACTGATTGAATATAATAGTTGAAAAAATAATTAAAATTTCTGCTGGGCATAAAGTAGGGGATCGGTTTTATATTGTTATGAATTAATAAACTGATCCCCCACTAATTATACTTAATATAGTAATGCAATATAATCTACCTCTTTTATCTACAGCTATGAGTTAAATGGCAGGACAGATTGGGTTCTATAGCCTTGGATGCCAACTAGTCTACAGCAGAAACTAATGGCAACCTACTGCAGGATAATCTTCTGCCTAGTCAGTCATGTCTCGAAAGAGACATGATATCCCAAAGCGTGTATCACGTATGGCACTTAACTGACTGACTGATCTATAAGAGAAGCGAGTAAAACATCTCCAATAATTTAAATGCAACGTCCATTGCCATCTTCTGTCTTATTGAATCACATTCATCTTTTAGCCTTTCTTCAAAACACTCTGTTCCCAGTCTTTTCTGTAATCCCCTGCAAACAAGTGTCGACCCTGACTTGCTTGAGGTGAAAGAAATGAAAAAACTTGTTAATCAACGTCCCGAATTATTTTCGTCTAATTTCTGTTAATTACTGGGTAATGGATTTAGCATTATTTACTTTATTTAAATTCAAACTATTGTCTTCATCTTTGTTGTTGTTAACAAAACATTTCAGTCGTAGTGCCCTATGGCCTCCCTCATTTGCATATTGCTCTACGAAGAATTCTAACTTGAACACTTCATTTTAGACTGTTCTTGTTCCACTGCCCATATCTCGTTTTTAGTATTGCTCAGTTATTGCTCACCCTGTAGGTTACCCGGATTGATATATCCAAGGAGTTCCCAACTGAACCCTTTCTTTAATCTATGGGGCCAGACTGCTCTCGTTCCACTGTCCCTTTCTAGGGATATCTTGTTTAGTTCTTATTTTTAGTATTGCTCTTTAATTTCTCACCCTGTAAGTTACCCGGATCCACACATTCAGGAATTTCTTGTCCAGTGCGATAACGCGCATGAAAAAGATTCACATAATAAAATAACCTCATGATATAATTAATAAAGCCATTTTTACCTTATATATTACTCGTATAACTTTATAAAAGTTACCTATTCAAAATATAATTCCATATCAATGAAATTAATTTGTATCCATCCAAGTTCAACTGAGAAAATATAAATATCGATCAGTTGTTTTGTTCTTTTTCTTTTATGTATGCTGTCCTTTCAGGACGTAGGCGATCACGGTTTTACACATCTCCTTCTCCCTGGTGGCTCTAATCACGCTTTCTCCTGTTACACCACGCAACCCTCGTTTCGTCATCCACCCGATCAGGTCCTTCAAATATGTTATCCGCTGCTTTCCCCTGTCTCTTTTCCCCTCTATCTGGCCTGTTAATATCAGGTTCTACAAGCCCTCCTTCATCATTGCATGTCTCAGGATCTTCAGTTGTCTCTTCCTGATGCTCAGTATTAATTTCCTTTTCGTCTCCATCCTTTCCAAAACCTCGTCATTGCTCACATGCTCGATTCATGATATCCGCAGCATCCTTCTGTAGAACCACATTTCAGCTGCTTGAAGTTTTTCCTTTATCTTCGAAGATATTGTCCAACGTTCACTGCCATATTGAAGAACCGACATCACATAGCAATCCAGTAGTCTCCTCTTTGTTTCTAGTGGACTTCTGGAATGCTTCTTTCGCCATGCCAATTCGCCTTCGGATCTCAGTGTCTCACTTTCCGTCTTCTGTTAGAACACTTCCTAGGCATTTAAATTTCTTTACCTGCTTGATTTTAGAGTCCCTCACCTGTAATTGGCATTTTGGGTTGCCCTTTTTGCTGATGACCATGCATTCGGTTTTCTTGCAGTTTACTGTAACATAATGTACTATTATCGGAAGATGTTAGCAGCATTTGTGATTGTCGATGAAGTATAAGTTAATGGTCATTAGTACACCAAGCTGTTTGTAACTATTTCGATATTGTGAAAGAAGTGGAATGAGAATCTGCAAAAGATCACGTGATGAAACATAAATAAAACAATGGTTTCCATTTTAGTGAACGTATGTAGAAAAAATTTTGTTTCGTTATTTTATTTCTTTTGAATTTCAGTAACATTACCAATGATATCATCTTTGTTCATCAATAAGCAATCATCTTATACTACAGGTATAATATAAATTCGTGAAAATTGAGTAACCTTTTTTTTTATCTCGTCTTATCTAAAGGTCTCCTTAAACGCGGAAACTGTCGATATATATATATATATATAGTGTATCGAGACAGCAGATAATTTTCTAAATATATACTCTTAAATATAAGAGACAGTGAATGTCTATTATGTTTAATCATGAGCCGTTCTAAACATCGTATTTTGGCTTTAATTTCAGGTGAAAACAAAGACAAAAATTCTCCAACATTGGACAATTTTTTGTTAAGTTGGTTCTAAGCTTTCGGCTCACATTAGCCATCTTCAGAGAGTTTACAAGGACGTTAACATAAACACATCCACCATAAAGAACGATTTTATCTTATGCTGACATAAAACTTTGCGAAGCAAAGATAACAGTTACCAAAAATAGCAAATGCTGTTCGTAAGTCTGTAATGCGCTTCTATGACGTTACACCGCGTGAGAGCTCGAAATGTTAACAGAACCATATATTTAAATGCAATGTAATGTGTTATGACCAGATTTAAACGTGATTTTATTAAAAGTGAGTTGTTTGGACTTAATGTAGATGGCCTCCAATATCTGAAGGTTCTCTTTACTGTGTGTATGCGTGAGGATTATTGTATTGTTGACCGAAGATGGCTCATGTGATCCGAAAGCTTAGAACCAACTTTATAAAAAAATTGTCCAAGTGTTGGAGGGTTTTTGTTTTTATTTTCACCTGAAATTAAAGCCAAAATGCGATGTTTAGAACGGCTCATGATTAAACATAATAGACAGTCATTGTCTTTTATATTTAACAGTATATGTTTAGAAAATATATATATATATATAAGAAAAATTAAGGCAGGCACGTTATTTCATGGAAATAGGCCCATACTTCCGATTTACCATGAAATAACGCGCCTGCCTTAATTTTTCTTATATATATATATATATTTTTCTTATATTTGCTCTGTATGTGTTTATATACTTATATATTTAAAGCTCTCTTAGAGAGTTATCCTACCACTGTATTTACAGGATACTCCTTTGGAATTTTCTTATCTACACTGCATGCTGAGATATATATATATATATATATATATATATATATATATATATATATATACACACACACCCTGATTGAGCACTCTGGAAGAATGGTAGACTTTGAAAAACAGTAGCTACTCTAGCATCTACGCATCGTTCTTTCAGCAATGAATTAGAACACTCTCAGCTATTGGGCGTGTATAATGATAATATACACGCTAAAAAGTATGCTTCCTTCTACCGAGCACCTATAGCTCTGAGGTAGAATCGCCGACTGACGCCAATTCGGTCGGGTTATAATCCTGAGTTAAAAGCAATCGGATGTCTAACCGTACTCATATGCTGTGATACAGCGAAAGATCTGTCTGCGAATGACTACATATATATATATATTTACACACAGATAGAAATTTTGTCTCTAACTTGCCACCGTCTGACTATGTTCCATGCTGACTGTTTATCACTTGATAGAATGCCAGAAGAGACAACAAAAAGACAACATTAATTAAGAGGTACAAAGGACAGGAAATTGTGGAGAGCCATTTTTACGTATTTATTCATCAGATTTGCTTATATTTTTCTAGGCATTTTCATCTTGTAATCTCTGCAGACATGAATCTTTTCTGGGATGTTTGTTTTTACTAATTTCTAAATTCGTTAGTATTCGCTTAGAACAGAATATATAATTGTAAGCAAGACGAACAGTCTTCGAATAAACTGTCAGTAAGAGCGTATTGCACCAATCTTTCAGTCGGAAGTGGTTTCCGTTGAAAAATAACGGGGGGATGGATTGTCAGTTGTCATAATTTAAAGCAAGTATTATTGATAGAATAGAGTTATTATATGTATAATGTAAATGCATTACTAATGATTTTATTATAGGAATGCATTGAAAATCAAGAAGAAAGGGATTGTCAGTTGTCAGGAATGAATGCAAGCATTACTGATAGAATAGGGCTATTATATGTATAATGTAAATGCATTGCTTATGATTTTACTATAGGAATGCATTGAAAATCAGAAAGAAAGCGATTGTCAGTGATCAGAAATAATTGTATGAAACTGCATTGAAAATAATAGGGCAATATTTTAACTAAAAACGCGTTATATTGCCTTTAATTTGTTATTTTTTATTTTTAATCAAATAATCTTGTTTGCTAAGCACATTACGTTGTTTTCTCGCTCACTCTCCAAAACAAAGACACCAGTAGCTGTCTCTCTATCCTTCTCTCTTCTGAAACAGTGCAATTTCTCGAAATAAATAGGCACGCCACGTCCTCGTCGACTTTAAATCGGAAACCTGAGATTTTTGTCTCCTGTACAAAGTCGAACGATGGCGACGTGGGTGGGCAGAACGACAGCCACTATCCCATCCCCATGCATGTGTAAATAAAGATCTTTATCGGTGCCGTACAAACAGCCCTGGACAATTTCCACTTGGTTATGCCTTGGTTCTATCTACTATCAGAAACGTTTATATTCTTCTATGCTGGTCCCATGCATACATCATATCATATATCATGCTCCCACTGGATCGATCAACGTGAGAAACCCATTTTGTATCCCAGTTCAGGGAACCATTATATATAACACATTACTTAATTAATTCCCAGCCTAACTATTAGAACAACAACTTTTAGGCAAAATTCAACTTTATTCATCAACATAGTCTCCTTCTAGGGTAATACACCGATTCCAACGATTCTCTGACAAGTCGATGCCTTTTTTGTAAAACCATTTGTCTTTGGCCTCAAAATACGCCTAAGTTTCTGATATCACTTCTTCCCTGAAACCAAATCTCTTTCCCTGGAGCAGTCTCCTGAGGCCTGCAAACAGCCAGTAGTCGTTGGGGGCCAGATCTGGAGGGAGGATGCGGAAGCAATTCGAAGTGGAATTCATGTAGTTTTGCCATCGTTGCGATCTACTTGTGACACGATGCGTTGTCTTGGAAAAGATCACTTTTTTCTTCTTCATTTGTGGCTATTTTGGGGGAATTGCTTCCTTCAAACCTTACCTGCTAATGTTTGCGTCTTAGGTCGCTTTGGACGTCTTTCACCTGCTGCTGTCCACTCAACTGACTGCCGATTTGACTCTAGAGTGACGTGGTTGGATCCATGTTTCATCCACTGTCACATATTTATGCAAAAACACTTTCTTGTTGTGTTGAAACAGTTGCAAACAATGCTCTGAATCGTCAACGATCGACTGTGAGCAAACATGGCACCCACGTGGAACACAGCTTTCTCATTGACAAATGTTTAGTCAAAATGGTGAATACACTGCTTTCTGGTATGTTAAACTCCTCTGCTATCTCACGCAATTTCAATTTACGTTCGGCTAAAATGAGTTAGTGGATATTTTTGGTGTTTTCTGGGACAACTGCTGATTTTAGGCGAGCTGAGCGTTCAGCATCATTTGTGTCTGTACGACTGCATTTAAAGTCAGCATACCATCTCTTAACCATTGTTTTCGAGGAGCAGAGTCCGAATAACACTTATCAAGCCATTGCTTTACTTGAACAGTATTTTTCCCATCAGAAGGCAATGCTTTATCAATACACGAAATTCAGATTTTTTCATTGTTTTGAAAATATACAACAGTAGCTTTACTTAAATAATTGTAATTTGTAAACTAAGAATCC
The DNA here is from genome assembly GCA_037127315.1 of Ascarosepion bandense. Lineage (NCBI taxonomy): Eukaryota > Metazoa > Mollusca > Cephalopoda > Sepiida > Sepiidae > Ascarosepion > Ascarosepion bandense. The sequence continues at coordinate 1,970,641 of JBBBDQ010002203.1, forward strand.
GATTATGCCCAAATTTTGTCACGTGCCATTGAAAAGTTAGCACTGACTAAAAATCATAAGGATTTTTTTTATTAGTGGCACGATCTCTGTGTCAGGCCCGGGACTAAATTGGGTGATATATATATGTGTATGTATGTGTGTGTGTGTGATGGATAAATTGTCGTCTAATTGACACCAATATAAAAATAACACTGACATCTCATTTTAGCAGATATATTTAGCGAAATTACACGCAAATGAAAAAAGAAATACTAAAGAGTAAATTTATTCAATATCTGTTAATAAAGTCACCATTGACTTTAACCCCAGCCTCTAGACGGCTTCAGAATCTCTGCATCTCCATTGAACTGTCTTCTTGTTTTATGTTGGTCAATGCTGTCTATTCAAGGGACTTGCATTCAAACAAAATGTAAAAAACATGTCAAAATAATAAATAGAATTATATTAAACAAACAAACAAAATATTAGATATCTTGATTGAAGTAAACTTTTTGAGAATTGGATGAATAATTATTTATGTTATCGTTTACTGATCAAACACCAAATCAGAAAATGAATGAGCGTGAGACGTGAGCACAATCATCGTTTTCGTCTATAAGATTTTATGTATCTGTTAAATGTTTATTTGCTACGATTAATGTTCTTGTGGAATTATATCAAACGTTTACTACTGGTGTTGTAATTGGGTATCATACAATGGGGTCAGTAGAAACGAACAAAAAAGGAAAAACACCGTGTTCTAACACTAAGTTCAGTAGCAATTCTGTTGTGAATAGTCCAGCTGGCAACGTAGTAACAAAAACGGGGCCATAAATCAAGCCTTTATTCACAGAATGATTTTTCTAATTGGCCACGCCAGACAGGGAGGAAAGAACATTAGCATAGCTTATATCAGCTATTTTGGTTTGAGTTCGAGTTTTATTTAACGGCATATCAACCTCTGTTAGTTATTTAATGCCAAACAGGTGGGGTTTTATGGTATTTTTGTTAATGTTTGGTTATAATGAGAAGGTTGATTTAATCAGATTTTAATGATTTGTTTTGTTTTCATTCTTTTTTATTTTAGAAAACTGAAAATGTCTTCTAGTTTTGTATATGAAAAATGTTTTGCTGAAAATAATTTTTCCCTTCAAAAATGTGTTATGGTAATAATTTTTCTTTAAAAAATGTATATTTTTTAATAAAAGTTTACTTTTATGTATATATTTCTATAAAAGTGTATATTTATACTTTCATAGTGTTTTAACCCCAGTTAACTATTTGCTCCTAGCTGAGACCTTAACAGGTGCTACCACCCTGAGTCAGGGTGAACCTGAGAACAACAGCAATTAAGCGGTGGTTCCATGCTCCTCACAACCTCCCAATCAGATGTCTTGCTGCCGGATGCAGTTTACCGTCATACCCAGGACCGCTATTTTTGTACTAACAATTTTCTTTAATTCCTCTTCACCACATTTTCCGGTGTAGAATATACAAGATGCGCTGTTGATTGGTAATTCGCCGTTTTCTTCGCTACATTTGTCGAATTGTATTAATTTTACTTTTTGCATATTAGCCAGTGCTTGTGTATAAATGGCTTAGCGGACACAAATCTGTGCGTTGCATTCAGAATAATTACTGACTATACCCATTCCTTTGGCCACCAGTAAGTGTAGCTTTAGTAAAACTTATAAAAACATACTTGCGGTCGTCCATGACTCAAGATTAGATTCTTTGGCTATGTTCTCAATAGAAAATGGTTATGTAAAAAGATAGGTGTTGAAAATGCCATAAAACGGTTTGCAGATCTAAAGGCTGAACAGAAATGTTTTAGGTAGAATAATGAATGTTTTCTTTGGCTTGTATTAAGTCGCGTATTGTAATAAACTCGTTACTTATAAGGGTGCCAAAGTTCAGGTTACCCGGGATGCCAGCAACCTTAGGGCCGGCCATATATATATAAACTCTGATCAAAATGCTGCTATGGTAGCGTAGCTATAATACGCAGAGTGACGTCACAAATTGACTTTAGACTTTGGTGTGCGTACACGCAAAGTTTTAAGGTTCTCGCTTACTTAGTTTCCTTGTTTTTTTTAAATTTTTATTTTGGTTTTAATTGAAAGCTAAGTGATTACATTTAGTATTTCTAGTAAGCAAAATACTCTATTGTATTTCAAACAGAAATTATATTGATTGGAATATCAAAGTTTGAGATTTTTTAATTTTTCAATTTTTCGGGCATTTTTGAGCGATCAACACATTTGTAAACAAAAGTTAATTCTCAGTTTTAAAAATCTTGCAAAAAATAAAATATACATCTGTGATACATTATTTTTGGAAAATTAGCAAATTTAATGTTAAATTAATCTGATTTACGCAAGTATTACTTATTTATAGTATGACATTTAGAATAAAACTATTTCCTAATCACAGAGTTGAACTTTTTGGTCTGTCCGTCGTGTTTGAAATGTGTTGACTGCTGCCAGATTAGAGATAAATGTATGAGGATCACAAGTGACATAATTGTACAATTTTTTTCCGGTAAAGGAAAGAAACCCTAAAATAGATAACCTTTTAATGTACATGTAGTAATTACCATACAAAAAACTTAAATACACCAAAAAAGAAAATTGAAAATTATTTTACAAATACAATGGATGGATGAGTTGTATTAAACTTTTCAATTTTAGATTAGCAAAAATAGTTTTCACTTCATAACCTACCAGCCTATCGTCTACAATTCTTAGAAATATTTTTAAAAATACTTTTGAAACTTTATAAATTATTATAATTAAAAACAAAAATGAAAATAATTCTTTCAAAATTTCATTATTAATCGAAAGAATTTACGTGGAGAGCGGGTAACAGATGTTTAAAAAATTACTTTTAGCAATATCTTTAGAAAATAAAGATTTCAAAAATAATTTAATACATTTGTGAATGAAAATTTCATTAAAATTTGACAATTATTTGATTTTTACAAGAATTACCAAATTAATGTGTTTGTCACCGGAAAAAAATATTGAGTTATGTAATATTACGTTTACCATTGTAAGCTCTAGTATCGATTTGGCTCCCCGCTAATGAAGATAAAAACAATATTTTACCAAAATTTCGAACGTGTTAGAAAGGATTAAAAAGGTTTTTGAAATAATTAAAAATATTTTGATCTTCCCCTTTAATAATAACATAAATATATTGATAGAAAAAAAAATGTTCGTTTTTATTAAGTTTAGGACCTTTTTTCTTCGTACTATGCTGTTTTTTTTTTTGTTTTTTTTCAGTGATTTAGTGGAGGTAGTACATTAGAGACTCGACAATGACACAGATTCGAATCTCTTCTCACTTTTGTTTGGAAATATCCCAGAGACAAATAAATAAAGGAACTAAACCGGTTGCGTGATATACTCAACGATATATTTAAAAACAATAAAGAAACTTAAATTTAAAATTCTCAGGATTCACTTTCCATCGGACGTTGTTTTTGATATACCAAAAAAAAAAAAAAAAAAAGTATATTGTTTTCATATATATATATATATATATATATATATATATACACTGTTAAAGATAAGAGACAATGAATGTCTATTATGTTTAATCATGAGCCGTTCTAAACATCGTATTTTGGCTTCAATTTCAGGTAAAAGTAAAGACAAAAATTCTCCAATATGTGGATAATTTTTTAAGTCGCTTCTAAGCTTTCTGCACATATGAGACATCTTCAGAGAGTTTACAAGGATGTTAACATAAAAACATCCGCTATCAAAGATGATTTTATTTTGTGTTGACATAAAACTTTGCTAAGCAACTACAACAGTTACCAAACACAGCTCAAACCAACTTAATAAAAATTATCCAAATGTTGGAGAATTTTTGTCTTTATTTTCATCTGAAAGTGAAGCCAAAATACGATGTTTAGAACGGCTTATGATTAAACATAATAGAGTTTCATTGTCTCTTATATTTAACAGTATATGTTTAGAAAATTATCTGTTGCCTCGATACACTAAATTTATATATATATATATATATATATATATATATATATATATATATATATAGTGTGTGTGTGTGCTTGTTAGCAAAATTTCCGAAGACTAACGAAATAGAATTAACAACCAACGTATTTAATTTATTTGTTTGAACATTATTTTTAATCAATACCAGTATTTGATTAGGTATTCTGTTTTTAATCGAACAGTATATTTATATATTTATTTCTACCGGCTAGATTATTTACGATAAATTTTGTTACGAAAATGTGTGTCTTTCGGCAGGATTCGAACATGCAACCCCTAACAACGTAGGGGAAGCCACAAATTGACCTGGTACATAGGAAATCAGTGTGTAACATACTTGACGGGCCTGAGCAAGTGAATGGCTAAGCGGGGTTCAGGGAAGGTAACAGGAGAAAGTGTGCTAAGAGCCATCAGGGTAGGAAGATGTGGAAGGCCATGATCGCCTACGTTCTGAAAGGACAATGCACATAGCAAAAAAGTCTTTGATTGCATAAATATGCATCTTGCAAATTGAAGATATTAATTTTCGTGTCTCTACTACAGAGTAAATGTTGCATTAAGAATATTTTGAAAACGTCAGTAGTTTTATTCCAAATTCCAGTCTTACTATTTAACCGATAGTTTGAGGACAAAAAGGACTCATGCGTTTCCCAAGGATATTTGCGAAAATACCGAACCTGAGAGGTATTGAACTGGACTCTGCGATTTTTTATTAGAAGTTAAGCCGTCTGCGGGACATTGAACATATAGAAATACCATTTGAATTTAATCTCTGTTTTTATAGTATTACTAGCATCATAGCCCGGGGTTGCCCGTGCAACTCAGAACATTTTAGTAGTAGAAGATGCCAATGAGAGGAGTAGATGGAAATCATTTATTGAAAGTTGAAAAAGAGAACTGAGGCTGTTAGTAACCATTTTTAGCATTAAGAAGAAAACTTTTTTTTTTAAATTTTATTTTCTGAAGTATGAAATATTAAATATGAAAAAAAAAGACTTAAATAATTAAAATAACCATTGGCACTTTTTACATATTTTGTTTTTGTTTGAAAAAAAAACTTTCTTTTTTAATATTTCTTTTGTTTCGAAATTACGGGGAAAATATTCATTTTTTTTTTTTTTGTTGACCAAATGAATTTTTAAAATGTTGGAATAAAAATTAAATATAAAGGCTCATTTTTTTTAAATTTTTAATAAAGAATATTTTAGTTGCGTTTAAGATGTGAGATTTGATTTCTGTGACGTAATTTAGCAACCATCTTAGATCTTGTTTTACGGAGCAAATGTAAACAATCGGCTCCATTGGCCAAAAAGTGCGAAAGGAAAAATTGCTGAACTTCAACTCAATACGTATGTGTCAACCTGGCTTCTCTGTAGATATGTGTACCTAGAAAGTTTGAATGGCGTAGCTTAAAACATGGCGTGCATAGGGAACAGTCACACACAGACTCACAGATTGCCTTTTGTATATAGAGATTTTGCGCCTTGTATGGTTATTTACTAAGCTTCAATTACCTTCCCCACTTACCTTCATGAATTGTGGATATGTTGGGAGGTGGGGGGATAACGGTTAGAAGAACCGAACCAATTGAACAGGTAATCTGCATCTTGAAGACATTACGTGAGTAAAGTTGCCTCTTTAACTGCTCGAGATTTCAATGGATTAAACTCGACCGGCCCGGTATTAACAAATAAACAGATAGCAGCCAATATCTGTTATTGATTTGATTAAGGTCGGTGATGAGTTCAGCTCATAAATGATCTTCCACTTCATGGGAATCCGATGTACAAACAGGAGAGAAGAATTCAATAATCAATTCCTTAACGGTATTGATTATACGGTTCAGTAAGAATCAATATTTTATTTTATTTTATTGACTATGAAGTCAGATGTTGTTCAGATTTTAAATAAAACCGAGTTGGTAGTTGCATTTATTTTAATCATTTCACTCCACGTAAGGCAATAAAGCCACTGAGACACAAGAGTGTTGGAGATATGCTAAAGACATACTATTAAGGAGATTTTATGTAAACCTGGCCGGACTTGGGAGATTTTGGGAGAGGATGAAAAGGAATAGGGAACTTATACTTAACACTAGGAAAAGACAGCTGGTTTCTGGGACATGTAATGAGGAAGGAGGGTGTTGTTACCTAAAAGGTCACTGCGTGAGTAATAATCCAAATGGAAGTTGGAAATAAATAGTAGTATCATTGTTCATCAAATACAAGACTCGCCAGCTACGTGAAGTAAATAACCACGGCTATTAGAGAACTTCTTGGCAGTAAGTAAAACACCACCCTCTCAGTAAAGTTTAACATACTATATACCCATTACTATCCATAGGTATGTACATAACAGAGGGCTTGGAGAATCTGATACTCACAGGACGGATAGAGAGAAAGAGAGACGGGAAAGTAACACGTGACATACTTTTGGGAGAAATAAGAGAAAAGGTGTTAAGAGCTACAAGGAGTAGGATGATGTGGAGAGCCATGATTGAGTACGTTTTGAAGGAACACGGAGCATAAATAAGATATAAACGTAACTTCTATGGTAATAGCTTCTTCTTCTTCCATGTCTCGCTTGTGAAAAACTCTCCCTTGCTTTCCAGTCAAATTTTGTCTTCAAAATTTTAAATCCAATGTCAGTTTTTATATTCTGTCTTCTTAGTTTCTTTTTTTTTTTTTTTTTGTCAAGTTTGTTTGAATTTTATAGTTGTATTTTCATATCCTGTTAAGGCAACAGAAAATAACTTAATGAAATTAACAATAAGGTTACTTCAATTGAGAAACATTAAAAATAATGCAGTGGTAAGATAAGTAATATTGCAGAGTGCCAAAAATTAATCTGTTTCTTCTTCTCATATTTTTCACACTCAGTAACCTCCCCTTGCGTCTTAGTGACTTTATTGTCTTACTTGGATTAAATTATTAAATTTATGATGTTATCCCAAAATTGAGCTAATTTTGTAGTCTAATAACAATAATAAGTGATTTCAAATCTTAAAAAAAAGTAAACTTAGTCGATTGTTCAGAGTTATCTCAATGAGAATCAACGAGAAAGATGGCTCGGCCGTGCCATTGATAATGACAACGTGGCGTTGAAATGGCCACCACATTCACTTGATTTGACACTTTGTGATTTTTTTGTTCCATGGGGCTATGTAAAAGTCAGGTCTATATCTCCGCTCTTCCTACAAGTCTAGAAGTACTTAAGCAGAGAGTTATTTGTAGAATGTTACTCAAAACATGCAACAGCATGTTCAGCAGGCGATGAACTACCGATCTGACGTGAGTCGTGTTACAGGTGGCGGGCATATTGAACATTTGTGAAGTTTTGTGAAATTGGTTATAAAATCTATTTCCTTTTGAATATCTCGTTTAAATTTTGTTAAATAGATATTTTGATGCCCAAGATGGAGCCTATTTAATCTCGTTTGCCTGGTTCATGTAGTTACTCAGATATTCACATTTTAAAATATTTCATTTTTTTTAACACCCTGTATATTATTTGTCAATGTATTTACTTGTCTGTCAGGTTCCTGGTTATCTATTTTTCGTTTGAAAACACTCTTCGACTCTTTTCAATTTGTGTGAAATATAATCTCTGTTAAACGTTAGTAATATAGTGAAATAATTTCCCAGACTACCTGTTACTCTGCAACTACCTTCCTCACCTCCGTTATTGTTTTCTTCTTTCTTGAAAAAGGTCTGTTCAACCCGTAGCTTTTATCCTCTTATTAAGAGCTAAAAACCAGTTTTCCCATTCTTAATGGACGTTGTGGTTGACCTGAAGGCCTTTTTTTCTTAACTAGGGCTTCGTTTTCATCATCTCTTGCCACAAAGAACTCAAGCAGGAGCGAGTTCTTTTTAATGGCACGGGAAGTTGAAGGCATGCTGGGAAAAGAGTCGCTTTTATTACTGGTTGAGCGTAACATGGTTAGCGTGCTGTTAAGGCAAGTGCATTTCGGTGCAGAGGTTGGGTCATGGAATTAACAAAAGAACAGCAGCCCTTTTAGAAGGTGCTGGGGTCATATGTTACTTTCTAATCACGATCATTTGGAGTGCATCCAAAAACACTGACTGGCATTTCGCATAAGCTTCCTGCAAAAATGTATCCGCACCATATTCCAAAATAAAATTTCTGTTTGTAGTTAAATGTTTGTTGATTGTCTCATCTTGGTAGTTGTCTTGCCTCAAATATCAAGACAGCCTGACAACACCGGATTTTTAAAAAGTTTTATTTTAGGTTGAATCATGAATAATTTCCGTTTTTGTTTATCGAGTGTATTCTTTAAGAAATAGACCAGAATTTCATTTGATTCAATTCTTTATTCACCATTATTTGAAATGACTTGTTGCTACTTATAAGGCAGTTCTTCGAGATGAAAGAGAGAGCAAGAGAGGCGAGTAGAAAGAATAAGAGAAAGAGAAATGAACAGCCTGTGAATGATGGAGAGAGAGAGAAAGAGATGAACAGACTAAGACTAGAAAAAGAAAGAGAGACGAGTGGAAAGAATAAGTGAGAAAGAGCAATGAACAGACTGAGCGAGAAAGAGATGAACAGACTGAGAATGATAGAGAGAGAAAGAGAGACAAATAAAAAGAATAAGGGAGAAAGAGAAATTACCAACCTGAGAGTGAGATGAATAGACTAGGAATGAGGGAGAGACACATTTTCATCTATTAGGGTTAATAAGTAATTGAACCTTTTACTATCAACAAGCAGCAAATAATACACATACATAGACAGATAGATAAATAGATAGAAAGATAGATATAAAGAGACTGAGATGGACAGAAAATAGATAGAAAGATACATAGATATAAGCAGACTGAGATAGATAGAAAGATATAAAGAGACTGAGATGGATGGATAGATAGATAAATAAATAGACTGAGATGGATGGATAGATACATACATATGAAAAGACTTAGGGAGATAGATACATACATATGAAAAGACTTAGGGAGATAGATACATACATATGAAAAGACTTAGGGAGATAGATACATACATATGAAAAGACTTAGGGAGATAGATACATACATATGAAAAGACTTAGGGAGATAGATACATACATATGAAAAGACTTAGGGAGATAGATACATACATATGAAAAGACTTAGGGAGATAGATACATACATATGAAAAGACTTAGATATGAAAAGGCTTGTTCAAGTGAAACATTTTAGATTAGAGACACTTTATTCGACCTGTTCTTTACGTATTCTATTCATACGTACTATTGTTTTTGTTCCTACTCGATTTTTAACCTTTCCTAAAAATTACCTGTCTATAGTGCGACCCCCTATTTTATTTTATTTATTTATTTTTTGTTTTCATAAAAACTGACCATAAAACCTTGCTCTATGCTCGAGTATGTACGGTACAAATGATGAAGACCGGAGAGCAAAAAGGTCGAAACGTTACGATAATAACAAAAATGAGGACAATATTGATGGATTCCGTTTTTATGGTTTATCAGTCCTTTGCAGGGTATATAAAGTCAGAAAAGGTTTTTTGATTCTAGGTTTTTCATTTTCTTTTTGGTTTGTTTTTGAGATTATAATGGTTTAGTGATACAAGTCTTACTAATTAACCCATAGCCGAGGAGATAAAAAGTGGATTCATGAGGGCATTAGCGCGTGAGTATTACGTACCCAATTGGAATGGGAATTCGACTTTCCGATTAACAATTAATTATACCATTATTATATAATAATAACAAAAATAAAAATAATAATTATAATATATATATATATATATATATATATATATATATATATATGTGGTGTAGATATAGATGAATCCAAAGAAGTATCCTGTACATACAGTGGTAGGATAACTCTTTAAGAGAGCTCTGAATATATATGTATATAAATGCATGATGGTTCACCTGAAATAGGCCTATACTTGAAATAACGTGTCTGCCTCAATTTTTTCTTATATATATATATATATATATATATATATATATCAAACCCATTATCCATTGTGCTAACGGCACACCCAAGCTGAAAGCACACGGTATTCGCTAGCGGTCACCCACTTAGATGCTAACTAGGCCCTGTGGTGATTGTACCAGAATGTGTTTCAACACGGTGTCGCTGTAAGCCCATTACACCATGAAAAACATCCACCCTTATAAAACCTGGTGTTCCCAAGCGGCAACCCACCCATATACTGCCCAGGCTCGACTTTGCTTAACTACGGTGATCGTACTGCAAATAGTGTTCCAATGCAATGTGGTCGTAAGCCTGATAAGGACAACAATAACTCGTCATCCCCGAAATTCAGACAGAAAATACATTAAATGTCTTCAAAAATATCATCTCAATGCCTATGTTACTGCAAACGGTCGTAGTTTTATTGGAAACTGCCCACAAATGCCGCCATTAACGTGATTTCAATCTATAATGTTCGAAACACAAACCGTCATAATGGAAAAAGCAAATGTGGTAATTTTCTTTCACTTTTAATTTCTATATCGTATTAGTTTTTCTCTTGTAAATAACTAATAGTGCTTGAAAATGTCGGAACATATAAGTAGGAGCCAGTTTTATCTCTGTGCCGTGTCCTTTCAGGACTTATGCGACCATGGCTCTCCGCAATTTCCCTTCCTTTGTAACTCCTAATAAATTTTGATTTTTTATCTCTCACAAATATTGTTCCTTTGGGCACCTCGAGGTGGTTAGCAAGCTTGTCTCGTTAGAATCATTGCAACTGAGTAGTGAGTTCGATCCTCACTGGGTGTCCCATACTTTCGGTCTTGTGCCATATTTAAGCGACGCTTACTAAATTGCTCGGAGTGCTGTAATGGTCAACAAGTTTGTCTCGCTAGAACCATTACAATTGAGTAGTGAGTTCGATCCTCACTGGGTGCCCCATACTTTCGGCCTTGTGCCACATCTAAGCTATGCTTAAACATTGTTCCTCCATGCATTTACTCAAGTTCATTTTTACTCATCTATGAGCTGTATCCCTTCAGGATGTGGGCGATCATGACTCTCCACAATTTCTTAATAAATTTTATGTTTTTGTTATCTTCCCTAAACTTGTTCCATCATCTATTTATGGAAGCTCACTAAATTGGTTGCATGTTGTTTTCCTCTGTTCCTCCTGATTTCAATGTGTCCTGTGAGTATCAGGTTTTCCAATCCCTCTTTACTCAATATATACCCTACAAATCTCAGTTGCTTCTTCCTAATGTTAAGTATAAATTTCTTTTTTCCATTTACTGTAAGACCTATTGCTTGCTCACATGTTCAGTCCATAGTATCCTCAGCATGAGCACCTCAAGGTGGTATAATGGTTAACAAGCTTGTCTCCCTAAAACCATTACAATTGAGTAATGAGTTCGATCCTGAATGGGTGTCCCATACTTTCGGTCTTGTGCCACATCTAAGGTGTGCTTAGAAAATCACCATAGTATTCTCAGCATCCTTTTATAGAACCGCATTTCTGTTGCTTCAAGTTTCTTTTTCATCGTGATTTTCTAAGCGCCGCTTAGCTGTGGCATAAGGCCAAGACTATGAGACGCCCAGTGAGGATCGTACTCACTACTCAGTTGTAACTGGTTATATTGAGACAAGCTTACTAACCATTACACTACGCCGAGGTGCCCCTTCATCTGTGAGGCAGTCCAGAATTCACTGCCATAAAAATAGAGAGTTTGACGAGGTCATTTTCATGAATTTGATTTTAGTAGAAAACTCTGAGCGATGTAGAAGCCCACACACGTGGCCAGAAGCGTATCCCGCGCCGCTCAAAGTTGGTTGATACAGGAGAGATCTAGCAAACTTGGTTGCATCGGGTTATCAGATGTTAGGTCTGTCGACGTCCGCCTTGGTTATGACAGCGCGACTGGTGCTGCCCTTGAGATCGTATAGATCTTTGTTTATTCCACTGTTTGGGTCAAAGAGAAGTCAGACAGGGGATATCAAACAAATCTAGATGCATCGAGCTATCGGATCCTTGGTCTGTCAAGGTCCATCCACCTTGGTTTTGACAGCGCGACTGGTGCTGCCCTCTTCCGCCAGTTTGGCCGTTGAGATCGTGTAGATCTTTGGTTTTTCCACCGTTTGGGTCAAAGGGGAGTCAAACAGGCGATATCAAGCAAATCTAGCTGCATCGAGCTCTCGGATCTTTGGTCTGTCAAGGTCCACCTTAGTTACGCTTTCCGGAGTGATTAAAGGTTTTTAAAGCTTTAAAAAATATTAAAACTAAATGACTACTGTTTATATGTCGCACTTAGAGAAAAACAGTATGAGCGTTGTTTATTGTCTTGGGAAACGCTTAGAATTGCTCGTATCACATGAGTACATAGCATCAAAGATATACCCAGCCAAATCCAGGTGGAATCATTGAAATATTGTAAGAATTTGAATGTGTTCTTTCTCAATTGTTCTTTACTTCAGTTTTATTTGTTTGCAAACTTTCTTTTTTTTTTTCAAATTTTTTTTTAAGTTGATTTCGCTTTAAGCCATCTTGGATTTCTTTACTCTCAAGGCAAATATGCCATTCTCCGTCTAGTGCAACAGAATACAATATTTATTCTTTTATTTCCCTCTTTGACTCCCTCTCCCTTCTCTCTCCCTCTCCCACACTCTCCTTATTCTTTTTTTCACTTTCTTTTCTCTCCTTTCTCCCCACTCCTCCTTTCCTTTTTTCTTATACATTCTCTTTTTTTCTGATTCCTTTTCTTCTCTCTGTCTCTCACTCTTTTTTCTCTTTTCTTTCTCCCTGACTTATCTCTCTCCCACATCCACACTCACCTTATCCGTACTCTCACTATCTTTTCTTTCCCACTCCTCTTTCATTTTTTCTCCCACATTATCTTGCTTTCTCTGTCTCCTTATCCTTTCCCTATCGCTCATTTCCTATCTTTTCTCTCTCTCTATCTTCTCTTTCTCTATCTTCTCTCTTTTTACGCTCCCTCTATCACACTCTCCCTCTCCTTTCTCTTCCCCATACTCTCCATTTCCTTCCTCTCTCCCCACACTCTTCTTATGCTTTCTTTTCCTTATCTCTGTCTCAGTATGCTATCTCTCTCTTATCTTTTTTCTCCCTCTCTGTCTCATTCTCTTTCTTTTTTCCTTTTCTTCCTTTTTCATACATTTCTTTCTTACTCCCTCCCTCTCTCTACATTTTCTAACACATCATTCAATAAATCCCGGGCCTAATTAATAAAACAACAACTTTTAGGCAAAATTCGACTTTATTTATCAACATAGTCTCCTTCTAGTGTGATACATTGATTCCAACACTTCTCTAACAATTCAATGCCTTTTTGGTAGAACGATTTCTCTTTGGCCTCAAAATACGCTTCAGTTTCTGATACCACTTCTTCATTGGAGCCAAATCTTTTTCCCTGGAGCATTCTTTTGAGGTTTGCAAACAACCAGTAATCACTGGGGGTCAGGTCTGGAGAATAGGGAAGCAATTCGAAGTCCAATTTATATAATTTTGTCATTGTTGCGATCGACTTGTGACATGATGCATTGTCTTGGTGAAAGATCACTTTTTTTTTCATTTGTGGCCTTTTTTGTCGATTTCTTTCTTCAAAAGCACCAATAATGATACATAATATTTACTATTGATGGTTCTTCCTTTCTCAGGGTAATCGATGAATGAACATCCCAAAATACGGAGGCCAAAGCATTGCCTGCTGATGTTTGCGTCTTTGGTCGCTTTGGACGGCTTTCCCATGCTGCTCTCCTTTTCTCTATTTCTCTGTCCCTTTTCCCTCCTCTTTTTCATTTCTCTATTCCTTCTCTCTCTCTCCGCTTCTCCATTTTTCTGTCCCTTCTCTTTCCTCTTCTTCCGTCTCTATCCCCTCTCTCTTCTCTTTGTTTCTGCATCTTTTCTCTCTCCCCATCTCTCTCTCTCCTCACTCTAGATTATCATTTCCTTTCTTTCTCTCTTTCTTAAATCTTCCTCTCTCTATTTGCTCTATTTTCCTTCTTTCTCTTTTCTCCGAATAATCTATTTTTCAATTAGTACCCATGTGTGCTTCCTTACACCGTTTCTTACCACGCCCTTACGCTAACCGTCATCCCCTCTCTACGAAAATCCTAGTTTACTGTTGTTCTCTCTTAGCCATTTTGTTGTAAGCCGATGCTGTTCTTTCCTCGCAATAAATACAATCTCCATCATCAAATGTTTTTCTTGTCCGATTTATAATACTTAGAAATACACCCATGATTAATAATAATAACAACAATTTTGTTAATGATAATAATAATAATAACTTCCCTATAAAAATAGACAACAATCAATAAAATAAACAAAGAAAAAAATCCCGATAAAGAAAACTAAAACAAATAAACAAAAGTGTAATTTAGGGTAAAATCAATTATTGAAATGTTCTTGATTGTGTAGCAGAAGCTGTAGCGGTTGAGAGCGGGGAGCCTACAGGTGGTGAACGAAGACGGTGGGGTGACCAGTTAGGGGGAAGAAAGAGAGAGCCGAAGAAGATGAAAGATTGTGAAAAACAAGTGATTTATGTATACACTTCAGACAATACTTAGATTCTGATTAAAACTCGTAATGGCAGTCATACACTGTTTGTGAGATTAGGTTGTCTATTAAGGTAACTTTCCAGAAAAAAAATATATTGTTAACAAAACGAAACAAGATGGAATTTTTATTTTTATTTTAGCGCGTTTGAGTTAAGTTTGAGTTTTAAATAAGACTTATTTATTTATTTATTGATTTATTTTGCTCTATTTATAATCGATTATAGTCCAGCAGAGTTTTCTGTCCCTGCATTAATTGACCGAGCAGCCAGTACTACTTTCCCTTGAAATTTATAATCAAGGGATCAATGTGTAGGATCTGTTTCCTCAATTTCTAATGATAATCGAAATATTAACCGCATTTATTGACTAAGCAGCCAGTGCCACTCAAATTATGCTTTTCTTCAGTTCCCGGACATCAGACCGGGATCAATGTGTAGTATCTGTTCTCAAGTACTCATTTCCTGCTTGCCATTCTAAAAGCAATGACCAGTTAAGACTAGCTTTTGACGAGCTCTGACCAGCTTTGTACCCAGTTACCGCATAAGCGGGGGCTGGGTAATCTTCGACGAATGACCTGAGCGTACGCGCTCAGGTTCCCCACGTTAAAAACTAACCTTGTGTCACAACTCACTCCAGTGGAGGGGTAGGGTAAATAAAAAATGTGTAGTATCTGTTCCCCTTATCTCTTATGTTAATATTAATCGTTTCCTTACAAGGAAATCTTTAGCATTCATTGCAGCCAATCCGACTCGAGTTAAGCTTTTCTTGACTATCTGATAATCAAACTGGGATCAAAGTGTAATATCTGTAGTCTTCATCTCTAATGATAATGTTAATATTAGCCATTTCCTTATAAAGAAACTTTTAGTGTTCATTGACCGAGCATCCAGTACTACTTTTGGTTGAATTTTAAAGATCTTTTTCTTGAAACAATATTTTTAGGAAAGTAGCCTTTTCAGTGAGTGTTGTGTTGCAGTAGATATCGGCAAGAACGAGAAGTTGGATAGCCGTGTTCGAATTCCAGTTGAATTTGTTGCATTCATTTATGTGCAAATACTCTTGGGAAATATTTTAATCCGTTGCTTCTCCCTTCAGCTATGGATTAAATAGTAGAACAGATTTGGTTGTATAAACTTGGCTGGCAACCAGTCTACTGCAGAGAGTAATGGCAACCTACTGTGGGATAATCTTCTGTTCAATTAGTCATGTTTCTTTTGAGATATGATCACCCAAGCATATATCATATATGGTACTTAACTGACAGTTGCTATTTCTTTGTGTTAGGATGATTGCCAACCTAGCCTATAGAATCCAATCTGTCCTGCTATTTAATCCATAGCTGGAGGGAGAAGAAACAAATTAATACTTTTCGAAAAAGTTTTTGCATGTAAGTGAATGGAATGAAATCAAGTGGAATATTTGAAAACAATATGATGGAAACATGAAGGAAAGGAAAAAAGACTAAATCAGCAAAAAATATATTTTTTTAGATTAAAAAAAATCAATTTAATATAAAATTACAGCATCTCCTTTCAGTGTACATGTATAGTCAGATCACTGTCATTTCTTTAATTAATATATTAGCAGTATAGCCCGGTGTTGCTCGGGTGTAATGAAAGCTTTAAAACTAATCCATGGTCCTGGAGCTCAGACTCTTCGGACGTTGGCACGAAAGACTGAAAAGCAATAGTTGTTTCCAGTTAAAGTGAAACCGTAGACTGAAAGAAAAATGAATGGATGTAAGTCAAATTTTGATTTCCTGGTATCGATATCAAATAAGTTTTTTTCGTCGTAAACTGAATTTTGAAGGCTAAATAAGTCCTTTGAGTAAATGGTATCATGGCTGAGACTAAGAACTACAATTATACATACTTGAAGCCACACCCGAAGCAAAAACTAAAATAAAAGGGCTGAAAAAAATATATACATACAGGCAGATAAGCAGGCACACACACAAACATCTTGCCTTTTATATATATATATATATGATTGATTTTCTGCACTATTGTAAGAACTGCAACCTTGAAACTTCTGAATATCATTTCTTATGTCTTTGTCTGTGAGTGTATCAAATTTGATTAAAATCGAACCACTCCTTCTATAACCCGATTTTTTCGATTATTGATTTTCAATATTTATTGGGAGTACCTCGACACAAAACCTAGCTAAGAACACTCGCAGATGCTTATAGTACAACTGTGTAAATTTTCAAGAAAATCAGTTCAGCCGTTTCAGAGTCTATAGTTAATGGACACACACACACACACACACACACAAAGTTCCATTTATAAATAAGTTTACATTAGATATCTGAAAATAATTTGGAAGGTTATGCCTGGGATCTTGAATGTTTACAGGAAGATAAATGTTGGTAATGTCCTAAACCTCATCACTCCTAGCAGAGCATAGGCCATTGACAACCCCTCACCATTGACAAGAGGGTCATAGTTGCTTCTGTTACTTGTCTGTTTTACAGATAGGGGTGTTAACTCTATTCAAACCCCTTTATCATCCAGGTGTGTTAACTGCCATATGTGATACAGGCTTGGATGATCATGACTTTTTTTGATTTATGACTGACTAAGCAGATTTTACACAGTGGGTTGCTATTTCTTTGTGTTAGGCTGGTTGCCAACCTAGACTATAGAACCCAATCTCTCCTGCTATTTAATCCATAGTTGGAAGGAGTAAAGATTAATTAATACATTTCCCGAGGGTATTTTGCACATCAGTGAATGCAGTGTACCTAACTGGAATTAGAACTCAGGTCTCCAATTTCTTATTCCAAGTCAATATCCACTGCAATGCAACAAATATCTTCTTTTAACAAACCTTGCCTTATAAGGTATATTCTGATGATAGTAGCTCTAAAAATAAGTCTACTTCTGTAACCATTAGGCTCTGTTTCACTTTGGTTTCCTTTAATCTCTGCCATATTTTTTTCTAGTTAAATTCACTTAATGGCTTTCTATATATATGATTTATAACTTCAATATTTGATCTTTACTTTTGAAGAATGAATTGAAACAAGGTGCGGTGTTAATATAGCTAGGTAAGGATTTGAATAGCCATCCCTCATTTGTGGGTAAGGTTTTTCTTTTACTCTTCATTTATTTATTTATTTATTTATTTTTTTTGTGGGGGTACTGAATTTCCAAATTAAGATTTAAAGGAAAGTAAAAAGAAAAATGGAATTTTGGCTAGGAATTTTTTTTTATTCAACAGGCTCCATTTTGGTGTTTAATTCACCCAGTATACATTGACATGATTTAAATTCTTTGGACTGTTGTCCTCATCTTTGTTGTTAGTGTAAATAATTATCATACTTCATCTAAGAAATATAGACAGATCTTAAAGAAGCATACAGTGGCTGAAACATTATGAATATGACATCAAAGATGAGGACAACAGTTTGAACAATGTAAATACTGTAAATATCTCATCTCAGAAATATAAACAAATCCTAAAGAAGGCTGAAGTGTAAAATGACTAAAACATTGTGAATATGGCAACAAAGATGAGGACAACAGTCCAAACAATATAAAGAGTGTAAAGAATTACAATACCTCATCACAGAAATATGGTCAAATCCTGAAGATGGCCGAAGTGTACAAGGGCTGAAACATCGAGAAATATGGCCACAAAAATGAAAACAACAATCTGAACAATGTAAATAATGTAAATGATTGCAATACTTCCTCTCAGAAATATAGACAAATATAGAAGGATCTATTTTTAGTGTTTAATTCTCCCTACATCTATTTACTCATTTACACTGTTTACATTGTTTGAACTGTTGCCCTCATCTTTGTCGCCATATTCACAATGTTTCAGCCATTGTACACTCCAGCATTCTTAAGGATCTGTCTACATTTCTGAGATGAGGTTTTGTAATTATTTTCACTATTTACATTCTTCTTACTGTTGTCCTCATCTTTGTTGCCATATTCACAACATTTTGACCATTGTATGCTATGGCATTCTTAAGGATCTATCTATATTTCTGAGATGAGGTTTTGTAATTATTTATATTATTTATATTGTTTGGACTTTGTCCTCATCTTTGTTGCCATATTCACAATGTTTTGACCATTGTACGCTATGGCATTCTTAAGGATCTATCTATATTTTTAAGATGAGATTTTGTAATTATTTCTATTATTTACATTGTTTAGACTTTGTCCTCATCTTTGTTGGTATATTCACGATGTTTCGACCCTGACCTTTGAGTGATTGGAATTTTGAATAATTACAATACCTCAAGCGATAAATACAAACAGCTGTTTATTCATATTCATTTAATGTTTTATGGCAGCAAACACCCACATTCTGAAATGGCGTGTGAAAGAATGAGAAATCTTTTCAAGAGAATGCTTTTTATCTGTCTCACCATTTTAAATGATTTGGTTGGTTGGTTGGTTTTGTTTTTATGGCATATCAACCTCAGTGGGTCATTTAATGCCAACTAAATTCTTTATTTATTTATTGCTGGTAATACCTTTTTCTTTCAACAATTTATTGTTGTTTTTATATAAGTTTTGTGTCTAGTAATACTTTTTTATTTTCAAGTATCAAGATTCATTAAGATTTGTTTTTAAGGGCAGGGTCCCCAAGTCCTACCCTCGTTATTTAACCCAGAACTAGAGGGAAGGGACGGATTAATACCTTTCCCAAGGTTACCAGTGCTTAAGTGAATGCAGGGTATTCAACTGGAATTCAACTCACCGATTTCTCTTTCTGAGCCGACATCCACTGCACCACAACGCACATCCATCACTAAACACTTACAACACCTGGTATTCACAAGTGGTCACCCATCTAAGTACTGACCAGGCTCAACATTGCTTAACTTCGGTGATCAAGCGAGCATTTTAAATGAAGACCAGAAAAATCTTCAACTATATCATTTTGTTTTTTTTGTTTGGAACTACTTACCTTAACTGGTCTGCTCGTATGAAATAGTGTAGAAAAAATTTGTCAGATTAACTGGTCCACATTGAAATTAATTGGCCCAATAATTAAGTTAATGAAATTAACTGGTGAACTAATTCAATTTAGCTGGTCCAATTATTACATTAATCAAATTAACTGGGCCAATAATTAGGCTAACTAAAATAACTGGTCATATAATTAAGCAAATTAAATTAACTGGTCTACTAATCATGCTAATTAAATAAACTGGTCCAATAATTAACCCTGGAACACTAACCATCAATTAAAGTTACACCAATACTAACCATGGGTATATCATACTCAATCTGAAAATATCAAAAAAATGTTAAATATCAATCTTTATTTGAAATATTTTACATGCAGGCACTTCAAACTTTGTACTTTGAGTTAGCATTAATAGGAACTGAAAAACAAATTATTTAGGTAAGAAAATCAGATACTGAAAATTTAAATAAATTGTAATTAAAATGACGTCATTTGTGCTGGGTACTACATACCCATGGTTAGTGTTCTCGGGTTAAGCTAATTACATTGACTGGTCCAATATTTATGTCAATTAAATTATCTTGTTTGCTCATAAAACATAGAGCAAAATCTTTTTAGAGTTTTTGTAAATTAGCATGCATTCACGATATACATAAGAATCAAATAAAATAGTTTATTAATTTAAAAAAAGAAATCCTTTTTATACAATCTATATATATAAAATGCAAGATGTTTGTATGTATGTGTCTGTCTGTATGTATGTCCTTTATACAAATCCACAATTTTTATTTGATTCTCACCAAACTTCACACAAATATTCTTTAGGCTTCCGGTCAGGTCATGGGCTACTTATTTTTTCCAATTTCTCTCCAATATTAAAGAGCAAAATGCCAATATACGATCAGGTGTGATCAAGATCAGAATTTCAGCCTTTTTATCATCGTTCTTGCTGCAGAATTTGCTCTAACTTGGTAAAATGATAGTTTTTAGTCTCAAACATTAGTAGATCTTCTCAGACAACACATTTTCCCAGATATCGGAAATTGATACCCCTGATATTCTATTGAATCTGATCAAAAACTGATATTCAACCATCAATATAGATGATTTTCTCCAATTTTACTCCTGATGTGTACGATAAGTTTTCATGGACTTACTTAGGTTAGTTTATCTTTGGATGACTTATTTGACTTCGATATTGGAAATCGATACCCCGATATCCTATTGGGTCTGGTCAAAATCATGTTTTCAGCCCTTTAATTTTGGTTTTTGCTTTGGGTTTTACTCTAAGTTGGTATAATTGTATTTCTTAGTCTCAGCCATGATACCATTTACTGAGAGGATTTATTTAGCCTTCAAATTCACTTTGCGATAGAAAACTTATTTGACATCGATACCGGAAGTCAAAATTTGAATTATATCCTTCATTTTTCTTTCAATCTACGGTTTTGCTTTGACTGGAAAAAACTATTGTTTTTTAGTCTTTCATGCCAATGTCCTTGGAGTCTGAGTTCCAGTACCATGGATTAGTTTTAAAGCTTTCATTACACCTGAGCAACGCCGGGCTATACTGCTAGTACAGTATAAAAATTGATCCCTAACTTTTACAGAGTTATCTGTACTTTTTTATTTACAAGTGTCAAATTTGTTACTGCATCTACAGTTTTACTACTTAGATTGTTCAGACTGTTTTCCACATCTTCGTCAAATTTATGAACAATGTAAATAGTGTAAATAGTTATAATACCTCATCTCAGAAATAGACAGATGTTGTTTTACATTAAAAATACCGATTTATAATATGTGATTTTTTAAAATCGTTTCACTCTAAGGCAGGCAATAAAGCCACTAAAACAAAATTGGTTACCAAGTTTTAAAGAATATGAGAAAAAATTAACTATTTAGGAGAGGGAACAACAAATGAACAAGAATGAGGAAGACAGATGTCCTTTTTACTAATACATGATATGGAAGTTTTCTAAACATTAAGACTATAACAATCAAGATGAGGATAACAGTTTGAATAAATCTGTGTATAATAATAATTTCTCATCTGGAAAATTTAAATAGAAAATAAGATTCTAAACATTGAGACTATTACAACCAAGATAAGGATAACAGTTTGAATAAATCGGTGTATAATAATGATAATTCCTCATCTGGGAAATTCAAATAGAAAATAAGATTCTAAACATTGAGACTATAACAATAAGGATGAGGATAGCAGTTTGAATAAATCAATGTATAATAATGGTAATTTCTCATCTGGAAAATTTAAATTGAAAATAATATTTTAAGCATTGAGACTAAAACAACCAAGATGAGGTTAAAAGTTTGACTCAATCAGTGTATAATAATGTTCAAAATATATCCTCATATTAAACTTCATGTCAAATTTACTTAAGTTGGGTAACAAAAGGCTGGAAAGCATTTTGAAATATTGTAAAATTTTCCGTTTCTTTTTTGCCATTGTATAAAATTTTTCCAAAGAATAAAAAAAAATTGTTATGAGTTTTTAACAAAATCCATATCTGGGATATGAGATAATGTTTCCAAAGAAGAGAATAATCCTTGAAAACCAAATGGGCTTGCACGTTGTTTGGGTGGGGGTTTCTGGTTATCATCATGAGAAAAGCGTTTCCTGTTGCTGCGTTTTTGCAGATAACATGGATACATACCACCCAGTCGGGCACTGATGTTGAAACACTAACAAATTATTGGGTACATGTTGCTTGGTAATATTAATTAAATGCCTAATCATTGTACCTTTGAAGGTGAAAATTTTAATTAATGACATTGCATCCTGGGAAGTGATGTGCTCGGGAGAGAAATGATAACTCAAGATTCTTGAGATTGCAAAGAAAGGAGAGATCTGAAGAGGTTTTTTTTTTTTTCTTAAATGGATCAAAAACCTTAATTTAAATCTTGGAGAAGAGGAATGCCTGATAAAGGGTAAAAAGAAAAAAAAAGTTGTGTGTACTGAGAGATTTGAGGTGGGGAAAGAATACAATGGTGTAATAATATTAATAATTTAAACAAAAATTTAAAAAGGAAAAAAATTTCCTGCCCAGTTTCATGAATGAATTCAAGAAAAATAAAGAAGTTAACATAAGAACATTGTGGTATGAGATAAATGAAATTTTTGTTAGCTTATTTTCTTCTTCCCCACCCAGCTTGTCTATTTTAGCGTTTCTTTTTCTGTCTTGGTTTAATTTTATCATCTTTGTAAGTTTTTTTTTTCTTAAATTTAGAGTAGGGGTTAGGTTTCAAGCAATAAATAGCTATGTGATAGAATCATAAAATCTGAAAAATTGCTCTCTGGCGGAGGTAAACACCACCACTCCCCCATACCTAAAAAAACTGAAAATCTGTTCAACATGTGGCATCACGTTTTTTCATTCCTTCTCAATTTCCTTTAAGTTTCTAACGATTTCCCTCAAAGACCGAATAATATCAGAAAAGCATCATGGGCTCGGACAATAAACACTTTATTAAATAAAAGAACTGTTGTGACAATGATCTTCAAGATATTTTACTGGGGAGGGGAGTTGTTCTTTTCTGAAAAGAGGAGGAAGTTGTTCTTTTCAGAATATCTATTTATTTGCCTGTTTTTGTTTCTTTTTCTCTGTAGAAAATTTGCACAATCATCGCAAGAATAAAAAGATAATGGTAAAATAAAAACTAGCACACACACACATTTTCTTTGAGATTTTTGAAAAATGCAGATGACATGCATAATATACACTGCCTAAAGAAAAATACAAATAGGAATTCTATTTCAAACACAAGAATCTATTAAATACAGGATAACTCTATATATATATATATATATATATATATATATATATATATTATCCTTTATTATTTAATAGCATTTAGTATATATATATATATATATATATATATATATATATGTTATCCTTTATTATTTAATAGCATTTAGTATATATATATATATATATATATATATATATATATATGTTATCCTTTATTATCTAATAGCATTTAGTATATATATATATATATATATATATATATGTGTGTGTGTGTGTGTTATCCTTTATTATCTAATGGCATTTAGTATATATATATATATATATATATATATATATATATATATATACACACGACAGATCATAATTATTAAGCCACCCCAGTGTTTTAAAAAGTGATGTATTTCATACTATTTTTTAGTATTTATTGCCCAGTGAATAATTGTAAATGAAAATAGAATGGTTATTTTGTTAATATTGCATAATAACATGTGCATCAAATGAATTTATAAATATTTAATAATTACCTATATTGCAGTTTCATTAACGAAAGAATTAAAAAACTTAGGGTGATTCAGACAAATTCATCTTTGCTTCCCTGACTTGTAAAATTTTGCAAAGTAACAGTAACAAAAGAACCATTCTATTTTCATTTAGAATTGTCCACTTAAAAATAGTATGAAATACATCATTTCTTTTATAAAACTGGGGTGGCCTCATAATTATGGCCAGTAGTGTATATAGTAATGT
The DNA here is from genome assembly GCA_037127315.1 of Ascarosepion bandense. Taxonomy (NCBI): domain Eukaryota; kingdom Metazoa; phylum Mollusca; class Cephalopoda; order Sepiida; family Sepiidae; genus Ascarosepion; species Ascarosepion bandense. Next base: position 1,994,626 of record JBBBDQ010002203.1, read on the forward strand.
TCATTAATAAACATATATTTGGGTGCACATATGTATAGTATTAATATTCAGGTCTTAATAAAACAGTGCTCAGTGTATGATCAGAGCTGCATTATATATATTTTCCATTTTTAAACGAGTTATTTTGCTACCCAGGTTTCTACCATGAGTGGTGTCTTCAGGCGATTTTTAATAACTGATTTTACCTTTTACTGTTTTTCTTTTTAAGAACGCTTTTGTAACAGTGTTTTATTTGAACGTTCATGTGGCATGGAATTTATGAGCGCACAATTTTTAAGTTCAAATGAATTATGATGTTTTTATCCATGGTTGTATGAACCTAAGAGTTATTTCTTCATGTGGATGCATTTTGTCATAATTTCTGTTCTTTCATTTAAGTTTGTCTTTATTTGGGTATATCATAATTTCTAATTTTTCTTTTTGGCACAGTCTACATATTTGCCCACCGTTGTAAGGCTTGGATGTTTTTACAATGCTCCATGTTATGTGTGGATCCTTTTCATATTTTGATTTCAATTTCCATACGTGGTTAACCAATTTTGTATTGTTTTTGAATTTTTCTATTTTAAATGTAGCTCTGTGATTGAACCACCTGGTCTTAAAGGTGTCTTTTGGTTGAGCCCAAATATATTTTGTTTTGGCCATCTGGGTTATGTACTTCTGCATTATAAATTAATAATACAATTTAATACAAATGTGTCCTGGTGTAACCCTATTAGGACTAAAAACTAAGTATTAAACAATCAGATATAAATTATCCTATGTCAATGGCATGACTACAAGTTTCATGCATGATGCAATCATCATGTGCATATTTCAGACTGACACTTTATTAGAGTTAAATTTAAACTCACTTGATGCTCATTGGAATTAAATCTTATAAAGTTAATTTACTGCTTTTTGTAATAACAATATTAAAAATTTAAATATTCGAAGTTTACACATAGAGAGATCAACTAATTGCACTACAATGGTTTTGGCCTTTTTGGTTTCGTCAGGTGATTTGTATTCAAACTTAAAACCTCACCAAAGTAATTGACTGCATATGGAAATTAGGAATAAAAATGGTGCCAACCCCCCCACATAACATGGATTATATTTTTAAAAAGCCGAACCTTTTAATGGTGGTGGTATCTGCAGATTGTGCCAAGGAAAATATTGACTTTGTAATATTTCCAAAATGACAAAAGCTACTAAATGAAAGGTCTGAAATAATGTCTGGATGTAGACTTATTAGAAAATATTTTTCAGGCTCATACAAACCTGAATGAAAGGATATTCAGTAACAAACCACTCCCTTATTTTGCTTTTTTTGTCATGACTTTATAGAAGCACTAGCAGTATAGCCCGGCGTTGCTCGGGTGTAATGAAAGTTTTAAAACTAATCCATGGTCTTCGAGCTCAGACTCAACCTAAAGAATATCTGAAATAATAAAATAATTGCGACAATTTACCAATCGCACATAAAATATATATATATATATATATATATATATATATATATATATATATATATATACTAGCAGTATAGCCTGGCGTTGCTCGGGTGTAATGAAAGCTTTAAAATTAATCCATGGTCCTGGTGCTCAGATTCTTTGGACGTTGGCACGAAAGACTAAAAAGCAATAGTTGTTTCCAGTTAAAGCGAAACCGTAGACTGAAAGAAAAATGAATTGATGTAAGTCAAATTTTGATTTCCTGGTATCGATATCAAATAGGTTTTTTTCATCGAGAACTGCAACCTTGAAACTTCTGAATATCGTTTCTTACGTCTTTGTCTATGAGTGTATCAAATTTGATTAAAATCGGACCACTCCTTCTATAACTCGATTTTTTCGATTATCGATTTTTGATATTTATCGGGGGTACCTCGACACAAAACCTAGCTAAGAACACTCGCAGATGCTTATAGTACAACTGTGTAAATTTTCAAGAAAATTGGTTCAGCCATTTCGGAGTCTATAGGTAACGGATACACACAGACACACACACACATACACAGACAAAGTTCCATTTATAAATAAGTTTAGATTAATTGTTAAGCATTCAGTCAGTACAAATTGCCTGATGAAACAGAAAAGGTCGAAAGGTTGCATAATTGGCTGATCTCCCCAACTTAACATGCATGGAGCACTGTCTTATACAGCTGTTTATTGGCCTAATTTAAATATAGTTTAAATCTGACTTATAAATATTTAGTATATATATATATATATATATATATATATATATATATATATGCAACATAAAAATAGAAGGAAAACACTTCCAGTATGAAAACACAACTACATTCGAAATAAAATCAGATCTGACTTGCAACTTGAAAAATATAGTTTATGCTCTAAAATGCGACAAATGCACAAAGATATACATGGGAGCAACACAATGCTTGAACAATAGAATTTCCCTTCATAGAAACAATATAAGATTATCACATAACAGGAAATTATATGTTTCCCAACATTTACATGAATGTTGTGATGGCAAATTCAAAGTTATACCTATATATCAAAACACAGATTACGAAATATTAATAATGCAGGAAGAAAGATTCATAAAAAAATACAAGCCTTCACTCAACAAAACAACATGAAAAACACAGACACACCGAAAAACATACAGATACACACACACACTTACACACACCCACATACATACACACACATCAAATTCAAAAATAACCCCAAACAATAACAAAATATCAGATGATCCATAAAAAACAATTCTAAAACATAAAGAGGAAATGAAAAAATGCTCACACACACACACCAAATTCAAAACCTGGCCAAAGCAATAAAGAACAACCAACTGACCAATGAAAAGGATGATAGATAAGCAAAGTCATCTAGAAGATAATTTTAACATACTAAAAAGTAACCCCAGACCAAAATCACTTCAAATTGGGGTAAGCACTTGATTCATTCATCTGTTTATTTATCTGTTTATCCATTTATACATGGGCTGATGTGAAAAAACACAGACCATTCAACATGCCAACATTTGATTTATTTTATCTTATTTTATTTTACTGATTTTATTTATTTTCTTATTTTTTTCTACTTACTTATTTATAAAAACAAGTTGGACATCAGAAACAAAAAGAACTGGATAAGTAAAGCTACAAATTTATTCACCTGAAGAGAGTCAATTTTAGACTTGAAACACATGTAGCATCACAAATACCATTATGGACACTTAATGTATCATAACATGTATAATAACAAAAACAATAAATATACACTTTAAAGAAAACATTCACGGCTTCTCACACTTTTTATTCTATATATATATATATCTGCAGACAGAATTGTTTTGCTGTATCACAGCTTATCAGTACGGTTAGACATTTGACTGCTTCTAGCCAGGATTGAAACCCAACTGAATTGACATCAGTCGATGATTCTACCTCTGAACTATGGGCACTTGGTAGAGGAAGGTGGACTTTAGCGTGTTATATACACTGTAAGCATATGCCAGCAGCTGAAAGTGTTCAAATTCATTACTGATTGAACAATGCGTAGATGCTTGAGTAGCTACTGTTTTTTCAAAGTCTACCATTCGTCCAGAGTGCTCAAAAAGGTTGTGAGAGCGTAAATAGTCATCCGCAGACAGATCTGTTTCACTGCATCACAGCTCATCAATACAGTTAGACATCTGATTGCCTCTAGCCAGGATTGAAACCCAACTGAATTGACATCAGTCAACGATTCTACTTCACTCAGTTTTAACAAAAGGAAAGGACATTGAAACTATAATAAGAATGTGCTGGTTTATATATGTGTGTATATGCATGTGTGTGTGAGTTCAAAAAAGGACCCAGGAAGAGAATACGCCTGATCAGCAGCATTCCTTATTGACTTTGACTGCATCTGAAAACCACAAAGCCATCTGAAAGAGAGAAAAGAATTGCTTATTTAGATATGTAAAGAGCAGCCCCAAACCATGTGTTTCTATCATGGTCAGCTGTGACGAACTATGTCCAAAGTAGGAAATTCCACCAGTTTTAGCATAAAGACAAAAACAAATTTCAGAAAAATTTGCTGAAAATATTATTTATACTGAACTTTTATAGAAGCCAGAGAATACCGATGACAATTTAGTTACTGAAAGAAATTAATCAAACAGCTTAGTATAAATACAAAAGAACTCTCCTGTCATTCTGTTTATACCCTAGGGGTGAGAAATTTCAGTACAATTTCTAAACATAACTTGATGAAAACAAGCATACTGGTGAAACATTGTTGAACATTGTTACACACCGGCTTTTCTTTTTCGTTTCTTAAATTGCATTTTTCTTTTAAAAATATTGGAAGAATTACATTGATCATCTTGTTTATTAATAATAGTAATATAAACAGTAGAAATTATTTAAATGTTTCTCTCCTGGTCTGCTCTGTGGAGCCATGTCCAGAGTTGGAAATTCTGATGAATTTAGCATAAGGACAAAAATAATTTTTGGAAAATAGCTATCTTGCTGAAGATATTGCTTATACAGAACTTTTATAAACACAAGAGTATTATTATAACTTATGTTTCTTTAACAGAAGGATGAATATTGTACTGGTTAAGGTTAAAGAAAAGACTAAAGGCTGGTCACTAGTCTTTTCCTTACTTTTTATCATTAAAAATGTCTAAATTTCTTTTTTGTTCTTTATTTTCAGGTGAGTTTTTGTCCTACTTTCATATTCTTTGGCAAATATTTGGTAATGTACAAAATTTTCTTTTTTTTAAAAAAAAAAATCTTTTCAGAATGTGTCAAAAGTAACATTCTTTTTTTATGTTTGTGTGTAGCATGGACAGGGATACATTCCAGAAGCTGAGTAGGGTATTGAGAGACAGAAAGATTTTGTAAGAAACAAAGAAAAGAGTACTGGATTGTTATGTGATGTCTGCCCTTCAATATGATGGCAAATGCTGGACAATGTTATGAAAGATAAAGGAAAGACTTGAAGCAACCAAAATGTAGTTCTACAGAAGGATGCTGAGAATACCATGGAACAAGCCTGTGAGCAATAATGAGGTTTTGGAGAGGATAGAAACAAAAAGGAAACTAATTCTTAACATCAGGAAAAGACAGCTGAATTTCCTGGGGCATGCAATAGGGAAGGAGGGCTCAGAGAATCTGATACTCACAAGTCAGATAGAGGATGGAAATAAAAAGGAAACTAATACTTAGCATCAAGAAAAGACAGCTGAAGTTCCTGAGACATGTAATGAGGAAGAAGGGCTTGGAGAATCTGATACTCACAGGTCAGATAGAGGGAAAAAGGACAAAGAAAAGCAAAGCATTACATTTGATGGGATTGAGCAAATGGATAGCAGAACGAGGTTTGGGTCGAGTAACAGGAGAAAGTGTGTTAAGAGCCCTAAGGGATAATGAGATGTGCAGGGCCATGGTTTCTTATGTCCTGAAGGGACATGGCAAAAAGAAGAAGTGGTGTTCATTTATGTGCATGTTGGTGAACAGTAATAATAGCGCAGATCTATCCTTTAGCATGACAGTGAATGCCAAACCATCTCCCTCAAGAGGGAGAAGAGATTTGAAGCAGTAGAAATATGTTGAGGATACAGTGGACTGTGAACATATGCAAAGTATTGAAGTTTTAGAGATAATTATAACAAAAAGGATAGTTTAACTTTAAGAGGCAGTCAACATTTCTGTAACATGTAATGAGGAAAGAGGATTTGGAAAATCACCTAACAAATCAAGGGAAAGAGGAACAAAGAAAACCTGCACTTAATATATACTTGATGAACTTGAGCAATAGTTGGTAGAACAGGGTTTTAGAGAAATGATGAAAGATAAAATTTATTAAAAGCTACAAGGTACAAGGAGTGGGGCCATGATTGCTTATGTCCTTAAGGGACACAGCACATAAATGATGAATTATAAGGGAAAAAATAAGAAAAAATAACCCATTCAAAAAACAAACTCTTTAAACACCACTAGCTATTTAATTTGAAGATATTTGAACTTAAATTTTTAATTGGAGGGCAGCTGTTGCTTGCTTTTTTACTTCTGGTTCAGTTGTTCTGGGACCATCGAATATACATAATTAATCTTTACTACAACACCATGGAAGTCATAATAAGTAGAAAAAGAAAAGGAGATAATTTGCTTCCAAGGATATATGTATATAAAACAGTACTATCAGATAGGGATTTTTTTTCATTTTTATTATTTTTTTACCAAAATTTGTGCATGCTGTTTTGCATGTGTGTCAGTTGGCTCTTTCCGAAAAATTTTGGGAACTGAAGAAGAAAGGCCTAAGCCCACAGATAGTTTAGAAGATTATAACAAGACAGATTGGGTTCTATAGCCTTGGTTGGCAACCAGTCTACTGCATAAAGTAATGGCAGCCTACTGTGGGATAATTTTCTGCCCAATAAGTCATGCCTTTTTCCAGACATGATCACCCAAAGCGTGTATCACGTATGGCACTTGACTAACTGAATATAATATTTGAAAACATAATTAAGACTTCTACTGAGCATAAAGTTGGGGGGGTCAGTTTTATATTGTTATAAAGTAATAAACTGATCCCCCACTAATTACTACTTAATAATATTACATCTTTTCTCTTTCTCAAATAATAGAACAGATTGGGTTCTATAGCCTTTGCTGGCAACCAGTCTACTTCAGAAAGTAATGGCAACCTACTGTGGGATAATCTTCTTAAATAGCAGGACAGATTGGGTTCTATAGCCTTGGTTGACAGCCAGTATACCACAGAAGGGTAATGGCAACGTACTGCGGAATAATCTTCTGGCCAGTCAGTCATGTCTTTTTCGAGACATGATCACCTAAGAGTGTATCATGTATGGCCCTCAACTGACTAAGTAGAAAAAAAAGAAAATTAGCTTCTAAGGATATATGTATATAAAACAGATCATAAGATCGATTACTGTCAGATGGAGATTTTTTTCCATTTGTATCATTTTTTTACCAAAATGTGTGCTTGTTGCTTTGCATGTGTGTGTCAGATGGCTCTTTCCGAAAAATTTTGAGAATTGAAGAAGAAAGGCCTAAGCCCACAGATAGTTTGGAAGATTATAGAGTCTGCATGTACTCCTAATAGTCTTAGAGATAGGTGTAATTTATGTTTCAAAGAAAAAAATTAGAATAATATAATACAATAATCAAAGCCAACTATTGAATCAGAAGAATGAATTAACATTTAAATGTCGGCACAAAAACAAATTCAAATTTACAAACTCAATTAGCTACTATATTTTCATGTATCCACTCCTCTCTGATGTTACTAACACTGAAAGTATAACTGATTCTGATTCTTTCCTCTCTCTCTCTCTCTCTCTCTCTCTCTCTATATATATATATATATATATATATATATATAATTTATAAAAGATTTTAGATTATTACAATGGCTAATACATATTACACCGCGTCCTGATGTTATTATCGCAGCTCGTCAGACCCAAATGGTACAACAGTTGGTCCTCAAAATATCGCCCCTAAAACAATTTCTTTTCTTTAATTTAATTTTACATAGACACTCACATGTCCATATTAGAATAGACATTTGTAACAGTTATTCATAAAAATTTCTCCCTCATTTGAAAAAGAACCCCAAAGAATGAGGAAAGCAAGAATAAAGAAAAAATAGACGATTGATTAATATAAAGAAGAGAATAAAGGAAGAGAAAAAAGAAAAAAGGGGAAACAAAAAACTGAATGGAAAGCAAGAAGAGAAAAAGAAAGGACAAAGAGATACAATAAAAGGAAATACAGTATCACGAGAAATAAATGTTGACACCATTTCTCATAATAGTCTCAAACCACCTAACTATTCTCTTAGAAAAACATGGAAAAATTTAACTATGAAATTTAATTTCAAATATACTGGGATGGTGCAAAAATATTGTACATCATAATTTTAATACAATTTAAAAAAATAACTACTCTTATTATTTTAAAAATTTAAAAAAATTAATTAAAAAATTTAAAAAATTAATACTAATTTATAAAATATTGTTAAAATAATTAAAAATACTAAAATTAAAAAATATAAATATAGAAACAGGAAAAATTGGATAAACCTAACAGAAGGGGGGAATACACGAAAAGAAGGAAAGAAAAAAGAAGAAATCACATGGATTTTAAAATAATTAAAAAAAACTTATTAAAAATGCTAGATTGAAACCGACATATATAATTCATTCTTAGAACCGTGACAAAGGATTTTTACCCTTTAATTAAAATGTAGGGAATATTTATAGTGAAAAATAAATTATATATCCTAACATAAATTACATTATAACCACTAGTAGTAATTTATTCTAACTATAGTTAAAATAATAACTCCCAATATATATATAATTAATAAACAATAACTTCCAATATATATATAATTAATAAACAATAACTCCCAATATATATATAATTAATAAATAATAACTCTCAATATATATATATATATATATATAATTACATGTCATTACACATGGCTGCTCTATGGCTTACTGCATGCTGTTGCATTGGATCTAACTTTCAAAGTAAAATATAGCAACCCTTTTAATGAAAGGGAAACAAATTGCCATCCATATATGGAAGAAGATAAAAATCATGAAATTCAATGATTTGTTTTCAAACTTTTGACAAGCTGATGCATTCATTTTGAAAAATATGACAAATAATTGTAGAGATTGGGACCATCCAAGAATTACAATTGCCCATTTTAAAAATCCCTTTTTGTAAAATAGTCAACTTACTGGTAAAATAGATGTGTGTTGTGGTGCTGTGCTTCGGAATGAGAAATTGGAGAGCTGAGTTCAAATTCCAGTCGAATCCATTGCATTCACTTAAGAACAAATACTCTTGGGAAAGGTATTAATCTATCTCTTCTCCCTCCAGCTATGGGTAAAATAGCAGGACATATTGGGTTCTATAGCCTTGGTTGTCTACCACAAAAAGAAATGGCAACCAACTGCAGAAAATCTTCTGCTTATTCAGTCATGGATCAAAATAGACATGATCACCCAGGTGTGTATCACAAATGACTCTTAACTGACTGAATGGGTATTGATAAAAAAATGTCTTTTATATACATTAAAAAACTTGAGAGCACACTTAAATACATGAGAAAATGAATATAAAATTCATACTGAATTCAACAACGGTCTTCAAGCCTTCTGCATTTTGTATTGTGCCAGACTATTGAAATGGCTTGTTAGATTCAATACAACTATTGAATTTTCTCGGGTTACCATTTCTTGCAGGGGTGAAGTCAAAAGATCCCCAATGCTAAGCAAAGAAACAGAAAAATATTGTTAGAAACAAAAAAAAAGTACTGAAATGCTATGTGATATCAGTCCTTCTATAGAGCAGTGAATACTGATGCTGCACAATCTTCTCACAGATAAAGAAGATACAAGAATCAGCAGAATATAGATCTACAGAAGGATGCTGAGAATACTATGAACCAAATGTGAACAAATTTTAAAGAAAAAGAACAACAAAAAATAATTGATAGAGAACACCATTGAAAACTATGTAAACTAAAGGAATCAGCACATATGCTTGACTACAAAATCTTCTAAGCCAGCCAACGACAGAAATGAACACAATATGGGAACCAGTAATACAAAGTGCTGGAGAAAATTACTAGTGTCAAAGATTGCAATATGAGCTCATGTAAAAAATGATTACTGAGGCATTAAGTTTATAAGTCCTAAAATTACATATGCTGATGTTCTCAAGGACATATGGCCCAGTAGATATAGGCGTTGATTATTTCCCGTTTAATACCAGTCTACAGCAGTGATGAACAAATAACTTAGAGATTTAAGTAAAGGGAAATAACTACATGGCTACTGGAAGTGGCATTGCACTTGGAATGAGAACGATATACCCCAGTGATGAAAATAATAAAGGGTTCAGTTTGAAATTACTGAAGAAGGCCAAAGTGTACAACGGCTGAAACATCGTAAACAAGGCAATAAGGATGAGGACAACAGTCGAAACGATGTAAATAATACAAAAAGGTAATATCGGCAAGTGAGAGTTGAAATTTCTAGGGCACCTGATGAAGATAGATGATTGAAAAGATTTGAAGGGTAACAGGGGACAGAGGAAACCTAGCAAGCTTGGGTAAATTATTGGCAGAACGGGATTTTAAAGAATATAATGAAAAGACAAAATTTATTAAGAGCTACAAAGAACAAAAAATTGTGGCAAGCCATGAACATCAATTCTCATGAAGTGTGATTTTTTCCCTTATCTGGTTTACTGTTTATCCTGTATACTGAGAGTTGGTCTACTTTTATTGCCTGGGCTTTTATATAGTCTATGCCTTAGCTCTGCTAATTAAGAAGTATTTTACATATCACTACGTTCTGAAGGGTCAGATCTTCTTCTTCTTCTATGTGCCCTGTCCCTTCAGGACGTAGGCGATCATGGTTCTCCACATCTCCCTATCCCTTGTGGCTCTTAGTATGTTTGCTCCTGTTATACCTTGCAACCCCCGTTCCATCATCCATCTGTCTTCCTCTGTCTCTTTTTTCTTCTATCTAGCCAGTCAGTATCAGGTTCTCCAAGCTCTCCTTCCTTATTGCATGTCCCAGGAACTTCAGTTGTCTCTTCCTGATGCTCAGTATTAATTTCCTTTTTGTTGCCATTCTTTCCAACACCTCATCGTTGCTTGCATGCTCAGTCCACAATATCCGCAGCATCCTTCTGTAGAACCACATTTCCGCTGTTTCAAGTTTTGTCCTCATTTTTTATGATATTGTCCAGCATTCACTGCCGTATTGAAGAACTGACATCACATAACAATCCCGCACTCTTTTCTTTGTTTTTAGGGTCAGATCACATAGAAGAAAAGTAAGGATACAAAATGCACGTGGAATAGATTTTGCCTTTAAAACCTACAAAAATGTTTGGCATGAACAAAATGTCTCCATTGCCAATTCTTAAGACCTCTACTATTTCATGTGCAAAAATCTGTTGTTACCATTATCTCACATCAACTCATAAACCCCATCTTATTTGATTGATCATTTCCCCATCAAGAATATTTAATCAGATCTTTATTAACTTAGGGTTTCTTTTGGAAATGTCCTTGTGACTGAGAGACTTCTCTAACATTCAGGATTTGGGTTCCTTTTATTGATGGAAATGGACATGTGACCGTTTTAGTCATCCAGGTATTTCGTCATTAGTAATCCAACCTGACTCGGCGAGTTTGCTCTAAAATGCAATTTGATTAGAAAAGGTGGGGTTTCTCTGGCACCTTTTGCTGGCAAATTCGGCCTTGATTGCTTTTCGGTAATTTCTTGCAAAGAAATATACCTTTTCCGTTCCATTATGCTTCATGTCAGTTAATTGGATTCTTTGTTCTCTTTTCGTCTCTTTTACTCTCCATAACCTTTATTCACTCTTTCTGTTTTTCTCTGCTTTGCTCTCCTTCTTGATTTTTTTTTGACACTTGTTTTGTCTCTCATTTATACTGTTGTCCTCTCTCTCTCACTATTTACTCTCCTCTATCTCTCTCACTACTCTCTTTCTTACTCTTTCTTTATGTCACTTCCGTTTTTGCTTCCTTTCCTCTTTCTCTCTTTCTCAGGTGTTTGCATTCCTTTTTTTTCTGACATTCTTGCTCTTCTCCCATGTACGTTTTTCTCTCATTCTCTCGATCACGTTTTTTTCTCCTTTTCTCTCTGTTTCTCATGTTGTTTTTTTCTCTTCTTTTTTGCTCTTCTTCTCTCCCTCTTATTTTTGCTGTTCCTCTCTCTTTCTCTCTTTGCTCCCCTTTTCACCCTCTACTTTTTGCTTTTCTTCTCTCTTACCCTCCTTTTGCTCTTTCCCCTTCTTTTGCTGTCTCTCCCCCTCCTTTTACTCTCCCTCCACCTCTTTTTGCCTTCTCTCTTTCCCATTTTTGCTCTCTCTCTCCTCCTCCTTTTTTCTCACTCTCTCTCTCACCTTGTCTTTTTTGTTCCACTTCTCTACCCCTCCTTTTTGCTCACTCTCCCTCTCCTTTTTCCTCTCTCCTCCTCTTTTTTGATCACTCTCTCTCTCTCCTCCTCCTTTTTGCTCATTACCTTTCCCTCTTTGTTTTGCTCACTCTCTCTCTCTCTCCCTCTTCTTTTTGCTCATTCTCACTCCCTCTCCTTGACTTTTTAGTTCCGCTTCTCTCCTCCTCCTTCTGACCTCTCTCCCTCTTCTTTTCCTCTTTTTCCTCCTCCTTTTTGCTCAATTTCTCTCCTCCTTCTTTTTGCTCACTTTCTCTCCTCCTCCTCCTTTTTTCTCACTTACTCTCCTCTCCTTTTTTGTTCCACTTCTCTCCCCCTCCTTTTCCCTCTTTTTTCCTCCTTTTTTGCTCACTCTCTCTCATCCTCCTTTTTTGCTCACTCTCTCTCATTCTTCTTTTTGCTCTTCCCTCCTCTCTTTCATTTTCGTTCTCCCTCTCTGTCTCTTGTTTTATACTTTTCCTCTCATTTTTTCTCCCTCTCTTTCTTGTGCAGCCTTGATTTTTTTATCTCCCTCACTATGTTGCTCTTTCTTGTCACTCTTCCTTTTTCATTTCCTCCGTTCCTCTCTCTTTGACTCTCCTCCTCCCCCTCTCTCACTCATATAACTCTTTCTCTTTACCCTGCGACTTTTCTTCACCACTCATTTTGATCCCCCAATTTATTTCATTCTCTTTCTCTCTCTCTCAGTTTTTCATTCTTTATCTTATTTTCATTCGTCTTTTCGCTTTCGCACTTTCTCTCATTTCCTCATCACTTTACCTCTCACTTGTTTCTTTCTACCTCCACCTCCGTTCATGTCTCTTTTCCCTAATACCAAATAATTCTCAATCTACCATTAAATCCTCGACATACTACCAGCCCTCCCCTTTTATTTTTCCTCTTTTGATTATTGAAAGATTTCTATGTTCATAGCAGATGTTTGTTAAGCGTTTGTTTCCCAAATTCCCACTAAGATACATACTGCTTTTTCATTGTTCGACAAATGCGAAAATTCTTACCTATACACACTAGGAAATTATTTTCTGTTAATTCTTTTGTTATTATTTGTTGTTGCATTAATATTAATTTCCCCACCACCACACTACAACACACACACACACACACACACACATATATATATATATATATAATCAATATCTCTTCATTTGTTTTTTTGTTATTACTTTTTATTACAAAATCCATTTTGTGAATATGGTCTTCTTTCCTAGGAGGGGTGGGTACATTTTCCAGGCGTGTGTAGTGATCATTTTGTCTGTGAATTCACTGATTGCAGAAAAAGCTTTTTGAAACAACGACAGCTAAAAAAAAAAATAATCTAAGAATCGTGAGAAGGGAAAAAAAATCACATGCAAATTTAAGAATTGTCCACCTAATCCATTATCTCTGATTTTCAGAAAAGTGGCCTCGCTTATTCTCTTTCAATATTAAACAACATGATGCAAGCAAATATAATTACCATGAAATCGCCTTCTTCTCATTGGTCCATTTTTAATCACATGATCATTTTCTGGGTTTTACATCTTTCTTCATTCATCTTACTATTCAATCAAAAATAAAATTTTAGTTCCAAAAACTCTCTTCATTTCATTTGGTTTATTTCAACCTGTTTCAGGTAATTTTTCTAATTAATTAATCCATAGCTGGGGGGAGAAGTGGAGTCATAGCTAATTAAATTAAAAAAAACAAAAAACAATTCTAATGTGTATATAAAGTGGGGGATGAATTCTATATCACAATCAATATATAAACTGATCCCTCACTTTGTGGCCACGGTATTTTCTATACATTTATATTCCAGAGAATGTAAATAATTCTAAATGACATACCTATATCGCCAATTAGTATTTCATTGATTAATTCTTTTTCTATGACTTGTCATCACTTTGTAGGTTATTTAAAGTCAGAAAATATTTTTAGATGGTAAGAATTTTATTTTTTGAGATAACAATTTACTAATTAATCCATAGCTGGGGAAGAATAGGTAGATTTATAACTAAGCAGGATTTCAAAAACATGAAATTACAGTGTGGGTATAAAGTGGGGGATCAATTCTATGTTAAAACCCATTTATAAATTGATCCCTCATTTTGTGGCTGCTAGTTTCCAGACATTTATATTTTTAAAGATTGTAAGTAAATCTAAAAGTCATGCCTGCGTCGCTAATCAGTATTTCATTGATTGATTCGTTTTCTACGGTTTATCAACCTTTTGCATGTTATTTAAAGTCAAAAAATATTTTTAGATTGTATGAATACTTTTTGTAGATAATGGTTTAGTGATACAAATCTTACAAATTAACCAATAGCAAGGGTGAAAGAGGTGTATTCATACCTTTCTTAAGGGTTTTTGTTTAACCATTTATAACAAACATATTATGTATTGGAACTGCACATGTATTGACCAGGCTCAGTGTTGCTTAACTTCAGTGATCACATGAAAACCACTCTTCATTTTATAATTTATTTTCATCATAAATATGAACTCACAAAACTCTAGCAACATATACCAATGCCAAAATGCTTTTATCCAATTTTGCCTTTGCTATCAGAATTACCATAAACCAAGTGCACTCCAGCAATACTACATGATGTCAAAATCTTATCTGATTTAGTCTTTGCTATCTTGGTTATCACAAACTTGGGAAATCCTGTCTATACATCTTCATACCTAATACTGTTGAAATAGCTAGATATACTGTAAATTGTATTCTAATAGTTCCTTCATGCTATATAAATATCTTCTATCGTCTTGCTTTTCTGTAAACTTATGTTTAAAAATTTTAAATCGTCATCTTCTGTCTTCTTGAAGTTTGTTCTTTTGTCCCATCAGCTAGATAACATTTTCTCCGTTTCTTTTACTCGCAGTAATACCCTTGCATCTCTGTGGCTTTATCGCCTTGGCTGGGATTTAGTGATGATTATTTTTCTCTCACATATCTCAGTCATGGAATCTGCCAGCACATCCTTTGAATAGGAGATTGGAGGTTTTGAGGAGCATGATACTACCTCTTAATTACTGTTATTCCCATGTCCACCCTGACTCAGCTATTGGCAAATAGTGAACTTACAAACAAAAACAAAACATTTTTTTTTATAATCATATCACCCCAAGCAAGGCATTTTATTGCCACTGTTTTGTAGGGGGTTACATAGGAGGAAAGTTATGAGAAAGAGTGACAGGTTAAAGGGGGTGTAAGGAAGTGTGTAAGAGAAGGATGAGAATACTGATGAGAGTAGGGTGGATGAAGAAAGGAGCATGAGAGAGATGATACAGGTTAGTGAGATAGATGATGATTGACTTTACATTTAAATTTTTGGAGATTATAGCTGTCAGGAAAGCAAGTAAATGGAAGGGAATTCTACAGGCGGAAAGTGCAAGAAAAGAAGATGCTGGAGTAGAATTTGAATTTATATTTTATTGGTTTTGGTGGGACCTAGTTGCTAATCTTGTGGCTCAAGTAAATTTAAATATAGGGGCACCAGTGAGCTAAGTTCATTGGAGCAGAAGCTGTTAAAGTATTTGTAGAAGAGACACAGGGAAGCTACATTGTGCCGGTGAGAAAGTGACTGTATCCGAACTGCCAAATCGAGATCTATCACATTACAGATTCTCCATTGGATTTTGTCAATGACACCTAGGTAGATAGCAGGAGCTCCCAACCAGATATGGCAGCAGTATTCAATGCACGGGCGCATGGTAGATTTATATATATATGCAGGATTTTTTCAAGCGTAAAAAAACTTCCTGGCCCTACACAGAGAACCAACTTTCTTAGCAGCAAATTTAGCTATGGATTCTATATAGTTATTCCACTTGAGGTCTGTTGTGAGAGTTAAGCCTAGGAGGCACAGTGTTTTGCTTTCAGATATTCTAGCCTGATCCATGCTAATGGGGTTAGGAATGATTGTCTGTGATGGTTAATAGATAGCAGCTTCGTCTTGGGAGCATTAAAATTCACGAGCCATTTCTTACCCCAGTCCACCACGGATCAGAGGCTTTTTAAGCTTGGCAGCAACGTTTGCTTTATCAGCCTCAGCAGATTTTACACTATTTACATTATTTAGACTATTGTCCTCATCTTCATTGCCATTTTTACAATGTTTCAGCTGTTGTATGCTCTAGCCTTCTTCAGATGCTAGGACTTTCTCAAGGACTCAAGGCCCAGTGGATATAAGCATTGGTTAGTTCCAATGACTTGATCCAAAGAGTTGTGAGTTCAGTACCAAGCTACAACAGTGGTGAACAAATAACTTAGAGAGTTGGGTTAAAGGGAGATAACTTATGACTACCAGAAGTGACTTTGCTCAGGGAATAAGAATAATATACCCCAGTGATAATAATAAAAGGTATGGCTTGAAAATCCTAGCACCTGAAGAAGGCCGGAGTGTACAATGGCTGAAATATCATAAAAATGTTTACAAAGATTAGGACAATAGTCCGAATAATGTAAATAGTGTAAATGCTACCTGTGCTCAGAAATATAGACAAATAGAATGATATATTATTAAATGTCATACAAATGGCAACAAAGATGAGGACAATAGTCCGAATAATGTAAATACTGTAAATACGACCTCATCTCAGAAATATAGACAAATAGAATGATCTATTATTAAACGTCGTACAAATGGCAACAAAGATGAGGACAATAGTCCGAATAATGTAAATAGTGTAAATACTACCTCATCTCAGAAATATATACAAAAACCAAAATATATATGATAGTGTTATCCATATTATCCATAGTTGTAGGTAAACAAGTGTGTAAAAATTATTTAGTTTTTGGTATTAAATGATCCATTGAGATGTTGATATGCCATAAAGCAAAATATTCCAAACCCTGATCTGCAAGCAGATTTTTTATAAAGAATATATATTCTGTTCCTACGAACATATCCTAAAAATCTTATTAGCATTAAATAACTCATTGAGGTTGATATACCTTAAAACAAATTCAGCTAATCACCTGTGAAATCCTCTTCCATCTACTTGGTTTCTTGTTAAATATGGTGAGTAATATTGTCATTAGCCATCGTTTTGAATTCTGTTCTTTAATGGTATTTTGTCTCAATAATATTGTTTCATTTTTTTAACTTTCAGTAAGTCCTTGTGACTTAGCTACTTTATTGCCTTGTTTAGGGTTTTTTTGTGGGGGGGTTCAAAAATTTTGGATTTATTCCAGTAAATTGGATTTACTGATCATTTTTCCAAAAGATGGCACAGAATTTAGTCAGCAAGGAACAAAAAAGGGAGAAAAAATAAAACCATCAAGTTAAAAGAGAAATAATAATCAAAAAGTAAAAAATACGTCTCCGTACCAGTCATTGAAGAGTTAATGCATCATGGCTGATGCACTCGGTGCCGGACCTTACTTCTTATTACATCAAAGCCGCTTCTTTGGCAAAATACCAAACCATTTTCTGAATGGTAGCCAATGCCATTGTGGATGTTAACCATAACATATCTTGCTTGTTGTCTTGCAAGTTTCTAAGTGATTTCGACTTGGCTTGTATAGATCTCTCTCCCTTTTCTTGCAGAGTTATGAGCAACATCAAACAAGTGGACTATTCAGTATTTTCTTATCACTGTGATCTCTTTCTTGGATAACAGTTGATTCTTATACACACACTGGTCCTCGGAATGATGGTAAACTACATTCGGCAGCAAGGCCTCTGATTGAGAGTTTATGAGGAGCATGGAACCACCTCTTAATTGCTGTTGTTCTCAGGTCCACCCTGACCCGGAGTGGTAGCACCTGTTAGGGTCCCAGCTATGGGCAAATAGTTAACCCCCAAACTGGGATCAAAACACTATGAAAGTATAAAAATACACTATTATAGAAATATATACATAAAAATAGACTTTTATAGAAAAATATACATTTTTGAAGGAAAAATATTACCAACAATACATTTTTGAAGAATTATTACCATAACACATTTTTCTAAGCAAAAACAATTTTTGAATTCTGAACTAGAAGACATTTTCAGTTTTCTAAAATAAAAAAGAATAAAAACAAAACATTTTCATTAAAATCTGACTAAACCAAACTTCTCATTATAACTGAACATTAAAAAAACGAAAAACCTTAAAACCCTACCTTTTTGGCATTAAATAAATCCACAGAGGTTGATATGCCATTAAACAAAACTCAAACTTTTATAAACACACACATACATGTGAAATTATACGGAAATTTCATGAAATTGGTATTACCAACAAATTTATTTAAATTTGTCTGTTTGAACATTATTTTTAATAGATACTCATATTTGAATGGATAGTCTGTTTCTTTTTGTTGTTTTTTTTTAAATTAAACAATACATTTTAATTATTCACTAGCCTAGATGTTTGAGAAATCTTGTTTGGAAATCAATTACAGAAAAACTTGTTTGGAAATTATAGAAAAAAACTGACTATCCATTCAAATAGAAATGCCCATTAAAAATGATGTTCAAAAAATAAATTTAAATAAATATGTTCGTTAATACCAATTTTGTGAAATCTCAGATAATTTTTTTAATAGTGTCTTCGATTATGTTTGTTTCTGCAAGGATACAATTCTGAGCAGAAATAGAATCCAGAAAATATCTATTTAAAAAATTTAATTCGAACTTTGGTTAGCATGATACCTTCTGTGGTTGAGGTAAAATGCACCAAATCTTATGGTGGCATCTACCCAATACATGAGAGTAGGCGGGTTTGAATCCTGTTAGGAGATAGATATTTTTCAAAAGATATTTCTTGAATATCTAGGCCTGTAAGTGAACATAGGCCAATATGTATATTTATTTATATATATATATATATATATATATATATATATATTTCATCCACATATAAGCCTGTTTCATTGTATCACAGCTCATCAGTGTGGCTAGACATCCACTTACTTCTGGTCGGGATCTAAACTCAACCGATTTGGTGTCAGCTGGAGTTGCTAACCCCTAAACCATAGGCACATGGAATCAGAGAAGGAAAACTTTAGCATGTTATCTGTATATATTAGTCATCCACATACGAGCCTGTTTTGCTGTATCACAGCTCATCAGTGTGGCTAAACACATCCACTTGCTTCTGGCCGGGATCAAAACTCAACCTATTTGGTGTCAGTTGGAGTCACTACTCCCTAAGCCATAGGTGCATAAATATATATATACAAATAGATGCACAACAGTTTTTATTATAATAGAGAAGGTATATAAATATATTCTTCACTACTCAACGCAATAATTATTGCAAAAAAAAAAAATAAGGCACTGTTAAAAAGCAAACATCTGGCAAGAACTTTCATAACTGGTAGTAAAGTTTAATAACTGGTAGTAAAGAGAATGAACTAACTCACTATTGTCTCTCTAATGAACTTGATTGACACTTTCTATTATCTCTTTCCATGAGTGTGACAACAAAAAGAAACAGACTATCCATTCAAATATGAGTATCTATTAAAAATAATGTTCAAACAGACAAATTTAAATAAATTTGTTGGCAATACCAATTTCATGAAATTTCCGTATAATTTCACATGTATGTGTGCGTTTATAAAAGTTTGAGTTTTGTTTAATGGCATATCAACCTCTGTGGATTTATTTAATGCCAAAAAGGGAGGGTTTTAAGGTTTTTCGTTTTTTTAATGTTCAGTTATAATGAGAAGTTTGATTTAGTCAGATTTTAATGAAAATGTTTTGTTTTTATTCTTTTTTATTTTAGAAAACTGAAAATGTCTTCTAGTTCAGAATTCAAAAATTGTTTTTGCTTAGAAAAATGTGTTATGGTAATAATTCTTCAAAAATGTATTGTTGGTAATATTTTTCCTTCAAAAATGTATATTTTTCTATAAAAGTCTATTTTTATGTATATATTTCTATAATAGTGTGTGTATATATATATATATATATATATATACACACACACACACACACACACTATGGTCTTTATTATAATAGGGTGGATATATATATATATAAATATATATTGTAAAACGTACCAACAAAACAGTAGCCCTAATTACGACTAAAACCAGAAAACCTACTGCTAACAAGTCAGTAAAGTTAGTCGTCAAACCCAAAATGTACTACCAAATGGGTAGAGGGGAATAAAAAAAGAAATAAACAAAGCATAAGCTGTGTTTGAAAGAAAAAAACCCCAAGACAAAAACCTTAACAAAAAGAGTTAAATATAAAAATATGAAAGTAGAGCAAAAACACAAACTAAATCTAAAAGTGAGCCAAAAGTCAACCGCGGTTTCACTTGCCGGATCGTCAGGACTTGGCCAACAAATTAGACAAAAACCGCAAATTAAATAGCACTGATCAGAAGATACCAAACCAAAAACAAAGGGTAAAACAATCTTTATTGACAACAACAACAATAACAAAAAAAAAAATTAAAGTAAGTGATTTTTTAAATGAATGCATTTATTTAGAATTTCTGTTTTGGAGTTAAGTAAGTTATGGGAAGGTTCAAATAAAGCTATTGCTAATTTTTCTTCCCCACAAAGTTGGCAAAACTTATTACCTACTTTATATTTAGGGCATTTTTTTTATTATTTACCATTTGAGAATGGAGTCTTTATTAGTAGTATTTTTTAGATGCCATACATATGTAGCTAAGGCAGTGTTGTGGCTATATTTTATGTGTTTAAATGAACTGTTATGGTTGTAAAATCTTCTTTTAAATATGTCATGAGTCGCTCCAATGTAGGACTTAGGATTGATATCGTTTTTGTCTTAATAAACCCTAACACCGTACACGACACTAGATTGTTGGCAATTACCATTAATGGGGCATTCATTCTTTCGTCTACAATTACATTTTGGTTTGGAACTTCGTGTCTCGTGTTTTTTAACTTTCTCTTATTAATACCACTAATAATTTTACCTACATTAGGTAAACAAGAAAAACTAAACTTAATAGTATTTCTATTGTAAATTTTATGCAGACAATTATCACTACCAAAATGCCTGTCAATTAATTTAAAAAATATAGTTCCAATTTTTGTTTTAACTTGCTTATTGAAAGCGGGGTTAAACCAGATTATTTTTCTGGCTCTATTTTTAGTTTTACAATTGGTAGGTGAAGTAAATTGTAGTATATATTTATATCCACTTTTCAATAAAGCAGATTAGTAAATTTTCTTGTGTTTATCAAATATATTGTTATTGGATGAGTTATAAGACAGCCTATATCCTATATTTTTGGGGATAGCTTTTAAGATATGTTGGGGATGGCTAGAATCTTTGTTAACGTAAAACCGCGGTCGACTTTTGGCTCACTTTTAGTTTTTGTTCGTATATATATATATATATATAATAACAAAATCTAATAATGTTGGTGTGACCAACATACAACTTGCCAAACTCAAAACCTTTGTGTAATAAAACAAACACTTCATCTCAAACTCACAGTTTGTCTGTGTGAGTAAAGAGTGGGGGTTGAGGCTCATTGCCTGTGAGAGTAAAGAGAGAGTGGGCATTTCATCTGTGATAATAAAGAGAGAGAGAGAAAGCTATTTGTCTGTAAGAGTAAAGAGCGATGGCTCTTCATCTGTGAGAGTAAAGAAAGAAAGTTGTTCGTCTTTGAGAGAAAACAACAGAAAAATGAAGATATTAATCGTAAAACACTTTGAGTAAAGCAGAAAACTCATATAATATCTCATAAACCCACAAATAAGAATTTTTAAAAATTCATTTAAAAATAATGTATCAAGCTTTATTTATTCTTTGCAAATCGATTTGGGTTCGGGTTTCCGGAATCCGTTTATTCCAATTTTGAACAGATCCCGGATCAACTTTTCTACTCATAGAAACATCCAGAAAACCTTGTCTCTTGAAGTTCTACTCCTTATCTTTTTGTATCATTGATTTTTTTTTTCTTTACCCAGAACAGAAAATAAAGCCAGCATTTTATTCGACTCATATTCGACAGTTCTTTGAGATTAAGTTCACGATGTGTTTCCATTATTGATTAAGTCTTAAATTTCTGATGCTTCATTCTTCTTTGTTCAAAAATTAATTTTGGTATTGCGGAAAGGAAGATGTCGCCTTTTTTCTTGTATTGGGTTACAGCATCTTACTGGTTTCTATCCCAAATTTGGTCTTATAAGAGCGAAATGAACACTTGGGATGCCAAAGGAAAAACAATGAAAATTCCTTGCATGTCTATCAGGATTTTTTAACAAACAAATTAAGCTTGTGCAAAGTTTTATTGTTATGACAAAGAATGGAATTATTAAGAAATCAATGGATATTGTCCACCAAAATGCAATAAACATTAAACTAAAAAATCATTTTTTTTAAATTCTATTCATCTAATACAAGCCCCAAGAGCTACTCCAGGTAGAGTTTCTGAATGAGATTATTGTAGGAAGTGGTGCATATTAAGAGGATATGTAAGATATATATTGGTTGACTCAATATCCTTGGGAGCCTGCTCCAAGATTGTAATATTTGGAGAAGCATTCTCTTAGGATTCTGCTCAGAGATTGTAGGGGTGAGGGTAGCGTTGTCTTGGGTGTCTCCTTCAAAATTATAGTTGGTGAGGGAAGTATCCTCTCAGGAGTCGGCTCCTAGATTGTACTGATCGAGAAAGACAGAGTGACAGTTCTGATGAAGGAGTTGCCCGAGTGGAAAAGTGTTCTGGTGTAGTTATTTTTTATTTTTATTTTTTTTAAATGTTTCACCCCAAGCAAGGCATTCTACTGCCACTGTTGCGCAGGGGGTTACATAGGGAAAAGTGATGAGAAAGAGGGGTTAGTTATAGAAAATGTCAGGAGGAGAGTAATAGACAGATGAGAATAGTGAAAGTGGGGGTGGAGTAGATGGAAGAAAGAGCTTGAGAAAAGGATGAGAGTTAGTGAGATAGATGTCTATTGACCTTACATTTAAATTCCTGGAGATTGTAGCTGTCGGGAAAGCAAGTATATGGAAGGGAATTCCACAGGCGGGAAGTGTGAGAAAAGAAGCTGTTAGAGTAGAAATTGCAGTTACATTTTATCAATTTAACTGTTAAAGGGTGGGACCTAGTTGCTAATCTAGTAGCTCGTGTAAATTCATACCTGGGGGACACCAGTGATCTAAGTTCATTGGAGCAGAATCTGTGAAAGTATTTATAGAAGTGGAATTTTAAGATTTTTCTATTTCAGTTACTGAAATTTTTTACAGAACAAACCTTTCATTATAATGGAGCGGATAGAAAAATGTAGAATGGTATTAAATACTATACAAGTGTCCATGTATAAGGAAGGTGTACATTGACTCAAGAGCAAAGAATTTCCTCATCCACTTAAGTATTAACATTCTTCATAGACCAGCTTTCAAGATTTCAAACTTGCAGCAAAAATGGCTGTGGCTATCTTTCATATCATCACCACGGCTGCATATACTTGATGAACAGGGCACATTACGAAAAGATAGTAAATTAGTGCCACCCTATGAGACAGAAAGCCATAGGGAACAATGCTATTCGATTAAATACAACGAAACATGGCCAGTGGATGTCATATCATCTCTGACATGATTCAGCATCGGCAGCACAATTAGAAAACACACCAATTGATACAATATTTCCCTTTCTTGCTGATATCACAGCCTTCGGCTGAGGAATGATGGCTGCTTCATTGACAAGGAACTAATGTTTATGCCTCTCAGGCGAGGAGAGTTTCAGCAGAAAAGGACGAAGAGATGCTGACATACAACTAATGATACTTAACCAATTTTATAACCCATCCTTTATTATAATCTTACTATAAAACAGCTAGTGAGGTTGTATGGTACAACCAAATAAAAATAGGGGAATATTAGTTTGAAGGAAAAAAAATTCTTTACATTTTTTTTTCTGTTTGTATTTCTGCTTAAACATGATACATTCTTTTCATTCTTAGACAGGATTCCTTATTTTTGTAGTCTTTATCACATTGTTGTGATACAGTGGTTATCAGATCAGAATGAGAAACTGGAGGGCCAAGTTTGAAAATTTCAGTTGAATTCATAGCATTCACTTAAGTGAAAATGCCCCTGTGAAAGGCATTAAGACAACTCTTCTTCCTCCAGTTATGGGTTAAATAACTAAAACAGACTGGGTTCTACAGCCTTGGTTGGCAACCTAATGCAGAAAAAAGTGGTAATTTTCTGTGGGAAAACTTTCTACCTAGTCATCCATTAATTGAAAGTAACATGATTGCCTAAGAGTGTATCACATACGAAACATAACTAATATATATATGTATAGTAGCAGTTTAGCCCGGTTTACTCAGATAGTTTAAGGAATAATAAGAATAAAAAACATGTGATGAATTTACATAGCAAATACTTACACAATGTTTGCTCTCGTCACTTTTATAGATATGGACTAGCAGTTTAGCCCAGTTTCACTTGGATAGTTTAAGGAATAATAAGAATAAAAAACATATGATGAATTTACATAGTAAATGCGTACACAACGTCCACCCTCATCACTTTTATAGATATAGATAACAATACAAGATATCTCTATTGGATTAGGGTGGGAGGGGGAGGGGCAACATATATAGATAATATGAAGTGGAGTGATCGATTCTACATTATAATCAATACATAAACTGATCACTGATTTTGTGGAGTGATAATATATATTTTTCTACTCTTAATTTTGGCTTTTTGAAAAATTTCAAGGTGTTGTTAGCATTCTAAAGTTTTGATCTATATTTGAGTGCAGTTCCTGTTGAGCTAAACTGCAAAATGCAGATGCTAAGTTGAATCTATCAAACAAACAAATACTTACACAATGTCCACCCTCATCACTTTTATAGATATAGATATTTGAACAGATTCTTAGTAGTACAGAGCTTAATAATAGCAGGGAATAAGTGAAATTTGGATGACATTTTTTATACTAAAAACTAAAATAAACAACAGTTTTACCCTAGATTTTTTTAAAGTTTATTTCTGGGAAATTTATATAAACATGGAAAAATAAAAGATGTGTTTGTGTGTGTGTGTGTGTGTGTGTGTGTTATGAGGATGCATTTATATATAAAAAATAAAGTTTAAAAAGTTGTAGTAAGGGATTCTGTTGAGTCCTACTTGTTATTGCAGAAAAGTTCTAATTCATGAAGTAGTCATAAAAAGAGAGAAATTAGGAATAGATCATTTTGGAAGATGCCAGAATGTTCCAGTAAAATCAAGAGAATTCTAAATGTTCTAGAAATATGCAAATTAGGTGTTAGCCCCTATAAAAATAGGTTTTCAGAAGAGAGTAGTTAGTTGTTAACAGGATTTGCTGACATTATCAACTCCGGCCTGATTCGTGGATCTGTGCATTCAGCTGAAAGAATCTCTAAGAAAAGTTGCTGACCAACTAAAACCTGAAAGAGAACCTCATCGAACTAAAAGGGTAAATAGATATTTTTTGACACTTTCATTGACCAAACTAATAATTATTCTTTTTATACACATTTGAGGAATTCCTAAAAGTATAGCACTTTAACTTCTTCGCTATCTTAACTGGGTAAAGATATTTGAAACCTACTTTCCCCTTCGTAACACTTACTCATCACTCTGCCAGTAATAAACTCTGTTTTCTATTTGATGCAAAAACTGTATATTTGTAAATATTTTTGTTTAATGTTTTTAGAAATTAAATAATTTGTCTGTCATTTAACTCTGAGTTTTGGTTAATCATTTTTTTCTCTATTGTTACACTTAACATGTAACTATATATATATATAAGACTCTCCTGTTATTTTCAACAGTGAGGATCTGACTTCAACAACCGACTTCATTCAGTTTTACTTTTTTTTTTATATGTATTGTATGTTGTATCTCAATCCTGCAAATGATTTGTATACAAGTCCATATATTGTGCAACAGCAAATTTCCAGGTTGGTTTGAATTCTTTCTCTTACACCGGTTGCCAACCAAGGCTATAGAAGCCAGTTTATCATTCTATTTACCTGTATCTGGTGAGAAAAGAGATGGATTCATACCTTACTCAAGTTTATTAGCGTGTAAGTGAATATAATGAACTCAACTAGAATTCAAACTAGGCTCTCCGATTCCTCAATCCGAACTGCAATCCATTAATCCACCATCTTCACACACACACGCACACACACACACACATATATATATATAAGAAAAAACGAAAAATCTGAAAAGTGAAGACACCCTAATAATGCCTTCAGAAAACTTTGAAGTTGCCATGATTGAAATAATACTGGTCAGTTAAGTGTCAAATTTCTCTACATTGTTTCTATTAATGCTTGGTACTTTTCTTGATATTGAACAAAAAAAACAAACATTTTTTATGACAACCCCCACCAAAAAAAAAAAACGCTTCCCTAAAATGTCTTTCTACCAATAAACTGCTGAAAAACAGCAATTTCAAAACTAAGCATCATTACAATTAAACGCTATATTTGGGTACCAACCTTCCTTTCAAACATGTCTTGTCAAACATGACACGCATGGTTAATTGTCTAAAAGCACTTAGAACAATAGACATTTTAGAAAACTAATAATTCATCAAATTTTCTTTTATCTGTTATAGTCAACAATATATATATATATATATATATATATATATATATATACATACACACACACACACACACATATATATATATATATATATATATATATATACATTTTTTTTTTTCCATTTTTAAATGAGTTATTTTACTAGGTTGGTTTCCACCATGAGTGGCTTCTTCAGGCAATTTTTAATAACTGGTCTAACCCTATTAGGACCAAAAGCTAAGTATTAAACTATCACTATATATATATATATATATATATATATATATATACATATATATATGTTTGTGTGTGTGTATACATACAAAGGTTTAACTGAAAATGACAGATAAGGTATTATCAAGTTTTTTATATAATTTTTCATGTGTTCATATGATCTTTTTCTTTTTGGAACTCAAATTATATAGTTTCAATGAAACTTGTATAAAAGAAATTGTTGCCCAAATACACAATGTATATATAGTCATCCACAGACAGATCTGTTTTGCTGTATCACAGCTCATCAGATTACTTTTAACCCAGGATTGAAACCCAGCCAAATTGGTGTCAGTCGGCGATTCTACCTCTGGGCTATGGGCACTCAGTAGAATGTATATATATGTTTAGTATATCAAGGCAGCAGATAATTTTCTAAACATATACTGTTAAATATAACAGACAATGAATGTCTATTATGTTTAATCATGAGCCATTCTAAAAATCATATTTTAGCTTTAATTTCAGGTGAAAATAAAGACAAAAATTCTCCATTTGGATATTTTCTCATTATGCTAGTTCTAAGCTTTCGGCTCACATGGCAATCTTCAGAGAGGTTACAGGGACCTTAATGTAAAGACATCCACCAACAACGATGATTTTATCTTGTGTTGACATAAAACATTGCTAAGCAATGATAACAGTCACTGAATAGCAAATGCAGGTCGTAAATTTGTAATGTGGTTCTATAACATCACACTGCATGAAAGACCAAAATGTTAACAGAACCATATGTCTAAATGTAATGTAATGAGTTGTGACCAGATTGAAATGAGATTTTATTAAGTGTGGGTTGTTTTGCTATTCAGTGACTGTTATCGTTGCTTAGCAACGTTTTATGTCAACACAAGATAAAATCATCTTTGATGGTGGATGTCTTTCCCTGTAACCTCTCTGAAGATGGCTTATG
Source organism: Ascarosepion bandense (assembly GCA_037127315.1). Classification (NCBI taxonomy): domain Eukaryota; kingdom Metazoa; phylum Mollusca; class Cephalopoda; order Sepiida; family Sepiidae; genus Ascarosepion; species Ascarosepion bandense. The sequence continues at coordinate 2,022,295 of JBBBDQ010002203.1, forward strand.
TGAGCCATTAATCTGAGAACCAGCATAATAAAAAGATATCCAAATGTTTGGCAATTTTTGTCTGTATTTTCATCTGAAATTAAAGTCAAAATAAAATGTTTAGAACAGCTCATGATTAAACATAATAGACATTCATTGTCTGTTATATTTATACACACACACACACGTGTACGTATATATGTATGCATGTATAAATATATTTGTAC